>PVJI01001103.1:0-201071 GCA_004026765.1 Micronycteris hirsuta
GGCTAAGCAACCCACGAGGTCTCTTTCCTGAAATGGAGGTGGTGGAAGAGAACCGTGGCTGCCGGATTCTCATCTCCAAGCGTGTCTCTGGGTAAGATTGATTCACACAATCGGGGTGGTCCCCCCACGGATTTTGCAGGTCGAAATCCACGCCACATGATCACGAGTCCTTTTTCCTTTTTTGCTCAACCCCTCCACCCTGAAACTTTCCCCACCCGACCAGCTGTCATCCTGCTCTGCTTCTACGAGTCTGTCCCCATTTTCCTTGTTAGTTCAGTTTGTTCATTAGATTCCACATATGAGTGAAATCACATGCTATTTGTCTTTCTCTGACTGGCTTCTTTCACTTAGCATAATGTTCTCCAGGTCCACCTGTGCTGTCGCAAAGGGTAAACTTTTCTTCTTTTTTACAGCCAAGGAGTATTGTATAAATGTTTCGTAGCTGTTTTATGCACTCATCTACTGATGAACACTTGGGTTGGTTCCATATCTTGGAGATTGTAAACAATGCTGCAATGAACATAGGGGTGCTTACATGCTTTCAAATTAGTGTTTTGGGTTCCTTCAAATATATTCCCAGAAGTGGGATCGCTGGGTCAAAAGGCAGATCCACTTTTAATTTTTTGAGATATTTACATACTGCTTTCCACAGTGGCTGCATTAATCTGTAAAAAGTGTTCCCCTTCCTCCACATCCTCATGAGCACATGTTGTTTGTTGATGTATTGATGACAGCCATTCTGACAGGTGTGTGATGATATCTCATTGTGGTTTTAATTTCCTTTTCTCTGATGATTAGTGACTGAGCATCTTTTCATATGTCTATTGGCCATCTATATGTCCTTTTTGGAGAAGTGTCTATGCAGGTCCTTTGCCCATTTCTTAATTTAATTTTATACATTTTGGATACTAACTCCTTATCAGAAGTATAAGCGAATATGTTCTCCCATTCTGTGGGTTGTCTTTTTATTTTGTTGATGATTTCCTTTGCTCTGCACACTCTTTTTAGTTTGATGTCCCATTTGTTTGTTTTTCTTTGGTTTCCCTTGCCTGGGGAGATATATCCAATAAAATACTGCTACACACAATGCCTGAGATTTCACTGCCTATGTTTTCTTCTAGGATTTTTATGGTTTTGGGTCTAACATTTAAGTCTGATCCATTTTGAATTTATTCTTGTGTTGATGTAAAAAGGTTGTCTAGTTTCGTTTTTCTGCACCTATCTGTTCAATTGTCCTAAACCATTTATTGAGCAAGCTATCTTTATCCCATTGTAAGTATTTGCCTCCTCTGTCAAATATTAATTAACTATACAGGTGTGGGTTTATTTCTGGGCTCTCTATTCGGTTCCATTGAATAGGAATGTGACTGTTTTATGCCAGCACCATTATGTTTTGATTACTATGGCCGTATAGTATAGTTTGACGTTAGGTATTGCGATACCTCCAACTTTGTTCTTCTTTCTCAGGATCATTGTTGCTATGTGGGGCCTTTTATGGTTCCATATCAATTTTTGAAATATTTGTTCCAGTTCTGTGAAATGTGTCATTGAAATCTTGATAGGAATTTTGTTGAATCTATAGATTGCTTTGGGGAGTATGGACATTTTAGTGTGAAAATTCTTCCTATCCATGAACACGATATGTGCTTCCACTTATTTGTGTCTTCTTCAATTTCCTTCTTCAGTGTCTCATAATTTCTCAAGTACAGGTCTTCTACCTCCTTATTTAAGTTTATTCCTAGGTATTTTATTCTTTTTGTAGAAATTGTGAATTGGATTGTTTTCTTAATTTCCCTTTCTGTTAGTTCATTATTGGCATATAAAAATGCAGCTGATTTCTGGATATTAATTTTGTATCCCGTTACTTTGCTGAATTTATTTATCAGGTCTAGTAGTTCCTTGGTGGAATCTTTGGATTTCTCTATGTACAGTATCATGTCATCTGCAAATAATGATAGTTTCACTTCTTCCTTTCCAATTTGGGTGCCATTTATCCATTATTCTTGTCTGATTGCCGAGGCTACTATGTTAAATAAGAGAGATGAAAACAGACATCCCTGTCTTGTTCCCAGTCTTAAGGGGAACACTTGTGGCTTTTGCCCATTGAGTACGGTGCTGGCAGTGGATTTGTCATATATGGGCTTTATTATGGTCCCTCTAATCCAACTTTGCTAGAGTTTTACCACAAAAGGTAAATAAAAGGCTGGTATCACTATCATTATAAAATCACTGAGCTGGAAGATTCAAACCTCTGATTTCCCAGGCCAACCTAGTCCTGAACCTTTAAACATTAAGTTAATGCATTTAAAGTTTAGAACAATGCCTGGTTCACAAGAAGGGCTCAATAAATGTTAGCTGTTGTTGCTGCTGCTAGAAATCATATTCCCTGGCTCAGGATTTGGATAGGAAGAAAGAAAAGAATGGTTAACATCAGGAGGATCAAACACCGGGCACTCAGGCTTGGCTTTCCCAAAAGTTGGTCTATGATCAAAAGCTACACTGGCTTCCTAAAGATCAATTTAGGAGCTTATTTTATATATGTGTGTGTGTCTGTGGAGATATATATATATATCTCCAGGGTCTTTATCCCAAAGGTCTGATTTGGCGAGTTTGGGATGGTGCTCCGAAGTCTGTATGTTCAGCAAGCACTCAAGGAGTTCCTGATGGTTTGTGAGGTTTAGGAACCACTGTTCTAGGATACAGCCCCTCAAGACACATCTGCCTGCAGCTTCAAGAACCTTTCTCAAGTGACTTATTCTTCCATTCAATCAATTGCTTCCTTCTACTTCAAGTAAATCCTTGAAAAGTCAATTGATAGAAAGTGTTAAATGGTTTATTCTGAGACTCTCAGTTCTGCTGGCATCTAGCAAGGCTATTTCACCATGGTGATGTATGAGAAGTAACAGTAGCTACTATATGCTAAGTGTTTACAATATGCCAAGCATCACACTAGGTTGTTCTTATACATAATGCCTATCTTTTCCAGGAAAATAGTGTTATTCTCATTTTTCAGAAGAGGAAACTGAAACAGAAGAAAGTTAAACATTTGCTCAAGGTCATAGTACTTCAAAATGACAGAGTCAAGATTCAAGTGTGTCAGTCAGTGAAGCTCAGGCCTTTTTCTCTACTCCAATGACTCGAAAACCTTAGCATGCAGGGGAAAGAAAAGATATAGAATTCCTGAGCCACAGGGGAAAAAAAAACCCCACAAAGATTCAACAGCCCTAGCTGTGGCCTAGAAACCTGCATTAACCTGCATGCAAGTGATCTAGCCCACATTTAGGGAAACACTACTCAGTACAATTTGTCTCAACTTATTTTTCTTCTGTTTTTAAAATACATTAATTTTTTAGAGCAGACTTAGGTTCTCAGCAAAATTAAGAGGAAGGTACAGAAACTTCCCACATACTTCTGACCCCACACATGCACAGCCTCGTTCAGCAAAACCCTGCACCAGAGTGGTGCATTTGCTACCACGGACACACCCACGTAGACACATCGTGGTCACCCAGAGTCCGTGGGTCCATACTGTCCATGAGGGCTCACTCTCAGTGTTGTAGGTTCTATGGGTGTGGACAAATGTATAATAACATGTATCCATCACTCCAGTATCATATAGAGTAGCTTCACTGCCCTAAAATCTCTCTGCACTCCATCTCCTTGAGTTTAAATCTCTTCAACCCCTGTGAATATAAAGAGGTTTAAATAGGCCCCAAATATTTTCTAAAATGATGGTTTCATGTTGATTTTGAAATGTTTGAATAAAAGTTGTGTGATTAGCACTTGCTCCGAGGAAATCTTAAGTCTGGTTATTGTCTCCAGTGACAACAGATAAATAGCCAAGTCTCCTTTTGGATTGTGTCTTCATCAGACACACTACTCTGAAGAAGATTAATTGGTTTTAAAAGGCTGCTGTTGTTGCCTTTTGTTTTCTAGCCATGTTGCCTAGATGAAATAGACTTCCTCTTACATTATCTTGAAAGTGGAAATTATATTCAGGTTCCTGAATGGAACACACAGACTTTCTCATTTTTCTTTATCTAAAGTAACTACAAAAATCCTTTAAACAGCTGCAGTGCAGACAAATAAGAAATTACTAACATTTATACCTCAGCATGCAATAATATCAATAAAAATATATTCATAGAAACAGAAAAACAGTGACTTCATTGAAACTCAAAATTCAAATCTGATCTCGATGTGATTGTCCTGTAACAGTGGCAATAATGGACCTTTGCTCCAGGGCACAAACGTAAGCTCTTTTTTTAGAAAACTCAGGCCATGTGGGTGACCCATCGCCTCAAGGAGGCAGAGGAGGTCCTGGTCGCACATCAGCTGAGTATGACATTCAGAAAGAACTTGAGGTGTGACATTCAAAATCGGAAGGTCAAAATATCCCCATCCTCAGGTAAGCACCAAAAGATAGCTTGTTGCCCCCCAAATAACTTCAAAAACATCAAAATGGACAAGCAAGCCAGACAGATGGGAAGTAGCAAGGCTTTACATAAATCCTTCCATATTTCTAAGTTTCAGTTTCCTCCTACATAAAGCTGGGGGAGAAATCTCCTTCCACATGGAATTATTAAAAGAATTAGAGACTTTTGGTCAAGATGGAGGCATAGGTAAATGTGGCTCAACTCCTCACACAACTACAGAAAAATTACAGCTAAGTTACAAAACAAATACCACTCAGAACTGTCAGAAAATCGAGCTGTATGGAAGTCCAACATTTAAGGAATTAAAGAGACCATCTTCATCCAGATGGGTAAGAGGGATGCGGGGTGTGGGCAACAATGCCGAGATGTGGAACTGGCTGCTCCCAAACCCACGTGTAGTGGATATAAAATGGAAGGATATTCCAGGATCAAGGAACACCAGCCCCACACAGACCACCCTGCCCAGGGTTCCAGTGCCAGGAAGATATGTCCCCATAACTTCTGTCTATAAAAACCAGTGGGGATTGGTGGGCAGAAGACACTGTGGAATTCTCAGCCCTCTCCTCTTAAAAGGCCTCGCACCACACACAGGCTTACTCATACTTCCTCTGGGCTCCAGCGCTGGGGCAGCACCTTGAAGGGAATCAGTGGCATATGGGGAGGAAGTGAAGTGTCTGGCATCAGGGCAAGAGCTGGGGGACAGCTTCCTCCCAGACAGAACCTCAGACAGTGGCCATTGTGCCTTTTGGAGCCCTACCCCACACAAAGCCACAGTGCAGTGGCACCATATCTGAATCTCTATCAACCTGTTTCATACAGTAAGCTTCACCCTTCCTTCCAGACCTAACAGTCTGCCACATCCAACTTACAGGCCCACCAAGCAGGTAACAGAGGCTTTTCCATTTGAAGGGCTGGGCTAGCCACGGCTTCAGACTTTCCTAAATCTGCTCAAACAAGCGCCAACTGAGCCCAGCCCTCATACCTCTCACTAAGTGGCCCCAGGCCCAGCACCAGCAACAGACATATGCAGATTGCCTTATAGCTTACTCAAAGGAGCCCCAAACAGAACATAGGTGGAGGTTGACCTTAGCCTGCACCATCTGGGAAACCCCAGAGCCTGTGCACCCAGAGGACAGTTACAGACCATGATGGGCACCATCTAACCACCTTGACACACCGTGGAAGGAGGTGGTTGCTGGCCAGGGGTCATAGCCAGTCCTACAAGCTGTCTGGATGGGGTAAATCCCTTCCATTGGCCTGCTGACAGCAATCGAGACTCATCTACAAAAGGAAGGATTACTCAGCCCACACAGAGGGTGCACCTTAAGTACACAGCTTGGGAGCTAGGGGAGGCTATGCCACTGGACTCTACAGGATACCTTCTACATTACACCTTGCTACCAAGACACTGAGTCAAAGCAGCTCTACCTAATATGTAGAAACAAACACAGGGAGGCACCAAAATGAGTAGACATAGGAATACGGCCCAAATGAAAGAACAGAACAAAACTCCAGAAAAAGAAGTAAAGAAAATGGAAATAAGCAACCTATCAGAATCAGAGTTCAAAACACTGGTTATTAGGATGCTCAGGGAACTCACTGGCTACTTCAACAGCATAAAAAAGACCCAGGCAGAAATAAATTTTACACTAAGTGAAATAAAAATAATTTACAGGTAATCAACAATGGAGTGGATAAAGCCAAGAATCAAATCAATGATTTGGAACATAATAGGGGAAAAACATTCAATCAGAACAGCAAGAAGAAATAAAGAAGAAAAAAAAAAAGGAGGATAGGGTAAGCAGCCTCTGGGACAACTTCAAACATATGAACATTTGAATCATAGGGGTGCTAGAAGAAGAGAAAGAGCAATAAATCAAAAACTTATTTGAAAAAATAAGGAAAGAAAACTTCCCTAACTTGGTGAAGGAAATAGACATACAAGTCCAGGAAGCACAAAGAGTCCCAAACAAGTTGGACCCAGAGAGGACCACACCAAAACACATCATAAATGAAAATGCCAAAGGTTAAAGAGAAAGAGAAAACTTTAAAAGCAGCAAGAGAAAAGCGAATAGTTACCTACAAAGAAGTTCCCATAAGACCGTCAGCTGATTCTTCAAAAGAAACTTTGCAAGCTAGAAGAGACTGGCAAGAAGTATTCAAAGTAATGAAAAGCAAGGACCTACAACCTAGATTATTTTATCCAGCAAAGCTATCATTTAGAATTGAAAAGCAGATAAAGTGCTTCCCAGACAAGGTGAAGCTAAAGGAGTTCCTCACCACCAGGCCATTATTATATGCAGTGTTAAAGGGACATATTTAAAAAAAAGAAGATCAAAACTATGAATATTAAAATGGCAACAAATTCATAAATATCAAAATTGAATCTAAAAAACAAACTGAGCAAACAAGCAGAACAGAAACAGAATCAGAGATATGGAGATCATTTGGATGGTTGCCAGTTGGTAGGGGGAAGGGAGAGAATGGAGAAAGGTACGGGGACTGAGAAGTACGAACTGGTAGGTGCAGAATAGGTGGAGGGATGTTAAGAACAGTCGAAGACGTGGAGCAGCCAAAGAACTTATATGCATGACCCACGGACATTGCTGGAGGGAACAGGGGGTATCAGGTGGAGGGGCACAAAGGAGGAAAAATTGGGACAACTATAATAACATAATCAATAACAAAAATGAATCAATTTTAAAGGAGAATTAAATGAGGTCCTTTTTAGGGAGCATTTAACACACTGCCTGGCACAATGACATGGAGAAAATACTAAAAATACATATATACATAATTTGCCTTTATTGTCCTCCAACAATAAATAAATTAGAAATACACTGAAAAAGGCTACAGGGCATAGTAAAAAAGGAAATTGTTGAATAGTATTCTCGGGGAGCCTTTTAATGGTCATGCCTTGCCCACATTATTAAAGTGCCTGGGTTTAAAGTAAATGGATGCACAGTCTGATCACATAGAAGTGTTCGGGTCATTTATGAGGGAGGTGACCTGGTGAGTACACCTTGCATTAATGTTTTCAAGGAACAAATTTTACCTAAATACCAATGTGCTCACATCAGGCTCTCCAGAGGTGTCAATGTTCTCTGCTGCAGGAAAGCTAAAGAACTCTGTTTATGTTCTTTTTGTAACAAACACCCACTAATCGAAAGTAAAAAGCTCTCTCTGGCCCTGCTTCCCAGGTACAAAGCACTCTTTCTCTGATTAATGACCTAGATATCGACAATAACTGCAAAGCCAACATCCTCCGGTTCTAGCAGAATCAGCTACCTCTGCCCAGGTGTTAAGCCAGCCAATGCCCTTGTCCTGGGGGGTGTTTGGTAATTAGCGGTACCAGCAGGTGTTTGTACTTGCTGCTGTTCCTGGTAGTTGAGCATATGTGTCAGGTCCCTGTTTGGGGGAGGAAAGAGGGTGAAATAAATGTCAGCCCAGCTCCAGCAAGGTCAGCTCCTCAAAGAAAGAAAAAGCAAACTTCTGCCTCTGCCTTAAACACCATCTTGTTCATCTACCGAAAACCCCCAGCCAACTGTGAAGGTGGCTTTGCAACTGTCTCCTGCCCCCATGCAGCAAAACCTCCTCGTGGGGGCACTCTCCAAATAGTTGCCCTGGGATTGGCTGTGCTCTGGGCTTTTGTGACCAGATTTTCAACACTTGAAACCTCCCTGTCTTGAGGCTTAACTATGTTTTCTCAGACCCTCCTCCCTGATTTTCAAGGGACTGCTTAGTTAGGATGATAAAGTAACTCTGCGGAGGTTTAGTGAATGCCTAAGTGTTACTGGAAATGGGTTTCATCCCATACTGAGACCCTTCCCACAGAATATATTCAGAGGCCTGGTAAGCTGACTCACCAGTTGGGGTGGGAGGGGTGCGAGAGAAAGAAACCAGATTTACGGCATTTGCTGTTTCCATGGTGCAAATACTCCCACCATGGCCAGTTTCAGGATACCAATGTGACAGAGTTGTGCACAGATGTCCAGATTGGCTGAGTGAGCTCCAGCAGACCCCTGCATACTCCACGGTGCACTGGTTTCTAAAGAAAATGTCATTACTCCCAGGGAATGAGAACAACATAGCAGGATTGAGTTGCTCTAAGAAATATGTTAGGGCAAAAGGTCATCTCACAGAATTCTTCAGATTGCATCGAGGACTTCTGCAGCTTGGGAAAATGAACTTGTATGTTGAATGCTTCTCCCTCCAGGGGCTCCTTAAAAAAAACTATAAAAGATTTTTTTAAATACACAAATGTACAGCAAGGTACCAGTTGATCGCTTTTAGCAAGTTTCCATAAGACAGAAAGGGAACGTAGCATTGACTGATAGCACAGAGCATAGGAAGCTGCTCCAGGAACACTCGCAGAAAGGACAGGATGGAAACCTGAGGTAGCCTGGCCAGCAGAGCCCTCAAAAGGCTCAGCATTCTGGGAAGACTAGAACTGTTGGAGAGAGTGAAGAAAGGGGCTGCAAGTTGTGAGGAAGAGTGGGAAAGTCAAATGGTTCGTGTTATTAGAAATACTGCTGGCCGACAAATAACTGAGTGAAGACAGTACCCAGGGAATCCAGAGAAGTTTGGACTCAGTGACCCCTGAAGAACTCTAATTCCAACCAGATCAAATTCCTCAAATATCCTCCTCGGGGGATTCAGATCAATCGTAGAGTGTCAGGGTAAGTATTTATATCAAGCCTTGGAAGTCCTGCCGAATAGATATATCTCCATAATATCAGTGAACCGCTATGTTAATGCACATTTTGGGCAACAGCCTAAACACCATGTACTAAGCAAGCATAGCTCATACTCCAATGGAAGAGAGCACTGGAGCAGAAGACTGCCACACTTAGGAGACTACTAAGTACTCTGGAGAACACAAACTTTAGGTGGAAGATAATTTTGCTTTCAGACAAAAGACTGTGGCCCTGAACAACTTGCCAATGTAGCAAATGCCCTCACTTCGGTCTATAGAGACACCTGCGCATCCATTAAACAAACACACATCCATCTACTAAGTGCCAGTTCTCTGCTACATGTCGTGGAGATAAAGAGATGGATCAGGGAAGGCTTGACTTCAATTTGCTTAGAGGAGAAGAAATATGATAAAATCAGTCTCCATGTAAGTGTGATGCCACAGGGGACGCCAGTGTCTGAAGAGCACAAGGAAGTGACAGGGCAGCTCCTAAGAGAGAAGGAAGATTTCCAGTATGGAGGAAGCATTGCGGTGCGAAGGTTGTCAGATAAAACACAGGACGCCCAGTAACATTTGAATTTCAAATAAATAACAAATCCTTTTTTTTGTGTCAGTATTAAGCAGACTACCACTGAGGCTGGGTTTTGTAAGGTAGGAAGGGTATGAATTGCCAGAGAGATTGGGGGCAATGCCTTCCAAGCAGAATGGGACATAGAGTTTGTTACTCATTTTTTTAACGTAAATACACCTTCCCAGAAAAGCCTCTCTGACCGTCGTCTTTAAAATTGTAACTTCCCATCACACAGGATTTTTCTCTGTAGCATTTAACGTCGCATGACATATTGTGTGCTCATTTGTTTACTGTGTGTCTCCTCCTTCCAGAATGCTGCAGCAGGAAATATCATGTGCTTTCTTCACTGCTGTATCCCCATGCCTGCAAACACCGACAGCATAAAGTTGATGTTCAATACATATTTGTTGACTGAATGAATGACAAGTGAACAACTAAATAAATGAAGAAAACAGGCAGGAACCGGCTCATTTTCTTCCTCCTGTGACTGACACTTGGTAATGCTCCGTTTGTATCTGTTGAAATGTGAAAACACCGAGGCAGTCCCACCCCCGAGGGGCATCCGAACTAAAAGCAGACAGAAAGACAGGAACAAAAGAAACCTGTGATTATAAAGAAATACAAACTTAACCAAGAATCACAAATAGCGTATGCAAAACCCATGTCACTTCTGCCAAGCCAGTGGCTGAAGGACCCAAGTCAGCTGTGCTAACACCACGGGAGGGGCAGGCCTTGCAGGGAGAGTAGGATGCAGAGGCTCTGGTCCCTCTGGGTCTCCAGAGCCGTGGAATTCCTTGCCTTCTGACCTCTTTCCTCCACAGGCCACGTGCTCCCAGGAGGCAAACACACAGCCCAGCCTGCTGCTGCTCGTCTTCCTCCGAAGCGATTGCCAGCCTTGTAGAAGGTCTTCAGAGGTGATAAAGGGACCAAGTGAAAGGAGAACATGCATCCTGCTTAGAGGGGGATGATGCGTTGGAACTAGAAATCAGGAAAATAAACTTTTGCCTACCATCTCTGGTAGATAGGGGCTGCTCGGCAGTTTCTCAGAATCAATCAATCGATGCTGTAAATTGTGGCAATGCCCCCTCCCACCACCCCTGGAGAGGCCGACACAAAAGCAACATCTCCTACAATTAAAATCAGGCCTGGCCCCTGTCAATCCGTCTCCCCATGTAACATGTTCTCTGTCAAGAAAGATGCATGTGTCTGTAGATATTAATTGACGGGTAGATGGAAGATAGGAGACTCTCAGAAAGGAAGAATCAGATGGCCTTGCCACTTAACAGCTACTGCATCACTAAGACCACTCATCACTTAGCTAATACAGTAAATGTATCCCTAATGCTTTCTGCATGCACAGGTCACTGAACGGCTTAAAAAAAAAATTTAACAAGTGCAGACAGAACTCTGGGTTTTAGATGGTTGTGTATTTGTGCCTCTAGCTTCCCACTTTCCTACTTCATAGTGACACCTCAAAGCCTTAATTTTCTGTTATTAAATTGTCAGTCACTGTCTTTTATGTGCTTATGTCACTTAGACTAGTATTTCCAGAAAGAGAAAACGAAAAAGGAAACACGAGGAAAGGGTGAAGGAAAAGAGGAAAGGGAAAAATAGAAAGGAAAGGCAAAACATAAGATACAACTGAGTGTGTGTTTCTGGAACACTAAACAATGAGAAAACAAAGTCAAAAACCCCATTACAATAAAAAAAAACTCTGCTATCTTAGAGATTATACAACTTTAAAACAGAGGAAACTTAAATTTACTGGATTAAAACTGAATTTCCGAGCTGTGAACTATTTAAAGATTTGCTCACTGGCATATCTCCAGGGCCTAGAAGAGAATCTAGCACATAGTAGGCACTCAATAAATATGTATCAACTGTATAAATAAATTGGGTTAATTAGATATCTTGGTCAAGAAATGTATTACACGACAGTATTCTTCCTTGAATGCTTTATATGAAGAAAACTAAAAATGGAACAAGGAACTTTTAATTAAACCCAAACCCTGTGACACTGAGGTTAAAAAAAAAGTCAATCTTTGTCTAAGCCTTGGCTCAGAGCAGAGCATGAACACCCGTAACCTGGGCTGGCACCACCACCTGGATACTGACGTCACTGGGAAGTAAATAAAACCAGCTCCTCTCCATCACCGAGTCCCATTCAACATCTCATGCGGTATTCTTTCTGGGAAGGCCGCCCGTGTGCGCTCCATTGCCGTGGTGCATCCGGCCCAGATGGTCCTTCCCATTGACTGACCACGTTGGCAACAGGCCACCGTGACCGTGCTGGCGGGAGATGGACACATTGCTTACTCTGAGACTATAGGCTTGGACCAATGAAACCTAAGAAATTTTGCAGGGTAATTTCAATCTTTATTCCTTCCAGCACGTATTATCTTAATTCTAGCAGGGCACCAAAGCATCTATTAGAATCAGGCAGTCTGTGATGTCCCAAATACTTTGTATTTCTCAGAAAAGAATCAAGTGAGTAGCAAATGTAGGCTTGAATGATTGTAAGGAAGGTGAAATTTAGTGCAGTGGTTAGGTGTCAACTCTGCCTCCTAGGCAGAAATTTCCTTTCTTTTTAAAAAATTTTTATTAAATTTATTGAGGTGACATTGGTTAATGAAGTTATGTAGGTTTCAGGTGTGCAATTCTATGGAACATTGTCTGTATATTGTATTGTGTGTTCACCACCCCAATCAAGCCTCCTTCTGTCGCCATTTATCCCCACTTTACCCTCTTCTACCTCCCCCATCTCCCTTCCCCCCGTAATCACCGTACTGTTGTTTGTGTCTATGAGTTTTGCTTCTATTATAGTTTTCGTGCTTAATCCCTTCACTTTTTTCACCCAGCCCCATAGCCCTCCTCCCTTCTGACAGCTGTCAATCTGTTCTCTTTCTGTGAGTCTGTTTCTATTTTGTTTGTTAGTTTATTGTGTTTATTATATTCCACATATGAGTGAAATTATATGGTACTTGTCTTCCTATGACTTCTTTTACTTAGCATAATGTTCTCCAGATATATCCACACTGTCACAAAGATAAGATTTCCTTCTTTTTTTACAGCTGAGAAATATTCCATTGTGTAAATGTACCACAGTTGTTTTATCTACTCTTCAGTCTATCTCCTGATGGACACTTGGGCTGCTCCTAAATCTTGGTTATTATAAATGATGCTGCAATGAACACAGGGGTGCTTATGTTCTTTCAAATTAGTGTTCCAGATTTTTTCAGATACATTCCCAGAAGTGGAATCACTGGGTCATAAAGCAGTTCCATTTTTAATTTTTTGAGGTAACTTCATATTGTTTTCTACAGTGGCTGCACTGATCTACAATCCCACCAAGAGTGCATAAAATTTCCCCTTTTCCCACATCCTCACGAGCACTTCTTGTTCATTGATTTATTGATGATAGCCATTCTGAAAGGTGTGAGGTAGTATCTGACTGTGGTTTTAACTTGCATTTCTCTGATGATTAGTGATGTGGAGCGTTTTTTCACATACCTACTGGCTATCTGTGTGTTCTCTTTGGAGTGAGCTTCTCTTACACAATTCAATTTCTTACTACGAGAAATAGCACTTAGAGGAAAATGACACTGAACACATTTCCGAATGTGCCCTGCTCTGGCTGCATTGCCTGTTGACATGAACCCAGCTGACAGGCAGTGTGATGTCTTTAGGGCCACAGGTGAGAGAAGATCAGAACAGCAGCTGTTCGAGTAGAGAGCAGAGTAGGAAATGAATTAAGAAAAAATAGATTCAGAAACTTCGCATTGTGGAATCTGTTGAGTCTCTCATTTGCTTTTCTTTCTCTTTTTTTCCAAGAAAATAATTATTTCCTTTGAACAGTCAACTTATATGTACTCTGCCCTATCAGGGTTATAAAGTTAAATAAAATGTTGTTCAACAACTATTTCCTGAGTGTCTCCTCTGTGCCAGACACGGAGGACACAAAAGGGAGTAAGACACAAATCTTGCCCTCCTGGAGCTTTGAAGTGAGGATACAAGTTCTCACTCAGAATCAATAGCCTCCTTGAATATGAATCCAAGGTTATTGATTCTCTTTTTAGAACATCCACATGACTAATTAGACGTGGGAATTCATGGAATTTCCAAACCAGAACTTCATCTAGACCAGAAACTTGTTAGACAATGAGACACACCTAAACATGTCAGTTGACCACATTAACTAAAGGTTGCCAACCAACAACGCAGAGAAGTATAAAAATTTTCCTGATCGAAATGTAACTTAAGCTTTCCCAGGCCTCCTGAAACAATGAGTACAGATGGCAGCACAGAAGCAGAAATAATGTACATCTCATTGGCTCTTACCCCATCTACTTAAAAAGGGTCAAACCCCACCCCCTCCTTGTATCTGGTAATGCCCAAAGTTGTCTCTTGGGACAAGGAACGAGTCTGTGAAGTACATTTTTCTTCTCCTCTACTCTCCTCTCCTCTACTTGATGTCCATTTCATTGAATGTGTGTCTTCTGACATTGCTACTGCTGCTCTCGTGAGAATAGTCATGTCTTTGACACCTGTATCCTCCCAAAGATGCCAACCTTTGAGGTGCTAAAATGGCCCTGGGAGCAACGGGGCAATCGTCTCTCATCTCCTCGTGTCAAACACCAGGCGTGTCATATGCCTCACAGCACCCTCATGGACCCTTCAGTTCACACCCCCCTTATCATAATGCTCCACACAGAAAGCTTTGCAGCCACATTTCTATTTTTTTCCTCCCATATACGTGAACTTAATAAAATAAGTACAGTTTCCTGTGTGTTTTCCACCTGCCGAAAGGACAAGCCCTGATGCATCTGAACCCAGTGGCTGGCATAACTCAGATCCAAACTGGAGCCCTTGATGAAGATAAATTCTGGACTTCTGTGGCATAGTCAGTAAATATAAATGTGGTTCATTTATTCTTCAAAAAATACAGCATCCATATTGTGTTGGAAGTTGGGAATATATTAAGATTTTATAAAAAGATGATCACTGTACTTATAGAACTAGCAAACTCAACAAATTATAATTAAATGCATAATTAATAATTAAGACAAAGTGTTATGAATAAAATAAACAGGATGGAGTGATTTTTACAGGCCTATTGACACATAGCCAACATCACGGAGCCAGCCCGAGAGCTCGCGACAATGCTTTATTGTCCATGTTGTGTTGGCTACTGCAAAGCTGTTGAAATGGAGCAAAAATGTCATCCAGGTAATTCTTACAATTCAATGAGTTCTACAGAAGGAAGCACCCTGTACATTCTTGTTTTAATGATAAGCCAGACTACTGTCAGGTCATTGAAGGGGATTTGGAACTGCTCTCAAGCTTCTTGACTCAAAAGATTATGCTGTGTTTTGTGTGTGAGCTGTGAGGTATTAAGCTTCTCCATTTTGGTGATATCTGTGACTTGATAAGGTTCATAATTGCATTATCCAGGTTACTGATTTAAAAAACTTAAAATATCAATCCAGTATCACCCACTGACAATGTCAAGCCAGGTGGATAGATATTAAGTCAATACTACCATAAAAAACACTTCTTGTTGATCTTAATACCATGAGAAATGAAATAAAACCCATTAAGATCTAAATATGTTACTTGTATTGCTTTCTCCCTCAGCAAACTGCCTGAAAGATACCAAAACCTCTGATACAATCAGCTCTTCGCAGAATAACTGGGGTGACCATGAAGTATCCTCAGGTCTTAACCATACTCAACCAATTAAATGTTTATTCATTTATAATCCCACATCACAGGCATGTAGTTTTACTGATGCTATTTTGGGTCAAACTCTGTATGAATTGAGTTACCTGAAGCTGTTCACATTTAACATGTGTCTTTGGTTTTGCATTAGGTATTCAATATTTTACTGAGACATCATGTAAATCAGTTACTTTAAAAACTATTGAATAGGGACTTCCAGTCAAGATGGAGGTGTAGGTAGACACGCTTTGTCTCCTCATACAACCATAGAAAGAATTAGAACAAGATTTCAAAACCAATAACACCCAGAACTATCACAAAATTGAGCTGTATGGAAGTCCAACGACCAGGCATTTAAAGAAGACACATTCATCCAGATGGGTAGGAGGGGCGGAGTTGCAGAAATGGGTGCAGAGGCGGTGTGGCTCAGTCAGGCATTGGCAAAAGCAGCAGAGGCAGTGGAATGGACAGGAGGGATACCTTAGGAGCAAACAATCACAGCCCCAGGACAGACTGCATAGCCCAGGGTTCCAGCACCTGGAAGATAGACCCCCATTACCTCTGGCTGTAAAAACCAGTGGGGGGTGTGGCAGCATAAGAAACTGCCAGATTTTCACCAGTCCACTTAAAGGGCCAGCTTGGTCTTAGAGCATCTGCAAACTCACTCATTCCAGGATTCACCACTGGGACAGCAGCTGGAAGAGCACCAGTCACACATGGGAAGGGGATAAAGTGACTGGAAATGGGGAAAGTGCCAGGCAGAATGCCAGAAGCCAGGCAATGGCATTGTCCCCTCCCCACACAGCCACAAAGTGGTGAAGTGGGTGCCCTGCCCTGGCAATTACCTAAGGCTTCACCCCACACAATTTATAGGTGACTTTTCTATACACACCAAGACAGGGAGTCAAAGAAGCTCTACTTAATACATAGAAACAAACACAAGGAGGCTGCTACATTGAGGAGACAAAAAAAAATATGGCCCAAAGGAAAAAATAGAGCAAAATCCCCAAAAAAGAACTAAGTGAAACACAGATAGCCAACCTATCACATGCAGAGTTTAAAACACTGGTTATCAGGATGCTTAGAGAGCTCACTGAATACAGCAAAAAATAAATAAATAAATAAAGGAAGATATGAAGTTTACACTAAATGAAGAATAATCCACAGGAAACCAACAAGAAGGGAAAAAAGCTAGGATTCAAACCAATGATTTAGAACATAAGGAAGAGATAAATATTCAACCAGAACAAAGGGAAGAAATAAGGATTCAAAAAACGAGTATAGTGTTAGGAACCTCTGGCATATCTCCAAATGTTCCAACATCTGAATCATATGTATGCCAGACGGAGAAAAGGAAGAGAAAAAAAATTGAAAACTTATTTGAAAAAAAATAGTGAAAGAAAACTTCCCTACCTTGGTGAAAGAAATAGACATACAAGTCCAGAAAGCACAGAGAGTCCCATACAAGTTGGACCCAAAGAGGACCACACCAAAAGACATCAAAATTTAAAACATTGAAGTTTAAAGATAGAGAATCTTAAAAGCAGCAAGAGAAAAACAGAGTTACCTACAAAGGAGTTCCCATAAAGACTATCAGCTAAGGACTTACAGCCAAGATGAAGGGTTAGGTAGATACACTTCCCCTCCTCACAAAACCAAAAGAAGGACACCAACAAACTTAAAAATAAAAAATAACAAGAACTTCCAGAAAATAAAACTGTATGGAAGTCCAACAACCAAAGAGTTAAAGAAGAAACATTCATCCAGACCAGTAAGGGGGCAGAGGTGGGCAACCGGGGTGGAGAGAACTCACGGCAAGATGGTGGCTAGAGGACCAGGGCAGGCAAGGTGGTGGCTGGAGGACCGACAGAGCAGTCCCACATTTGCAGGCGGATAAACCAGGAGGAACAACTGGAGAGTGAGGCAGACCGCACAACACAGGGCTCCAGCATGGGGAAATGAAGCCTCAAAACCTCTAACCGAAAAAACCTGTGGGGATTGAGGCAGCAGGAGAAACTCCCAGCCTCACAGGAGAGTTCATAGGAGAGACCCAGAGGGTTCCAGAATGTACACAAACCTACCCACCTGGGAATCAGCACCAGAAGGGCCCAATTTGCTTGTGGGTAGCAGAGGAAGGGACTGAAAGCTGGCTGACAGCTGAGAAAGCAGTATTGTTCCCTCTCGGACCCCTCCCCCACATACAGCACCACAAGGCAACAACGTGGGGTGCCCGCCCACCCTGGCAAGTACCTAAAGCTCCACCCCTCGCTACATAACAGGCGTGCTGAGACAAAAAAAATATGGCCCAAATGAAAGAACAGATCAAAGCTCCAGAAAATATACAATTAAATGATGAAGAGATAGCCAACCTATCAGATGCAGAGTTCAAAACACTGGTAATCAGGATGTCCACAGAAATGGTTGAGTATGGTCACAAAATAGTGGAAAAAGTGAAGCCTAGGAAAAAGTGAAGACTATGAAAAGTGAAATAAAGGAAAATGTACAAGGGACCAACAGTGAAGGGGAGGAAACTGAGACTCCAAACGGAGTTTGGAGCAGAAGGAAGAAATAAACATTCAACCAGAACAGAATGAAGAAACAAGAATTCAAAAAAATGAGGAGAGGCTTAGAAACCTCTGGGACAACTTTAAACGTTCCAACATCTGAATCATGGGGGTGCCAGAAGGAGAAGAGGAAGGACAATAGATTGAAAATGTATTTAAAAAAATAATGAAGGAGAACTTCCCTAATATGGCAAAGGAAATAGACGTCCAGGAAGCTCAGAAAGTCCCAAAGAAGTTGGACCCAAGAAAGCACACACTAAGGCACATCATAATGACATTATCCAAGATTAAAGATAAGGAGAGAATCTTAAAAGCAGCAAGAGAAAAGGAGACAGGTACCTACAAAGGAGTTCCCATAAGACTACCAAATGATTTCTCAAAAGAAAACTTGCAGGCAAAAAGGGAATGGAAAGAAGTATTCGAAGTCAGGAAAGGCAAGGACCTACATCCAAGATTATTCTATCCAGCAAAGCTTTCATTTAACATGGAAGTGCAGATAAAGTGCTTCCCAGATAAGGCCAAATTAAAGGAGTTCATCATCACCAAGCCCTTATTATATGAAATGTTAATAAGGGACTTATTTAAGAAAAAGAAGATGATCAAAAATATGAACAGTAAAATGACAACATACAATTCTCACAATTATCACAATAAACTCACAACTATCAACAACCAAACTTAAAAAAACAAAAACAAGCTAAGTAAACAACCAGAACAAGAATAGAGTCACAGAAATAGAGATCACATGGAGGGTTATCAGCGGGGAAACGGAGAGGGAAGAATGGGGGAAAAGGTATACGGAATAAGAAGCATAAGTGGTAGGTACAAAATAGACAGGAGGAGGTTAAGAATAGTATGGGGAAAGGAGAAGCAAAAGAACTTATATGTATGACACATGGACATGAACCAAGGTGGGGGAATGATGGTGAGGGGGGCACAGGGTGAACAGGAACACAGGGGAGGAAAAATGGGACAACTGTAATAGCATAATCAATAAAATATATTTTTAAAAAAGACTATCAGGCGATTTTTCAAAAGATTCTTTGAAGGCAAGAAGGAACTGGAAAGATGTATTCAGAGTGATGAAAATTGAGGACTTACAGCCTAGATTACTCTATCCAGCAAAGCTATCAATTACAATTGAAGGGCAGATAAAGTGCTTCCCAGACAGGTAAAACTAAAGGAGTTCATCACCACCAAGCCATTATTACAAGAAATCTTAAGGGGACTTATTCTTAAAAAAGAAGATCAAAACCATGAATATTAAAAAGGCAACAAATTCACAACCATCAACAACTGAATCTAAAAAAAAAAAAAAAAAGCACACAACCAGAACAGGAACAGAATCATAAATATGGAGATCATTTGGAGGGTTATCAGCTGGGACAGTGAAGGAAGAAAATAGAGAAGTGGTGCAGGGATTAAGGAGCATATTTTGTAGGAACAAAATAGGGAAGTTAAGAATAGCATAGGAAATAGAAAAGCCAAAGAACTTCCACACACAACCTATGGACGTGAACTGAACCAAGGGGAGGAATCGATGGAGGGAAGGGAGTACAGGGCAGACAGGAGTAAAGGGGGAAACATTGGGACAACTATAATAGGATAATCAATAACATATAATTTGAAAAACTAGTGAATAATAACATATCTTTATGACTTCAATTATAATTTCAGAGAATGGTTTCCCCTGGAACTATATTGGCCACAATGCCAATCTTCGCATTTGGCCACAATCTTCACATTTGGAAAGCACTCTGTCTTTGTCTATGAATGAACTATATACATGTAGTAGTCTACCCTATAATGTATGGGACAAATGGACCAATCAATTCACATGCTTTTTAGTTGCCAATTGTTAATGCATTTCCTAAAATATACCACATTCGATCAGTATTACATTGAATGTTCTCACTGATCTGGAAAATCTTAGGGTTTAAGAAATCACGAAGTTCACACTATTGTTCTAGATTTTTGTACCACCCAACAACTTTTCATTTTGATAAGTGTTCTTTTAAGCATTGTTCAGAGTATACAACAAGATATTATGGAGCATTTGTGTGCAATTATACAATTATTTTTAGTTGTTAAATATAAATGACTACTTATTTATTAATGACTGAACCCCACAATCAAGTTAAAATTTCTAATAAAATGTATTGATGGTATATGTTTCCATCTGTAAACAACTGTTTAATAACAGTTAAGCAAAAAGTAAATAAACAATGCATTTTTAATTATATTTTATTGATTATGCTATTACACTTGTACCAATTTTTCCCCCTTTGTCCCCCTCCACCCAGCACTGCCCACTCCCTCAGGCAATCACCACACCATTGTTCATGTCCATGGGTCATGCGTATAAGTTCTTTGGTTACTCCATTTCCTATACTGTACTTTACATCCCCATGGCTATCTTGTTAACTATGTATTTCTACTTCTTAATCACCCATTCCCCCACACCTCTTCCTCTTCACCCATTCCCCCCATCCCCCTCCCATTTGGAAACCATCAAAACACTCTCCATATCCATGATTCTGTCTCTGTTCGTCTTCACTTAGTTTGTTTTTTAGATTCATTTGTTGAAAGATATGTATTTATTGCCATTTCATTGTTCAGAGTTTTGATCTTCTTTTTCTTAAATGAGTCCCATTAACATTTCACATAATAATGGTTTTGTGATGATGAACTACTTTAGTTTTTTTTCTTGTCTTGGAAGCTCTTTATCTGCCCTTCAAATCTAAATGATAGCTTTGCTGGGCAGAGCAATCTTGGCCGTAGGTCCCTGCTTTTCATGACTTGGAATATTTCTTGACAATGTTCTCTAGCCTGCAAAGTTTCTTTTGAGAAATCAACTGACAGTCTTATGGGAACTCCCGGCAGGTAACTAATTTCTTTTCTCTTGCTGCTTTTCGGATACTCTCTTTATCTTTAACCTTTGGCACTTTAATTATGATGTGTCTTGGTGAGGGCCCCTTTGCATCCATTTGTTTGGGACTCTGCTTCCTGGACGTGCATGTCTATTGCCTTCACCAAATTAGGGAAGGTTTCTTTTGTTATTTTTTCAAATAGATTTCCAATTTCTTGCTCTCTCTCTTCTCCTTCTGACATCCCTATGATGCGAACATTGGAATGCTTGACATAGCCCTAGAGGCTACCTACTCATTTTTTTTTTTATTCTTTTTTCTTCTTCTTGTTGTGATTGGTTGTTTTTTGGTTCCTTATGTTCCAAATCATTGATTTATTCTCAGCTTCATTCACTCTACTGTTGTTTTCCTGTAAATTGTTCCTTATTTCTATTAATGTATCCTTCATTTCTGACTGGATTTTTTTATGTTGAGGTCCTAATTAAGTTCCTTGAGCATCCTTATAACTAGTGTTTTGAACTCTGCACCTGATAGATTACTTAACTCCATTTCATTTCATTCTTTTTCTCGAGTCTTGATGTGTTCTTTCATTTGAA
This sequence comes from Micronycteris hirsuta, assembly GCA_004026765.1. Classification (NCBI taxonomy): domain Eukaryota; kingdom Metazoa; phylum Chordata; class Mammalia; order Chiroptera; family Phyllostomidae; genus Micronycteris; species Micronycteris hirsuta. The sequence goes on from PVJI01001103.1 coordinate 21,449, forward strand.
CCATGTTTCTTTGTCTCCTCATTTTGGAGGCCTCCCTGCGTTTGTTCCTACGTATTAGGTAGAGCTGCTATGACTCCCTGTCTTGGTAGCATGACCTTAAATAGTAGGTGTCCTGTATGGTCCAGTGGCACAGCATCTGCTATCACCCAACTGGGTATTCGAGGTGTGCCCTTCATGTGTGCTAAGTACTCCTTCCTCCTGTAGTTGAGTCTTTGTTGTTGGCCAGTCAATGGGAGAGATTTACCAAGGCCAGTCAGCTGCAAGGACTGGCTATGACCCCTGACCACCAACTTCTGACCTCAGTAGAGGATCAACTGTGCAGGAGTAGTATGGTAGTGTTTCAATGTGGTCTGTAGCTGTCCACTGGGTATGCAGGCTCTATGGTTTCCCAGGTGGTTCAGGCCAAGATCAGCCCACACCTGGGTTCTGCCCTGAGGCCATCCTGCCTGAGCTACAGAGCGATCTGAGATGACTGCTACTTGTGCTGAGCTTGGAGATTCCCATGCAAAGCCATGCTATGAATCTAGGCTAGCAGCTGCTAGTACCATGCCTGGGACCACTTAGCAAAAGGTATAAGGGCTGGCAGCTGGCTTAAGCCAGCTTATCTGAGAGGGTTTAGGAAGTTGTGAAGCATGAGCCAAGACCAGACATTCATATGAAAAATCACTGTTAACAGCTTGGGCGCACTTGTAAATTAGGTGGGACAGAGTCTTGGGGAATCTCCAGGGCCGGACAAACAGTGTTAGCCAGGTTGATAGATTCTCAGATATGGTACCTACCTGCTGTCTCTGTTGCTCTGTGAGGGGAGAGTTCAGAAAAGGGAGAATGGCCCCTGCCCACCTTTCTGCCTGGACGAAAGCTGTCCCTCAGCTCGCACCTTGATGTCAGACACTTCAGTTCCTTCCTGTATGCCACTGGAGCCTCCCAAGCTGCTACCCTAATGCCTGACCTGAGAGGAAGTGAGTCTGAGTAAGTCTGTGAGTGGGTTCTTTAAGAAGAACTGCTTGGGACTCCAGAAGTTTCTTCTACCAACTCAATCCACATTGATGTTTGCATCCAGAAGTATGGGGACTTACCTTTCTGGTACTGGAACCCTGGGCTAGGGGTCCTGGTGTGGGACTGGGACTTCTCACTCCTGAATTTTTATGCACCATGTGTGGATAAAAAAAATGTGCATCTCTGCTCTTCCTGCCAGTCTGGATGGATGTGGTTTCTTTAATTCCATAGTTGTCAGACTTCCATCCAATTCAATTTCTCATGGTTCTAAGTGGTGGTTGTTCTATATTTTAGTTGTAATTTTGGTGTGGTTTTGCAAGGAGGTGAACCGTGTTTACCTATGCTGCCATTTTGACCGGTAGTCTAACAATGCATTTTCAAGGAGCACATAACTGATATGCAAGTTAAACATGTAAACAAAAATACTTAGTATCACACACAAATGCTTTATACTAAGGAAATACTGATTAATTGTGGTAAGAAAATAAGAAATATCATCAGAAATATAGTTGAAGTTTTATCAGATTATATATTGCCACAGTGGCTGCTATACTCTCTCCTCCAATGGCACATGATTAAAAATTTCCAAGGAGATGAATACACACACACACATGCATGTAGAAGAGCTACATATGACAAGTTCAGGACAGAAAATTCTATAGTAGCAGAGGTAGAACTCAACACCTCCCAAATCCCTCTCCCTGTTCAACTCCTTCTTCTAGTCCATTTCATTCCAAGTGAATTCACATGCTGGCAGAGGAACCAGCTCTGAAAATTCCAAAATCATTCCCTTCACACAGAATCTTGAAGCAAGTAAATAGGCAGTGATCTTTTTCGTGCTAACAATACCCCGTCGCCCACTCAATGAATTCATACTCATCCTTAATATCCCAGCCCAACCACCACTTCTGTGTTACATTCAGTGTCCCTAAACCTCACCCTCAGCAAAAACAAACATTTTATATACACTTGACTTAAATACTTTTTGCACCCTGTAAATACCCTGCATCCCTCAATGTCCTTACAAGATTGCATTGGGATTCTTTATAAATCTGTCTCCCCACTAGTTCAAGAGCCCATTAAGATTATGCATTTTAGTCGTGTATTTTCAACTTTTTCTCTAGTGTCTAGCACAATATATGGCACACAGAAACAAAACATTCACTATCTGCTAAATCACCAAATTAAATTAAAATTGATAAGAGTCTCATTTCTCACCTCTACCAGAGAGAATTGAATGGGAATTGATCTGATATTTTTACTCTTAACTTCATCAAATCGTTCTATATTTTTATTATATAGTTCTCAATTCTGTTTGAATACTTCCCTTGCTATTACTTTGACCTAATCATGCATAGTTCCATGAAAGTGTATTCCCTCTCGTCTATATGGATGAGTGGAGCAAAATGAAGAAAGGAAGAAGGTATAACGTTATGGCAAAAGGAATGCAAACTGCAGCCTAAAAGCTTGGTTCAAACCCTGGTGCCTGAATATTCAAAGATGGGTCATTTAGGTTCTGTGAGCCTCAGTTTCCTGCTTTGTAAATTGAGGATGAGATTGCCTCCCACTGGGTGTGGATGTGGAAATCAGGGAAATTACATGCAAAGCCTTGACCAAGCACCTGGTACACAGTAGGCACTCCACAAATTACTACACGAGAATGTATGTGAAAGCACTTTGCAAACTGTAGAGCACAATACAGCCATTAGTCACAAAGTTAACCCCCATCCTGGCATTTCATTGTTATCTAGACTTATCATAATTGCAACATTTAGAAAAGTGTCCAGAAAGAAGCCAAGGCAAAGCCTGGTCCCACTGCCATAGTAACCATAGGAGGGAGAACAACAAAAAGAGTACAATGCACACCTGATTGCTTTTTGTTATACTCACGTGTTTTGTGGATGATCAAAATCCTCCCCCCTTTCCCACCCAAACGAGTCCTGGATGATGTAACAAGTATTTGTATCCCTAGCAAGTCCCAAGGAATCGCTTTATTCTGTTTACACAGTGGCCATCACTCCAAGTCAGGCACTTCCATTGCAGCTTCCTCACAGCTCCTCTGCGGGCGTGATGACCTTGGCACTAGCCCACTCTTTCCGGTCCTCAGTCCCCTAATGTCAGAAATGGAGATTCACTTAGGACACCTTGGGATGCAAATAGCCATACCCAACTCCAGTTAGTTCTTCAGGAAAGCAGTCAGGAGGCCCCCAGACCTAAGTGGAGTTGGAAACTGGAGATACCTCCGGAATCTGGAGGAGGCGTAGTCTTCTGTTTGCTGTCTCTTCTTCCCTTTTCTTGCCTGATTCACACATGCTTTATTCTCCAAGATCTGCTTCTCTGTTTCCCAATCCACACTCACCAACTTCACCCCTTACCTTTCACCTCTTTGTCACCCACCAGTGCTCATTTTTCACATATCCCTCAGTTCTGGCCACACATAGAAATTAAGTGGCTTCTCTGTCTGGGAAGTGCACCCTGTTCTCATCAACACTGGTGGGAAGGGGTTGCGTAGTTGAAGTATGGAAGCTGTAGAGGGCAGGGAAAGTGATGCAGGAACACTGACCAAGATAGGAAATACACTTCAAACTATGATGTAGGAGCGTTATAAAAACCAGAAATGGTTTTTCCTTCTACAGGAAATGCTATTACTAGAAAGAAGCAAACTTTTTTTCCAGTGTTGTTTAAAAGGTCAGAAACAGGGCTAAGAGGAGGAGACCAAATAAGTGCAGATATCTGCCTAAATAGAGCAAAAGTTAGATCTGTCTGTTTATTGCTGACATATTGAATAGGCTATCCTGGGAGGAAGTAATGCAGAGAGAAGCTGGAAGGATTATGCAGACCATGCAGGAACTCATAAGAACACTGGTCATTCGCCCAAGAAAAATGGGCAGCCGTTGAAGGACTTTAAGTAAAGGAGGGGTAAAGCTCACTCTAGTTACTGGGTGGAAAATGAATGAAGGGGCACCAGAATGAAAACAAGTAGGCTACTGCAGGAGTTTGATCAAGAGGTAAGAAGCAGAGATCAATGGGTTTCTTCTATTTTTCCCAACTTGCTTCTGGTCCTTCAAATGACCTCAGATTTCAAAAAGCCCTTGTCCTTGTGAATGACTTCATTCCCACTTTCTCTAGGTGGTTTCATTATTGTTGTATTGTTCATTAAAGTTTTAGGACCTTGATGTTTAATTCTGTCCAATATCACTTTCCCTTTACAAAAAAAAAATCTCAGAATTGCCAGGATGGTGAACATGAGGTGTTCTGGGAGGGTGGTGAGCCTGGGGAGGGCAGAGGCCCCTTGTCCCTTGTTCCATACCTCGCCTTATGCATTTTTTCCATTTGTCTGTTCCTGAATTATACCCTTTATAGTAAACCAGTAATCCAGCTTCAGAGTGAAGTTCAGTGCTTTGTGCATTAAAATACCAAAGCCATTTTCAGGGAAAAAAAATTTAAAGTTGAATTGTGGGTTTCCTCAATGTCCATCCCGGGGGCTTCTGCTATTTCACGCGCAGCAGGCACTGACACGGAGGAGCCAGCACCCACCCAGGGAACCAGAGAGGGGCAGTTGAATTAATCATCCTTCTTAAATTTGTCATTGATGAAAGGGAACCAGCCCAGAATCAGCTAACAGTCAGCGGCCTCTACCTGCCCCCTGGCACCGAGGTGCCCCACATGCCTGCCATAGGAACTCAGTCCTTCCCCAGCATCTAGTCACTCGGGCCCACAAACTTGAGTCGTCTGCAGCCCTCTGCATCCACCCCTCTTCCTGTTAATGCCAACTCCCCATCATGCAGGTAAACAAGATTATTAATATAAAAAAATCTCATTCTACCTGTTTATTTACAACAACCATCTCGGATTTTAAAATACACACTAAAAGAATTTTACACCAAAGCCTTATACTTACTCACATGCCTGACCTTATTTTATTCCATATTTTCTCTTCTTCTCTGTCTCTTATTCTTTGAGTACTAGCCTTGGCTCTGAGTCCTAAGCTTCAGTGATCATTAGCAAAGAAGGTGTCCAGAGGACAATGACCAAGATAGGAAATCCACTTCAAACTATGACACAGGAGAGTCATGAAAACTAGAAATGGTTTTTTCCTTATAAAGGAAATGCTATCACTAGAAAACAGCAATAATTTTTTTCTGTGTTGTTTAAAAGGTCAGAAACAGGACTAAGAGGAAGATGCCAAATGAGTGCAGATATCTGCTTAAATAGAGCAAAAGTTAGCTCTATTTATTGCTGACACATTAAATAGGCTATCTTGGAAACTTTTAATCCTTGGGAATATTTAAACAGAATTTGGACAACCACGTGACACAGAGTTGAGAATCAAGCACCAGATGGAGGCTGGAACTGGATGATCTTCAAGGTCCCTCTGGAACCTTCCCCTCCACTATACCTAATGCTCCATCAGCAACACTCATACAGGGGCAGGGGTGGAGCTGGGCCTTATTTTCAGGTCTCAGAAGACAGAGAGGAGACCACACCCCTGAGAGTCAAGTTCATGTTTGCAAGATGAGAGTATATGTTTAGGTGACTTCATTTCAAAAATATGTCCATTCATTTTAACCACTGATTTCAGTTACTGAAACTTCAGTCCCTTCCAATAATTCATACTCTCTGCTGCTGATTTGCATAAGATGGTTACATGTAAATGAGTCACCAAATTTGTTAAAGAGAAATCGCTATTTTTCAATACGTTCTCAAACAAAATTTGTCAGAAAAACCTATATAGATCTTAATTTCTTTTAAAAGCCTGAGTTTTATGTGCTTTCAACAACAGATTTAGTGCTATCTATTTCAACCTGGCATGCCTAGCAATTAAAACATAATATTTGGTGATGAGGAAGGTTACAAGCTTCTTTCCCAGCACTGGATGATTTAGCTCTAAAGGAAAGAAAGTAAAGAAGAAATTGGTCATGCCGACATGACCGCAATGCTGAATTCCATCATTTTTTTCTCCTCAAACAGACAACAGCACTAATTATTGCTCTTCAGATGCAGTAAAGCTCCAATGCTCAGTTCTCTATATGGAGATGATTTGAGCAGAAGTTGGCCAGGGGACCTGCCTGTCCGCTCGCTCCACCCATACACACACGCTCAGGGTAATAATCCCCTGCATGTCTCTTGCCCTTACCAAATTCACTCCCAACCAATGCTCTAAAAAGAAAACACAATTCTTTGTTATTATACATCACTCTTGTTTTCCTTCTACTTTCATCTCTTGTCCTCTCTTTCTTTCTCCCATTGTGTGTATGTGTGCACACTTGTGTGCACACACACACACAGCCGTTCCCATGACATCTCAGTCCGACACTCTGAACTTCTCTCTTCCTACTCCCCTATTTTTCTCTCGTAATCAGTTAAGTGGAGGTCAATGGAGAACACGAAGAGCAGTGAACCAACAAATTTGCATAATGAACTGTCTTTTAATTACAGTAATGTCTGGAACTTCTGAGTGTGTGTATTTTTCAACTTTAAAAACATGTCCTTTGAATGTCTTCAAACCTTGGGTGATGAGAATATGGTTCAAATGTAATCATAACATAAACATTAGAGAGAGAAAAATTGGAGTTTTAAAGTAATATGATAATTATATGGTCATATTTTTTTCATACTGCTGTAGGCAGGCAATGTGGTACAGCCAGTCCAGAATCAATCTGGATGTACGAACCTTATGAAATTAAGTAATATATTACATATGGCCCATCAGTACTACTCCCGGGCATACACTCCCTATGCCCGCATTCCGTAGTGTGATGTTTGCAAAGATACTCACCAAGATATTGTTTGTGATAGCAGGGAATCAGACACAACTTGGGTGTCCATCACTGGTAAAGGTATAGTAAGTACAATGGACTCATATCATAGAAGGGAACTGAAATCACATGCAACAACGTGAACAGATATTGTAAATCTTACCACGTGGGCTTCCGTAACATGACCACCTACTTCATTAAGACTGCAAGCAGAATCTCTAAGTCCAGTCTACTAACAGAGCCACATACAATCAATGAAACCCAATCAAACCTGGTCATGAGACTGACATCCCATCACCTTTGCCATAGTCTATTGATTAGAAGGAGCTCACAGGTCCCATTCACACTCGAGGGGAAGAAATGACACAAAGACGTGAGTGCAGGAGGTGGGGATAACTAAGGGTTCACCTTAGTGTCTATCGCCACACCAGGCAGTGTTCTAGACCTAGACAGTGAGATTACATCAGCGGGAAAAAGAGGAAGAAAAGTCTGCCTGCATAGACAGTATAATCTGACACACATTAGACTGAATATATATTCCTCTTTTTAAAACCAAGAAGGTGATACTGTACCATAATCTTTTGGATCTTGCCATTTCAACTTCTAACCTAGCTTGGAAATTTTCCTTTCAAGGACTTACAGAATTTAGGTTATTCTTTAAAACAAGTGCAACAGTTCTCTCACATATCTTGGGCAGGCTTAGCCAAGTTTTATCTCCAAAGGTCATTTATGAAGATGTTCTAATCTGCTCTAGCCTTGGCTTTGCTTCATTCCAGCTATAAGAACTTGGAAAAATTACTTAAGACTTTGCATTTCATTTTGCTACTCTACTACAGAATTGTCCTTTAAGTGGATTCATATTCAAAAAGCACAGAATATGGTGCCTAGAATATGGTACACACTTCACATATTACCTTTCCTTTCTTGCGTACTTTATCAACTACTTCATGAAATACATCCTGAATCTTTCTGTATTTTCCAAATTAGGTAGGAGAAAAGGTGCATTCTTAGAAGGCAATAGAGAGAGAGAGAGAGATAGGTAACTTTGCAACAGGGATAGATTAGATAATGAATGTTCCTGCTCGGTCCATGGTGAACTTGGCCTCTCTACATTTCCTGTGTCTTAATCCTTCCCAGTTTGATTGTCTTGACCAAGACCTGTCCCCGCTCCTTTTTTTTTTTTATTACTTAAAAAATATACCTTCAAATCTATGCTCTCTGCATTTTTCAAGGGAATATATAGATAATATAACTTTAACTGCATAATTTAACTTAATGTTAATGTGCTCATGAGGAGCACAATATAACATATACATCTAAGTAACAACATTCTTACTTACATAATGTGCCTCACTCAGGGGTAAAATTTCACTAGTGTAAACTTCACTCCAGGTAGGAGGGGATTCACTAATGAAGTGAATATTTGAGGTAGGGAAATGCTTGCAGTCATAGCTTCAAATCACACCATAAAGGTGCCTCCTCACCCCCGTTAAAGCTTGCCTGCCCCCAAAGGATCAGAAAGTACCTCAGGAGGAGGTACTAGACTTGGCTATGTAACCTCCAAAGGAACATGTGTTTCTTCAACTAAACACAGCTTTTCCTTGGCTTTAAACTCAAGAGAATGGAACATTGACCTGAAGGAGGGAACTCAAGAAAATTTTCTTTTCCATATAAATAAAAGGCAAATCGAAGACTTCCACTGATGAGAAAGGGGAAACTAAACTCATTGTGTGCAGAATCTTTTCCCTGTCTTTCAAAGAAAAGAACAGGTTTACCAAGGAGTCACGTTTTCTTGCCTTTGCATCTCCAAGTATAGGCATCTGTGCAGAGTGACACCTAGTGGTCACCAGAATGTCTTGAATAGCAAGTTCAATGAAAGATATGCGTGTGTGTTTGAGCATTTGTAAAGGCCTGTTTTCTTTCTCCATATTCATAAGCTGTGAACAAACTGAGCTGATCATTGGTTTGGATTCCAATATAACTTTTTGGCCACATATTCACTTATTGTTAAATCATAGAGAAAATTAATATTTGAGTAGCGGGTAGAAGTTGCCAAGTAGAAAGGAACAGTGATTCTGATATGTGAGAAAAATGATTTATCCAAATCTGGAATCTGAAAGGCAGAAACGAAGCACAGTACCTAACATAATAGATTTCAAAGGACCACTGGCTTTGGTAGTTGGATTCTTTTGGGTTCATGCCAGAGTTCACTGCTAGGTGGTTCTCACTCTGCCTTTAAAACCACATCTGGGTGGGCCTGCCCAGTTGCCCATCTATAGTTCTAGTTGCACAGGAGAAGTTAGTGAGATGAGATGTTTATAATGGAGGAAGGAAATTTCAGCTTATCCTGTTGATCTGTATTACCTGGGAGCCACTTAAAACTCCATAGTGCCTTAAGAAAGGAATTTCTATTTCCTCCACTTATCAAAAGATTCTCTCTGGAATGAGATCCAGAAAGTTTTGGATTTGGCCTCCTATGGCTTGAGTTGACAAAGACTTCTTTTTAGGGAACGTGCAAAATGAAAATTGGGAAAGCAACCAAGAGTTTATCAAATCTAATTCTCACAAACTCCATTTTGAGGATTAAAAAAGACAGGTATAATAAATATGACTGAATTTGGCCACTAAAACAGATAATGAAAAAAGAGGCTGGAAAATAATAATGGGAAGAATTTTATGGGAGAATTTATAGCAGTTCAGATTCTAGTGGAAGCATAAGTAATTGGTTTCCCCAACTTTATAAACTGAAGGTTAATGGCCCCAAATTTTGCCCATTTTTTCACCTGGGACCTAGTATTATTTCTTTACATTTTATAGTTGACTTTGAAAAGCTTAAACCAAAGGAGATCTAGAGAATACTTCTTATCACAAAATTGAATGATGGTCGCCGATGATTTGTAAACTATTTCTCTTTGTCATCTCTACAGGTATAACTCTGCCTAATTGGACTTGGAATGCACCCGTCCCAACCCATTACCTTACAAATTGTTCAACTTCAAATACATTGGTTTTCTTTTTGAAGAATTTCAAACCTGTTCAACTAAAAGAGCAAGCAAGCTTTGCATACATTTCTTTTTTCCACAACTGTCTACACTTTATGTTCTTTGTCACCTTAAAATAAAATCTGTTGAAAACAACATATAATGTTGTCCTCTAAAACACTTTTGCCTCTATGGCCAGTCAATGATGACCTAGGCTACATTAGTTCAATGAAGATTTCCCAGTTTTTTCAAACTAATACAGAACCTGCATATTACCATATGGTTAGGAATATGGTCATTAACAAAATCTTTTTTGATAAATAACAATTTCAAATGGGATAAAGGATGTGACTGGCTTTCCTTATTTTTAACCAGTATTTTAATATGGTTTTTTTCATGACCTGGGTGCCTGCACTTCCATGCTCCTCATGCTCAAAAAAATAAATACATAAAATAATAATTATCAGCATTTCCACCTGTGCAGATGGCTTCATGTTATTGCCATGCATTTACTGGTCTTAATAGACAATTGGCCCTACTTTCTATACCAAATGGTCACTGCCAAACAGTTTGAAGCCCAGGCATCACTTTTGAAAGAAGTCCACAGCATCAACATTCACTGGCTTCAGGTTAAAATCCTGTGGAATGACATGATGTATTCAAGTTCTTAGTTGTGCATTTTGAAGGTAATTCTTAGATTGCTCAAGGTAATGTGTTCTGTTGGTATGCTACTGAATTACTCTATGTTCCATGTGGGCATTTGTCTACACCTCTTATGAAATATTTCTAGACTGATAGTATTGTGGTCATGATTAGGGACCAAAGTTTTAGGATCATGAACAGCCTTCTTCGTAGAAATGGAGTGAACCCAAAACTACTTCGTGAGGAGAGTTTTGGCCCAGATCAGGCATATTGCCTCTCCTTTTCTTGATGGGCAGGGTACCAGGGAGGGTACCAGTGGTTTTTTGTTCTGGACACGTATCTTTCTCAGCTTCCTCAGCCTTCCTCAGAGGGTATAAACCCTATGCCCAGCTCTGCTGAGTGGAAGAATTCACAGCTCTCTTCTTAAACAATATATACAGAAGCTTCTACTTGGTGCTTTTCACATCGCAGATGACTAATTTTAACTCAAAGTTACTTAATATTTATCAAAAGTTGAGTTGAAGATAACAATATTTTTACAAAATCCTTGGTAAACTTATGAGCCACTTCTCAAATCAAGAAGGTAATTAGAAAAATGAAACTAAATAAATTTTGGAAATACAACATCCCGAGAAGAGATATTAATTAAAATATAAATCAATACAAGAAATGTTTAAATATATTCCTGAAATTTTTTTACCAGAAAATTCTGGGATACATCTCTCATCTTTTGAGGTAAAATCATGAAAAATAAGTAGATATCTATGAATATTATTTTTAATTAAATTTATGGGGGTGACATTGGTTAATAGGATCATACAGGTTCCAAGTGCACAGTTCTGTGACACACGATCTGTACCTTGCTCTGTGTGCCCACCATCCAAAGTCAAACCATCCCCCATCACCATATATTTGGCTCTCTTTGCCCCCCCACCCACTTCCCTCTGGCAATATATTCTATGAATATATTTCTCATATCTTCATCTACCATTGACAGGTAAAGAATCCTTGTATGTCTGGAAAATGTCAGATCCTAGAAGAGAAGTGCTTTTAACTTCATTTATTGACATACTCTAATCTCTCAACTTAACTTTGAAAACACTGAAGTTCAAACAGCCTTTTAGCTTTGTGGACCTTTGAGGTAATACTTCCCTCCTTTATCCATGGATATGCAATACAGTTCTCTATGTAATAGAAAGAGAGTCTAATCTTCCCCCACTCCACCCACCTCCGTGATTCTTTGCTTCAACATGTCTAATTGAAACAGAATTGCTTGGCGCTTTGCTGGCAACCTGTTTAACTGTTGCCTCACAGTTTCCTACGTGTTTCTTGAGGAAACACAGAAGGCGGGACAAGCTGTTTAAAGGAAAACATGGGCGTGTGTATGTGTATGTGTAGGGGAATATATAATATAGTTCCTGATGTTTTTTCCCTCTTCAAAATCCCCAAATCATAGGGCCCCAAAGTGCATGAAACAAAATCTGACAGAATTGAACCCAAAATAATTTAATAATAATAGTTGAAGACATAATACCTTACTTCCAACAACGGAAAGAGCAAGACTGAAAATCAACAAAGAAATGGAAGACTTGAATAATAATACAAACTCCCTCCACTAGCAGAGCTCTATAGGACATTCCATCCAACGACGGCAGGGTACACTTTCTTCTCCAGTGAACACGGAACGTTCTCCAGGAGAGATCATGTGTCAGGTCATAATATAAACTTCAATAAAGTCAAAAAGGGAGGAACACTACAAAGTATGCTCTTCAACCATGGTGGAATAATTCAAAAATCAATTAACAGAAGGAAAGTTAGGAAATTCACAAATGTGTAAAAATGAAATAGCATGCTACTACTAAATAACCAATGGGTAAAATAAAAAAAAAAATCACAAGAAAAATTAGAAAATATATTGAGATTAATAAGAATGAAAATACAGCATACTAAAATTATGGAAAGCAGTAAAAATAATACTTGAGTGTTATTTACAGCTGTAAATGTTTATATTTTAAGAAAAAGATCCCAAATCGATAACTTAAACTTCTGTTTTAAGAAACTAGAAAAAGAAGAGCAAACTAAAGCAAGCAGGAGGAAGGAAGAAACAAAGATTGAATTGGAAGTCAATTAAATAAATAACAGAAAAACAATAGAGAAAATAAAATTAAAATGTGATTTTTCGAGGAGATCAACACAATTGACAAACATTTAGCTAGACTGGGCCATAGGAAAAGCAAAAAGACTCAAATTACTAAAATCAGAAAAGAAAACAGGAATATTGCTACCAACCTGAGAGAAATAAAAAAGATAACACAAAATATAATTGTATGCCAATAAATTTAGGTCATCTCAATAAAGTGAATAAAATTCCTAGAAAGATACAAACTACCAAAACTGATGTAAGAAGTAGACTGTCTAAATAGACCTATAACAAACCTTCCCACAAAGAAATCCCAGGATGAGACGGCTTCATTGGCAAATTCTACTAAATGTTCAAAGAAGGATGAACACCAATCCTCCGCAAACTCTTCCACAAAAAGGAAGAGAAGGGAATGCATATTGCCTGACGTTCTCGGAGTACTGATTCCAAAAGCCCTCACAAGAAAGGAACACTACAGGCCAGTATCTCTTATGAAAATAAAAGCAAAAATCCTCAATAAAATACTAGACAAATTGAAGCCAGCAACATATACAGAGTACACCATGGCCAAGTGAGATTTACCCCCAAAATATAAGGTTGACTCAATATTTAGTAATCAACCATGTAATACACCACATTAATAGAATATAGGATAAAACCCACATGATGATCTCCATGGACATAAAAAGCATTTGACAAAATCCATCACTCTTTCATGAACAGAAATAACAAGTCAAGAATAACAGGAAACTTCCTAAACCTGACAAGAGCATCTACGAAAACTCCACAGCTAACATTATACATTTAATGCAGAAAAAGACTGAAGCTTTTCACCTAAATCAAGAAGAAGATGAAGATATCCATGAATAGGCATCCATTTGGAAAGAAAGAATTAAAATTATTTCCATTTTCAGATGTCATGATTTTGTACATAGAAAATCCTAAGGAATCTACATAAAAATGACTATAACAAATAAACAAGTTCAACAAGGTTGCAGGCTATAAAAACAACACACAAAGGTCTATTGTAACTTTATACACTAGCAATGAACAATCAGAAAATGAAATTGAAAAAACCAATTCCATTTACAATAGAATAAAATAATAGAATACCTAGAAATAAATTTAAGAAAATAAGTATACGACTTATACTTTAAAAACTACAAAGGATTGTTGAAAGAAATTGAAGAATATCTAAATAAATAAAAAGAAAATGATCATGGATTGCAAAACCTAATATTGTTAAAATAGCAATACCACCTAAACCGATCTAGAGTTTAAATGGAATCCCAGTTGACTTTCTTACAGAAAATGGCGAGCTGATGCTCAAATTTATATGGAAATGCAAGACATTAAGAACAGCCAAAACAATCTGAAAAAAAAAAAAAAAGGACATAATTGAAGGATTCAAATCAAATTTCCTGATTTCAAAACTTCCTATAAAGCTCCAGTCATCAAGACAGTGCCATACCGGCAGAAGGGTAGACATAAACACCGTTGGAATAGATATCAGAGTCCAGAAATCTTACAGTGATGGTCACTTTGTGTTTGGGAATCAGTTGACAATATGGAAATCCATAGAGATGGAAAATAGATTAGTGTTGTCAGAGACTAGAGGGAGGGGGTAATGAGAAGTAACGGCTCATGGTTACTAGGTTTCTTTTGGAGTGGTGAAATATTCTGGAATTATATCATTATAATAAGTGTACAGTTTTATAAATATATGAAAATCCACTGAATTGCACACTTTCTAAGAAATGAATGAATGACTATTCTTTTTTTTTTAAATAATTACTTTATTGTTGTTCAATTACAATTATCGGCATCCTCTCCCCTCCCCTCCTCCCTCCCCCATGAATGACTATTCTAAATCGTCTTCATACTTCTGGGCATTTCTCTAAGTTTGTCCTACTATATAATTATTGCTGAACATATATAGTCTACCCATATTGAAGACAGGAATTCCATATTATTCACTTTTGTACCATGCCAAATATTTCTACATAGTAAAAAAATCAATAAACACTTTGTGAAAAATTTAGTATCCCCAACACTTCAAGCTTCCCAACATTTGTTTCCTTAAGAGCCTTTGAAATGGCTTGAGCAGACTCCAAAACCATTGATCTAGTTAATCCAGCCTCTCCCGCTCACCTTGGAGATTTGCAGCAAGCAGTTGCTGCCAAATAATTAGAACCAAGAGCTTGTTGGTGTCAATGCTGATTTTATTCCATTTCTTGTCTGAAGAGTTACTTTGTTGAGAGTGTTTTTCATCACTTCAGTCATTCAAGTCTCTGTTATGTTGATCTTCCAGGTGCCTTGTAAATCCAGGCTTCACTGTTCTTCCACCATCCCTGCTACCTCTGTCTGTCCTTCTGCACCTCCTGCTTTCTAAATCTGGAGTTCTATAGCCGAACAATGAACACTGTCTCCATTTTTGTAGTCCTAATCTAGTGCCAGGCTGCCAATTACCTCCACCTTCTTCTTGGGCACTTATTCATTCATTCACTCATTTGTTAAGTAAATATGTATTGAGTACCTAGTATATACCTGCCCTGTTCTAGCTGCCATTGCTCTGATTACCTTTTATGTTTATCCACTGATGTGGAAATGGAGTGTTTACTTATGCAACTAAAGGAATTTATGTCCCATACGTAAGAATGTTAGAGGAATTTGTGTTTCACTATGTGAAACACTAACTGACTCACTGACTAATAATTTCCATATTTGAAGGACCTTAGAAGATGAATCAACTTCTTTTCATCTACTACAGGCACTAGTATTTTTAATCAATTTTAATTTCAAATCTATCTTGCAATGTAAGCAAATCGCCATCAGTTGCTTGGGTTGTACTGGTTATGGCTTCAGTGTTAGGGTTACCCTCACTGCTTAAATCAGAAAAGAAACATTGATGAGCATTAAGTCTAGCTTATATGTGTATTCATGCAGTACGATGACTGTCAGCTCCTCAGGAACTCTGGCCTAATTTCTGGAAGCCTCTTCAGTCTGTCATATTAAAAGATGCACCAAATGTAATCGATTGGAGAATTTGATTATCTTCACCTATTATTTTAATAGTGCAACAAAATCCTTCATTCTCATTTTAAGAGGGCCCAAGGAAAGTGAAGGGGGACTTCATAATGAAACTGAGTTCAATCAGCTCGGAGAAGTATGGATGTGAGCCCTTAAGGATTAGTGGGGCCGAACCCCACAGCTCCCAACCCGACAGATCCAATTTCCAAAAAGTGTCTGCATTTGTGCATAGTGCTTGCTCAGGCGTGCCTCCTTCTCTCATGTTTCCTCAAACAACCATTAGTCCCATTTTGTAGCAACTAGCCACAGAAAAGAAGAACCAATATATTTTTTTAATCAAGTCTCCTCAGGTCTTCATGTACAGCTGCCCACTTTGTACACATACAGATGGAATGTTTGATTGGCCAGGAACTGGCCTTCCTCCGCCCACCCAGATCTCTCTGCAGTCTGGTAACTAAATGTCTATACCTGAAATGTCGGGTGTGTTTAAATCCTGACACTAATCCGTAATATCAGAGCTGGAAATCCCCTTAAAGCCTTGTTACTCAAAATCCAGGCTACAGACCAATAGTATCAGCATCTCATGGGTACGCGTAGAAATGCCCATTGTTAGACACCACCGCGGATCTTAAAGGAATCAGAATCTCCGGACCGGGGCCTGAGAATCCACAGGGCAACGAGGCCTCTGGGTGATGCTGGTGCTCACTGCATTTTCAGAATCACTGGCATGTTTGTTGTCCTGTGTCATTCTAAATATTCAGACTTCTTGCCTAAAGCCTGTTTACTTCTTTCCCAGACCCTCTGGCCTGCATTCCTGTCCCATTGTTTCCTGTCCTTGTCACTTTTTTTTCTCCTAGGTGAGGTTCCTGCCAGCCTCCGCTGACCGCTCTGGATAGGTCTCCTTACCTGCACATTTCTGCCTGCATTTACTCACTTTGCTGAACTCAGCCTCTGACTCATTTACTTATGGTGGCCACCTTCTTACTTCCTGTCCAACCTACCTCCCTGCCTAGGGCTCCTTCTGACCTGGCTGCAGAGGTGACATCTACACACGAGAGCCTCCAGGCGTGGTCCCCATTAGCACGGGTCTCCCCACTGTCCACTCTGCCATCTGTCTTCCCCTCGCTGCCCATCTTCCTCACAGATATTTTTCTAAGGAACAAAATTGATATTATTTTCTGCTGAAAACCTCCTGTAGTCTTCTAATTTTCTGCACCATAAAGTCCTAGCTCCTTAGCATGACACCTGCAACCCTCCACGGGCCCCTTACTCATACATCTGACTCTCCCCTCTTTCCCCCCATTCCTCTGCCCGCCCCACCGCAACATCCTCCTGCCCCCAAGCTTGTGCTCAGCCTATGGACTGTCATTAGCTGTTTCCTCTGCCAGGAATAGTCTTGTGTCTCATACTTGAATGACTCACTTGTAGTGCCTCATATTTTAACTAAAAAATTACTGATTCAAAGAAATCTTCTCCAATAAATCATCTCCACCTAAAGTGGCCACTTGGTCCATCTGAGATGACCATCATGTCTGTTTTAAGTCACTATAAAGCACTTAATACCACTGTTTTTTTTCTTGTTTATTTGTGGTCTGTTTCCATTCATTTTAGTATAAGCTCAGTACAAGCAGAGACCGTTTCTATCTTGTTCATTTAGAAACTGTGCCTTGACAACAGAGTGGTTACTCAATAGATGATTTGAAAAAGATGAAATGCAAGGAAGGAAAAAAAGAGA
Organism: Micronycteris hirsuta; assembly: GCA_004026765.1. NCBI lineage: Eukaryota > Metazoa > Chordata > Mammalia > Chiroptera > Phyllostomidae > Micronycteris > Micronycteris hirsuta. The sequence goes on from PVJI01001103.1 coordinate 38,732, forward strand.
AAGTAGGAAACACGTAAAATAAATGTGAATGAGAAAGCACTTACCCGTATTATAAAAGTAAATACATGAGGGAGATATGAAAAAACAACAATAAAAGTAATGTTGATGATGGTATGGCAAGCTTTGACTTCCCAGCTCCCCCTTAGCAAAAGTTAATCATTTCACCTTTGCCATCACAGTGATTTCTGAAAGTCCATGTAATAGCATTTCTCACCTTGTGTTGTAATTACTTATTCACACAGTTGTCTCTTCCTATAACCTGTGATCTCCTTGTGAGCAGGAAATGTGTATTTGTAGCCCTAGTGCTTGGCACAGAGCCTGGAAAATAGTAGAAGCTTAATAAATGCTGAGAGAACAAATGGGTAAAAGAAAGAGAAAGAAGGAAGCACTAGAATGATAATGTGAGGAACAGAAGATGTGATAAAATTCCTCTCCTTTTTTGCTGCTGTTTCCTGGTCCAAGTCATTGCAAATGAATGCAGTAAACCATATACTTATAAGGTAAGCATTAAATAAGGTAGCATAGCATGGAGGTTAACAGCATGACTCTGAAGCCAGCACAACCACTTATGGGCTAAGTGACTTTGGACAAATTAGTTAGCCTTTTTGTACCTCAGTTTCCTCATCTGTAAAATGGAAATGATGAAATTCACGTCATGGTGCTGTGTGAGAACTAAGAGTTAATTTATGTGTCAGCTTTTGAGGCATAAAAAAACTACCGCCAAATTTATAGTTTAAAACAATTATTAAGTCATGATTCTTTGAGCTGACAATTTGAACTAGGCTCAGCTAAGGAGTTCTAAGTGGTTCTGCTGGTCTTGCCTGAGCCGTTCTGTGCTGACAGTCAGCTGGCCGGTCAGCAGGGGCTGGTTGGCCCCAGGTGTGTACACTCGCATGTCTCGTTCTTGGCTGGGGTGATTGAGCCGTGCACCTTCAGCATGTGTCAGTGTAGCCTGGACTTCACGCAGTGGCTGGCTTCTAAAGGCTGGAATGTGAGGCCACGCACAAGTACCAAAGCACTTTCCAACCTTTTCTTCTGTCACCTCTGCTGATTTCTCATTGGCCAAAGCAAGTCATATGGCCAAGTTCAGAGTCAAGAGGTAAAGAAATTGACTTTAGCCTGGCTGGTGTAGCTCAGTGGATTGAGCACGGGCTGGGAACCAAAAGGTCCCGGTTCGAGTCCCAGTCGGGGCACATGCCTGGGTTGCAGGCCAGGTCCCCAATGAGGACCATGTGAGAGGCAACCATACATTGCTCTTTCTCCCTCCCTTCTCCTCTCTCTGAAAATAAATAAATAAAATCTTTAAAAAAAATTCTTAAAAAAAAAAAGAAATCGACTTTACTTCTTGATGAGAGGAATATTGTTGTCATTTTTTTTAAGTACACGAAAACACAGGAAAAAAAAAACCATTTGGGATAGTGTCTAGTACCTTGGGTTAGGGACTAACACACAGTGTGTAAGTACTAGTTATCAGTCCAGGTGGCGATACCTGTGGAGATGCTTCACAACCCAGCTCCTATTGTACTGCTCCGAGTGAAAATTAAAGTGAATTATCACACAATTAGAAGTAGAAACAGGAAACAGAACCTGAATGAAATGTCCTCACACAGTTTTATTTTATGGGGAAAAAAATGGTAACTCTACAAAGCTAACTCCATTTACAACAGGCTCGTCAGGTTTCTGCATTTCAGCATGGCTTAGGAGGCAGGATGCTGGGTTCTGGGATCAAATTGCCTGCATCAGAATTGGTAGAATTCTGGCTCACAACTAACTTGTTGGGTAACCTCAGACAAATTGCCAAAGCAACTCAAGCCTTGATCTCTCCATCTGGAGAAATGGGAAATTTTAACTCCTGAAGTTTTTAAAAGAGGTTTAATATGTACAGAGCTTCTGGCATACAGCAAGCATCCAATAATATTAGCTATTATTTTTCTTATGTTTTTAAGAATAAAAAATCATCTAATATAGTTCAGAGGTTTCCAAACTTGGTGGCACATTGGAATTACCTGGGGAGCATTAAAATAGTGACACCTGTCCAATTCCAGAGACTCTGCTACACGTGGTCTGGAAGGAGACCCTCCGCCCAGTGGATTTTTAAAGCTCCCAAGGTAGTTCTAAGGTGCAGTGGGAATTTAGAACCATGGGTCTATCGAAGAGGACATTAGAGATGATCCATAGTAAATGCTTCATTTCATAATTGAGCAATCTGAGACTCAAAGAGGAGATAGGCATTACTTAATGGCAGCCAGCTGATTGGTAAGAAACCTGGAAACTGGTATCCACCGTCTGCTGCCTACAGCTCTGTCCCTTCTATCTGGCCACTGCCAGGACAGGCTACCCCAGGCCAGCCCATGTGATCCTTCTCACCAAGAACCAGGACCTGAGAAAGGGGATGTCTACCTAATGTCAAACTCAATGTTCCTACATTAACTCCAGGAATGACTTGGGTTGCCCTTGGTTTTACAACATTCTCGCTTCACTTTTCAGGTTTGAGTCATAATAGGACTCGGGTTCTGCCTATGTTTGTTTGAATTAGACTTTTATTTCATTTATTCATTTTTTTCCTTTGCAATGAAATTTCATCTTATAGTCACATTCATGCAAGCTCCGAACTATAATTAAAAGGGGGGGGAGCAGACTTTTCTTTTTTTTATTTAATTTTTTTATTGTTTTTCCATTACAATTGTCCCCATTTTCCCCCCATTACTCTCCCCTGCCCTACCCACCCCCACCTCCCACATTCAATCATCTTCCCCCACCCCCTCACCCCACTGCCTTTGTCCATGGGTCCTTTTTTTTCTTCTTTACTTCTTCCTTTCTTCTTTGTATCCCTCCCCTGACTCCACCCCATGAAGGACATTGATCTGAGATTACTACCTTCCTTGTGAATAATCTTTAGTGTAGGGAATTTCCTCCTCCTTTTAAACTGTTTATGGCAATAGGAGTGTTCCTCAGTTCATAATAGTGATTCCGTTGAAATGCCAGTAATTCTCAGGATCAGAGGGCCAGCCTCCGCCCCCACCCCTCACCCCCCAAGGTCAGGAAAGATGGACCAGGCCAGGGTGAGGGAGGGAGGCGGGGCTGCGAGACTGTTCTGTCGGTGAAAGGCTGACCCAGGAGGGCTAGGGGAAAAGGAAAGCGGGTGGTGTCAGGCATTTCTGAGGAGCAGGCAGAGTATCCAAAGAAAATTCCTTTATTTCTTTTCTTTCCAGCTTCAGCCTTTAGAAATATTAGCCCTTTGTCATTTTCTCAGAGCTTCTAATTACTAAGATTGACTGGAACAAATTTAATGAGCAAGAAAAAGGTGGGTACAGAGCAAGGTTCTCAGGAACTTGACCTTTTAAAGAGAAAGTATTCTTCTATGAATCAAGTTGGATACCAAATTGAAAACGCAATATAATCTCATTTTGTGTGTGTGTATTTATACACACACACACACATTTGATTATCCCACTGAGTGATGGAATCGTAAAGAATATTTTTTTCATTTCTGATTTTTATGATGAATATGTATTACTTATGTATCTAAAAATAATAAAATCATTATTTAAAAAACAAAACAAATGCTATTGATATTCAGATAAAGCCCTGCAGTCATTCTCTTTTAATAATCATTATACCCAAACTGTTTTCATATGATATTTGGGATCGTCAGAGTTATCAAATTATCTATTTCTTTAATTACTTACTGATTCGTGTGTGTACGTGTGTGTGTGCATGCTCAGGTCTGTTGTATTTTTGCCCTTTATCCCAACCCCTACTCATCACTTTAAGTCAATTTGTATCATTTCCCTGGCCTTCTCAGCATTTGTGACATTTCCAAGTCCATCTGCAGATTTAATTAACGTGTTGCTTATTCACTCTTCCACATCACTGATAACAAAAGACATAAAACTGGACTCCGCAGTGACTGCCACACCACTTCAACACCTCCCACAACTGGGCACATCCTCCTGCTTTACCCAGCTTTTAAGCTAAGCTGATTGAAACTGATTTTGCAAGTACAATTCACTTAGACATTGCATCAAATGATTTATGAAGTCCACGCAGCCGTGTGGTGTCCCATTAATCACAGACACTACAATAATCTATTTGTGTGCAGCAGGCCTCATAAATCGGAATAAAATAAATTCCACAAGCGCATCCTCAGGTTCTGCGGCGGGGCGCATGGTTTTATTCGGGGCACCACCCACATAATGCGATGTTAGCAGACTTGCAGATTCCTGAGCTTGGTCAAGCAAGTAGAAATATGCATTCATTTGAAGATGCATGCCAAAGCTAAAGAAATTATGGCCATTTGTTAATCCACCGGTGAGAGAATTTCTGTAGGGCTCCGTTCTCTCATATTTTTTATGAAAACTGAAGTGAATAAACCGAGTATATGAGGCACAAGTGGTGAGGTGATTTTGCTAACAAACAGGCCAGAATCACATTATCAAATAAATGCTGTGCACTTAATGTCATCATCATTTGGAGAATCTCATTTCAATGATATTATTAAATAGCTGTGTAAATTCTCTCTTGTGATTGTTCTGTTTCACATAACAAAAGGGTGTTTTTACTTATGGCAAGCTTACTTCCTTTGTGAATGTATTTCTTATCTTGAATACACTGCAACATTACAGCAAACCCTGGCTGGTAAAGACTGTGAATGATCTAGCTAGGAAGTGGCATTTCTTTTCCCAAAATGTCAATAGATTTATTTTTTAATTATAAAAAGGAAATTTTAAAATTAAAATATAACAATATAAGAATACATTACATGAAATAATAATAGCATGAAAAGTATATAAAAGAATTGCATGAATCCGAACACGCAAAGATGATCACTCTTAATGCATTACGTGAATAGCTTTTCCAGAATGTTATCTATATGTTTATGCTTGTGTGTACAGAGATAGATATAGAGATACAGATATAAGTAGAATGAGGTAAGATGAGATTCTACTGCAATTGTTATATTATTACCTGCATTTTCAACACTATATTGTGAATATCTCTCCAATATAATAAGTATAGAACCACATTTATTTTAATAACTATAATCTTCCATTACCTAGATTTACTTAATCAAAACTCCATTAATGAACATTTAGTTTATTTTTAATTTTTTAACTATAAGCAAGTCTATGGTGTACATCCTGGTTATTAAATATTTGTATATGTAACCTTATTTTCTTTCTTTTTTTTTAATTTTATTTATTTATTTTCAGAGAGAGGAGAAGGGAGGGAGAAAGAGCAATGTATGGTTGCCTCTCACATGGTCCTCATTGGGGACCTGGCCCGCAACCCAGGCATGTGCCCCAACTGGGAATCGAACCGGGACCCTCTGATTCTCAGCCTGCGCTCAATCCACTGAGCTACACCAGCCGGGCTATGTAACCTTATTTTCTTCTTCTTAGAATAAAAAACTTTCTTAGAATAAGAATAAGAATTTTTTCTTTCTTTAAGACTTTATTTATTGATTTTTTTAGAGAGAGGGGAAGGGAAGAAGAAAGAGAGGGAGAGAAACATCAATGTGTAGTTGCTCCTCATGTTCCCCCGACTGGGGACCAGGCCCGCAACCCAGACATGTGCCCTGACTGGGGATCGAACTGGCAACCCTTTGGTTTGAAGGCCCACACTCAGGCCAATTAGCTATATCAACCAGAGCAAAAATTCTTTTCTTAAAATAATCTCTTAAAATTGTGGTATCTGATCAGGGGTTTATCGAGCTAATATTTTGACATTTATTGCTAAACTGCCTTCCAGAAAAAAACGTACCAAGTTATACCATCCCCAATAATTCAGAAAAGTATTTATTGCCCTCATCCTTGCTAATCCTGGATATTGCTACTCTTTAAAAATGTATGTCAATCTGATAGATGAAAAGTGTTTTCTCATTATTTTAATTTGCATCTCTGTGGCTATATTGAGTTGAACATCTTTTTAGATGTTTATTGGTCATTTATGTTTCTTCTATTGGGAGTTACCTGTCTTTGTATATTTCCACTTGGAGGAGGCAATGTTAATTATTTTTATTGACTTATAGAAGTACTTTTATACTATGCTAATGCTGCTTTTAATCAAAACCATGGTATGAGCCTAATGAGTCTAATTTCCTTGCAGATTTGCAACTGAATCAGAGGTCAGTTCCAAAAATATATTGAGAAATGGCAACATTCTTACAAAATAGGTTTATTCCCCAAAGTGACAATGTTAGTCCTTTGAAAACAATAATCATCTGTATACCTGATTCTTAGATATTTATTTAAATAGAACAGTATAATCCTAAGGCTTGTTTAAGAGCCTGTACTTCGAAATCTGATTGTCTATCTTCAAATCCTGGTTCTTTCATTTAGGACTTGGATAATGACCTAAGATTAGTTATTTAACTATTCTGTGCCTTGGTTTCCTCCTCTGTAAAATGAAGATGATGATCGTTCTTGCTGCAGAAAGTTGTTGGGCCTCCAATGAGAGGAAGCCCATAAAGTATTTAGAATAGAACTGAGAACATTTAGGGCGAGCTATTTAATAGCTATTATTAAGTGTAATGTTATATAGTTTCACAAACTGCTCAAACCTAAACCACCAGGTATACTTTAAGGCATTTCTTAAATGTATGTTTACTGCTCTATTTGTAGGTAAACCGTGCTGATGATAGGTTCAGACTCCTCACATTTCATTTTAAGAACTTAAAAATAAAAAAGAAAGTTCTAGAGTGAGATACAAATCAGAAACCAATGGGCACTCTCTCCTTAGTCCCTTTGGTAGTTTTTGAATACAACAAGAGAATAAAAAAAAGATGTTCTAATTCTCACACAGGTCTAAAGAGTTTATGCATCACCTAAGCGGGCTTGAGATAGTTGAGAAACAGGACAAGAGTGAGCTGCGTGATAAATGGGTGGAAAAGACCTGGAAGCTCAGTTGGTCAGTAAGGCTGGGTAAACTCGCTGTTCTCAATACGTAAACGGCCACTGCCCTAATCTGTGAGTACGGACCTGGAAGCAGGAAGAGCCGAGCCAAGCTGTTCTAATCCTGGAACAAGATAACCAGACCAGACTCAGTGCTCAATCAATCTTCTTTTCTTTCCTGCTTTCTTTTTGTTGTTTTCTTCTTTTGCATTTAAATTAATTTTTTTATGTATATAGTTTCATTATTTATTTATTGACTGACTTATTTAGGGTCTCAGGCTTAACTCAGGCACATGGCCTATGACCTTGGGATACCTATGTAATGTCTCTGAGCCTCAGTTCCTCTCCTGTAAAAATATGTCTGATCACACCTTACAATGAGATTGCTCTAAAGGTTGAAGGAGTTAAGACACGCAAAGCATTTAGCATATACCCAGTTCCATGTGCTCAATTAATGTTTGCTAGGAAGCAGGGGAGACGTTAAAATTATTTAAGACCTGAACTCCATGGGCACCAATTAATCAGAACAAGTGCCTGACCGACGAGGCCAATTAGAAAAGAACTTCAATGATTAGAAGTTGTCCTAACCAAGAAGAAGGGATGCAGCCTTGCACAGCTCACCGATGTGTACTATTTCTTAGGATAAAAGGGGGTTTTCATGTTGAAAAGTGATCCAGAGTTTGGGGCTTGGAGAAAAAAATAAATACTCAATACAACTCCATCCAGCATGCCATATAAACAATCTGGAATCCGATGGAGGGGTGAAAAAACAGTAATACGTGGAGTTCTGTTTTTTCCCTAGAGCGGGCTACTCTGGGACCAGGTGAAGTGCCTCAGGGTGATGTGGCAGGAGCCAGCGCTCAGAGAGACAAGGGCTGCCCCTCAGAAACCCAGGCAGCAAAGGCCCAGGCATCCGAGCACAGCCCAGATGCTGTCTGCCCTCAGCTGAGGGTAGGATGATGCAGACCACCAGGGATCTAGGCACAAGGAGTGAGATACTAGCTATAGAAGGAGTCCAAAGAAAGAGAGAGAGGGGAACTAATAACAAACTTATTAATTCTAAATTGTGGGTGCTTAGAGGCAAAGGATTCTCTTGTACTGTCTGCTCGGCAGCTGGAGTCAGAGCACATCCTGGAGCAGAGACACAGGAACCTGCTGATTCAGAGGAGCAGGGAGGAGGGTCCCACGCTACAGCCTCCATGTGTGAGGCTACTCACAGCAAATTTACGGTCATCGGTGTCCCAGGTCCTCATTTTCCTCATCTATAAAATGAGGGTATCTGAAGCCTCTTCCAGTACCTTAAACTTTCCTTATTTCTGTAAGAAATGTCAGAGCAAAGAGCAGACACCCTGGGTAGGGCACGAAAGGGGCCTCCAGCTCAGTGGGCTTATCCTCCCCTCACAAAATGATGATGCCTAATAGACGGTAAATAATACTCTTTATACTTAAGGTATTCATCTGAGAAAATATGGTTTTAATGAAAAGCTAGAAGTGGGGGTTTTTTTGTTGTTTTTTTGTTTTTTTAGGTTCTAACCATGCGGCAAAGAACAAAATGAAAAACCAAAAGCTGTTTAACCTGTTAGACTCAGGAACTGCTCATCTATTACAGAATTTCAGAATACATGGTGGCAACGAGCATTTTGCCTCACAGCTCTGATCTCACAGCCGCGCAGTTTGGTCTCCCGACTATTCTATTCGGGCTTCCAGCCATTGTTTCTCCGTGACTTTGTTGCCATCATTTCAACTTTGTTGCTAATAAGATACCATCGCTTGCAAGCAACCACATTTTTTATAAACCACTGAGAAAGTAAACAACTGTCAATTAAACCATGACATGCCGTCAAATGCGGGATGCGTCTCACTTCAAAGTTCTTAAAATATTGTAAAAGTGTCTTACAATCAACAAGATACAGTATAGGAATCTGAGGAGGTTGCTTGTCTCTAAAAGCTCCAAACATTCCCCTGCAGAATGAAGTCTGAACTCTTTGCTCTGGATTTGGGGCCTCTGCCAGCCAGCCCAACCTCACTTGCCTTGTCTCCTACGGTTGCCACCAGGCATCCAAGTCACCTCACACTTTTTTTTCCATTACAAAAGCACATGTTTTTCTTACAAAAACATACAGGGTGAAGCAAACATGGACTTATGAGTACACAAAACACAGAGTTTATTCTTGTATAATGATTTGATTATTACATTATTTTCCATAAGAACAACTGTAAACCTTTTGTCCCACCTTGTATATTAAGCACCTACTGTGTACCAAGCCCTATTCTAAGCACTTCCCTGTTTCCTTTGCTTGCAATCCCTTCTCTTCTCTCCCTCAACCTTAAACCTGGTGTCTCTTCTTCAATACCCAGTCCAACCCAACTATCTTTTCCTTCACGAAAACGTTTTGTGAAACTTTCTCCAATCTCCTCATGTAAGTTTCCATTACCCTGCGTTAAAACTGCTGACTTACCGGTTGCCTATGCTGGACAGTGGACAGCTCACACACAAGGAAAGTGACATTTATTTTTGTAATCAGAGTGATTAGGAATTAGGAATGTAGGACTAGGAAGGTAGGACCTGGCTGCCTGGTTTCAAAGCCCCTAACCTGCCTGTTAGGAAATTGTGTATCTTAAGTGGGGAGACAGACATGAAGAGAAACACCTCAGGGGAAATACAGGCTGTGGGGGAGTGTAATCGCTAGGAGGTGAAGTTCTCGGGTTTGATCCTGACGCTGGCCGGCAGTACTGCTATGTTCTAGAACCAGAGACTAGGCCTGACCTAACAAGCTTTAAAAGTAGCAAACAGCCCTGGCTGGTGTAGCTCAGTGGATTGAGCGCGGGCTGGGAACCAAGCGGTCCCGGTTCGATTCCCAGTCAGGGCATATGCCTGGGTTGCGGGCCAGGTCCCCGTGAGGGCCATGTGAGAGGCAACCATACATTGCTGTTTCTCTCCCTCTCTGTCTCCCTCCCTTCCCCTCTCTCTCTAAAAATAAGTAAAATCTTAAAAAAAAAAAAGTAGCAAACATTTAGCGAATATCTGACCCTACTGCAGGTTTTTAAACCATCTCAGCATTCAAAATGTTAGAAAACTTATTATTACAGGCTTAGAATCCTGTAGGTCCTAATTCTCTAGGTTACTGACGAAAAAAATGAAACATAAAATAACACTCAGAGTCACGCGACAGTAACGAACACAGAACTTGACCCTGTCAACCTGATTCCCAGGATCAGGTTCGTTCCATTACAGCACTTTCTGGCAAAATGCCTTGCCATCATTGACAACATTCCTAATTTAGGCAATAATCTGTCAAAGAAAAAATAAAATGGCCCCGTTCTTCAAACACTCTAGCTGGCATGGCTGGCTAGCTCTTCTCCCTGCCAAGTCTAAATGAAAAACAAGGCATGGACTTTGGCACCAATCAGCTAATTGATAAAGACAGTCTTGGAATCCCCTTCCTATATCCTCTTCCTACATGGTTTCGTGCTTGTGAGTGCAGACTTCCAGTTTTCTTGTTAATCTCAGAGCAGCCGTCATTTACACAGTCACAGTGTACTGCACACTAGCATTTGGTCAATGAACCTGGTTTGTTGCATAAACATGTTTAGCTTGAAAAAGCTAGTGAAATACAAGCAATGTAGCTAATAAAATGACCAAGGCACATAAAGATATCAAAGAAAATTAATAAAATGGATATGATGACCTTAGAATCCAATGTCAAAATATTAAAATATTATTTAAATTCAACTGACAAACAGCCCTGGTAGGTGTGGCTCAGCGGACTGAGCACTGGCCTGGGAACCAAAAGGTCGCTGGTTCCATTCCCAGTCAGGGCCCACGCCTGGGTTGTGGGCCAGGTGCCCGGTTAGGGGTGAGTGAGAGGCAACTGATCTCACACAACTTTGTTTCTCTCCTTGTCTGTCTCCTTCCCTCCCCTTCTCTCTTAAAAAAAAAAAAAAAAAAAGAAAGAAAGAAAAAGAAAAGAGTAAATAAATAAAATCTTTAAAAAATAACAAATATAAGGAGGTACTGATTTGAAGACCATAATAAGCCTATGGATTTAGTGCAATGAGGGTGATACTAGTGAGGAAGACCTCAAAGTAGGGCACGGTTTACAACAGAGGCTTAACGAGGAAGTAATACATTCTGAAGGACCTGGCAAAAGGGAGAGAAATGACGACGTGAAGAGCCTCATTCTCCTTCGAGAGCATACAACCTCGGTAACTCACCACAAAGTCATGCGCAGAAGGGGTCTGAGCGTGTGGAGACGCCGAAATAGAACTCACCGGGCAGTGAAAGGAGACAGCCGCCCTCTCATTTGAGTGAGTGGAAAGTTTTGCTGCTTATTTTAATTGCTTTTAATCAGTACGAACAAGTGCTAAGGTCTTCTTGGAACATTATAACATTGAAAATATTTTCAACGCCAGGATTCATAATCTAATCATTATACATTCATTACATAGTCAACAAACGAATGCAAGTTAGTTATAAGTACACGTCTAATTCCATTTCGTCTGAGAACATACAATAACAGTCGGGGCCTGAGTAAATAGTAAATGCTACTTCTATCCAAACTGAAATAGTGTGTTAGGACAGGCTAAGAGCTGCAACAAACAGGCCCCAGATCTCAGCAACTTATTCTAGTAACGATTCATTTCTCATTCGAGCCTCACTGAGATTCAGCGAGGTGTGTACACGATTGTGCCTGACATGGCAGGTCTGTTTCATGCAGTGTTTCGGGGACCTGGGATCTATCCATTTCGTGGATCCAAATTCTCCTAGGCCCTGAGAGTCCTCTAAGGTATGCTATGTAGTCTACCAGCACAGGGAATAAAAACAAATATGCAGAATTGTGGGGAGGGTTCAAAGGCCACCCTAGACAATATCCCCATTCTTTCCATTCACATTCCATGGCCCCATCCAGCTACAAGGAAGGTGGTCGAGTTGTGTGTCCATGATGAAAAGCAGGAATATAGACATTGGTGACCTAGGTAGTGAATTCTCCTTTCAATGACAAGACAGCTGTACGGAATATGGAATAGAAAGATAGTACCAGAATTCTGATTAGCATGATCATATTGGAATTTACATTCAAAGGAGTGAGTTCTCCTTGTCACCAGTCACTGGAAAACCTGTACGCTTATTCCATGGAAATAACCAATGCCTACATTTCAAAAAAAAAAAAAAAAAAAACTATTTTAAAATATATTTTCTCAGGAGCATAGGTTGGTTCTTTTCAATATTCCCAACAAATCTCCATCCTTTGAGGATCAATTTAAAAGGGATTATAAAAAGTAAGTTGGAGCCAAGTCTGGTGAATGAAGAATAAGTTAGCTATGACGACTGAACAGTGAGGCTGTTTTCTCATGGGACCATACCAGGCAATTCCAAAATAAACGTCATAAGAATGTTTTCAGTAATGCCATCATTTATGAAATAAATGTAGTTTTATTTCTTACCATAGATGCCATGTAAATTTGGGGAAAAGTGTCTGCAATTTGGATCTATGACTTTTCGGACTATTAAACCACGCAGCGGAAGAGGCAGCTGGTAGACAGGAGACAGGGAGACGGGGAGCTAGAGTAAGTGGAAATTCCTCTTCCTCACTGTAAGCAGGGCTGGGTCCTCTTTTCTCAATTTTCTTCCACGTGCTTTTTCCAGCTCTCCAGAAGAATGCCTGCAAGCACAGGATATCAACGAAAATAGCCTGACCTTTTGAAGAGACAATCATTTATTCCCTTTTATTAGTTCAGTTTTATAAAAGCACTCCTTCCTTGGGGGAAATTTTTAATTGAGGACATAACACTTCCCCTTAAAATCACACTGCATACAGTTTGCCAAGTTACATGATTTGGTAATTTGTAAGGGTAAAAATATTTCATGATTCATAGCTAAAACTTCCAAATGTTGAACATTTTTAAGGATCTAATGAAATAATGAACTCGAACACAATTTCTAAAAGTTACCAAAAAACCTCTGCAATATAAGGTGCTTTTCAAGCCAAAGGGAAATGTCTCTAACCTGAAGGTCCTCCTCAGTGGGAGGATGAGCCCTTCCACTTGGTGTTTGAGGGAATGTGTGCAGATTAAACTTTCTGGTGGACGATCTGGCAATACATGTAAAAAAATGGGCAGACTTTTTGACCCCAAATAAACAATTCCACTTTAGAAATTTACCAAAGAAAATCACTGGACAAGTGATTAAAACTTCGGCTAAGTGGAAACACATTATAGCTTTGTTTGTGGCAGTGAAAGTGTAAAGCAAATAAACAAAAATCCTCAAGGCATATTAATATGGCATTGTTAAATATAATGTAGTATATCCATTCAATGGATTAATATTCAGTGGCACAAAAGGATACAGTTATTGATCCTGAAGATCAATATACCCTGTATAGCTATAAGTGAAAAGGCAATTATATACTAGGATGCAGATCCCATTTTATATTATATATTTTATTGGGGGAAATAAGTCTTCAAGAATATGTAACAAATATTATTGATTAATATCTCAATGTGGGACTTTGGGTGATTTTTATTTCTTCCTTTTTAAAAACTTGTTTGTATTTTTCTCACATTTCCCCCAATGAGTGTGTATTTGTAAATGTATATATGAGTACTGCATAATGTGCATTCTTGAGCCACAATGAGTGGGGTTAAACCCCAACTTTTCCTTTTAAACAGTGTGACATTGAATATATCATTTAACTTTTCTGTGTTGCTGGTTCTCCACCTGTAAAATGCTGGTACAGTAATTATGCACCTATCTCATCAGGTTATAGTGAGGAGTAGATGTGTTAATACACCCAGGTAATTAGTATACATCATATAGTAAACTCTATATAAGTATTTGCTTTTTAGTAATTAGGAAAACAAAGGAGAGATTTCCATTTTGAGAAAAGTGCTAATTACTATTTTAACTTTTCATATGCAAATTAGCAAAGAAGGCAAGATATTGTCATAGATGTTCATTTTAAATTTGGTCCACAGAAAGTGATAAAACTGAATAGAAAAGCAACTCACCAGTTTCCAACTTCCTGTAAGAGGCAGTTAAATATACACAGGTTCTTAAGGCAGAATAGGATGGGGTTTCAAACTTGATAGTCATCCTCACAGCACTGAGACCTCTCAAGTCACACAACCTTCTGTGCCTCCGATTTCTCAACTATAAAATGGAGACAATAGAAGACATTGGGGATGATCTAAGGCATTGACTTTATCAGGCTATCCTGCAGATTAATTAAAATAACCCCCATGTGAAGTGCTTATTAGCAAGCACTCTGTAAAGCTTAGCTACTACTATTATTATTATCATTATTTTTAATTACTGCCCTTTAAAGTAAGTCTTACACTGGCATAAGTTCCAAAAAATATCGCAAAGGCTACAATTCCAAGACTAGAAAGACTGCAAAGTAGGACCAACACGAAGAGTGACAAAAAGGAGGTTGGGGGAAGCAAATACCTGGTCAGACAGATGTTGCGTAGTAAGAGGAGCTAAGATATCACACAGTAGGGAATCCAGCTCACGTGTAAAACGTGAGGAGACATTCAATGAAAAGGACTCTAAAAATAGCAGTAAAGAAGGAGAACAACCATTTTATTCACACAGTCAATGCCCTGTGTGGTTGGCATTGCTGTCCCCATTTTACAAAGGAGGAAACAGATTCAGAAAGGATAACTGCCTTGTTCAAACTTGTGAAGGAATTGGGGAGAGGAATCCTAGGCCTAACTTGAAAGACGGCCTGTGTTCTGTGACATGCCTCTTCTAGTAGCTCTGAAGCAGCCGCCATGCCCAGGCAGGGGAGGTAAGGCAGGAAGTCCCTTAGCAAAATGAGGTACTGAGTGGTGATAACATACCCCAAGTTCCAGATCCAGTGTTCAAGGTCAGATGGCTGAGTTCCCAAACTAGGTGTCCCCCAACATCCCTGAAATGGTGCAAGCCAAGATTAAGTGAGAACCCATGTATAGGTGATTCCAGTTGAGGGGAACCAGAGATGGGGTGGTGGGGAGTGAGAGGAGCCAGACCTGTTGCCTGGATTTTTTGTAACCATAGCAGATGTTTCTGCTATCGTTACAAAACCAGCCTTTTTACTCTTGTGCAACTCAGTTCTAAGTGTGTATGTATCCGACTCAAAAGGCAACTTCTACATTTTTCTTTTTGTTTCAGGAAAACAGCCTGGGCTAGACACTGTATCAGGGAGGAGGGCTCTAAAACTAGAGTTCTGTTTATGCCTCATTTCCACTCTCTGCTAGGCCCCCAACTGGGCACTTTGATTTTCAGACATTCGCAACAATGTAGCAAACCCCTCCCATCCAAACCCCACAACGGCCAATAGAGGGCAGACTGTCTCTTCTCCAGACCTCCATTAGAAGCATATTCTAGTTCCCTTTCCTTTCCCACCTGTAGGATTCTTTTGTTTTCTGGGGTGTTTTTGTTTGTTTTATTTTTTTCCAGTTTAAAAGACTCCCTCTTGCCCAACCATCGTTTCAAGTGCTTATTTTAGAGGCATTTACTAAAACCAAGAGACAAGGGCCACAGACAAGAATGTTCAAATATTTTTTTCATCTGAAATTCTTCCTTCTCTCCCTTTCTCAACTCACCCGTGCATGTATTCTTATAAATCATGCCCCCTTCAATAAGCTGTCAATCTAATAGAGTTCAGAGCTATTTAGATAAATATTTATAATATAACATAAATACTACAAGCCAAGGTCCTTACAAGATGCTACAGGAGAAGGGAAAAAGCTCAAGACACTTGCCAGAGGCGGAGGCATTAAACTGTGTTCCATATACGATTCCAACTCTTACATCTGTATTCAATACGTGTTCTACAGGGTGTACAGAATCTCTCAGTCCACTTTCTCCCTTGACTGCAAATTGTCACCATGTGGGGCCCACCAACTTCTCTTCTGTGTCTTCAGTCTGGTCTCTAAAGATGAGGGAATCCTTCTGTGTTTGAGCATCAATCTCACTGCCTTGGCTTTTGGAAGAAATAGCAACTTTGTAATGGAACTCCTAGTTCACACTCTGGTTTCCGAAAGTTGCTGGGCCTTTGTGGGTTTCTTATTTGCTGCTAGTTACTGGGCTTCGAGTCACTATTCCTGTTTTCTCCTTTGTTTCTGACTTATCAATTCTATGGCAAAAGAATAACTGTAACTTGAATTTTTTGAGCTGATACATCCATCTTAAGACTCTCTCCAGTTCTAAGTCTGGCTTGACTTTCCATAAGAAATCAAGCTTTATCTTCCTTCCAGGTGGTTCTATCTCTGGAATCCCAGGAAAGATGGTGACCTCCATATTGTCCCTTGCCTGGGTTCAGTCTCTAGCTTCCCCTAACCCTAACATATTGCCTTAAAAAAAAAGACAATAAGAAACACAAATAAAAAAGTAAGACCCAATAATAGTTATTACTTGTTCTCAAAGGAACGTGGTTTTCTCACTTCTGCATTTTCCCCCCTCACCTGACCTTGGCTTTTCCTGTTGAGTCCTACAATGTTATCTGCTGTGTTTTAAAAATGTCTTTATACTTGCATTTGAACAGAAATATAGATAACCTCCTCTGCAAGAGTGGGAAAGGCCTTTTAACACATAACGATGATGACAGTTTGTTGGCAAACCCCATGGGGAAGTGCTGCTGCGTAGTCGGGGTACAAGGAACGGTCATGCTGAATGGTGCTGTGCGGCTTATTTTTCTTGAATTTTGCTCCTATCAAATCTAGCATATTTTATTTTATTTCATTGATTTTGAGGGAGAGAGAGGACTAGAGAAACACCCGCTTGTTGCCTGCCTGTTCCCTGGTTGATTCCGTCCCGTTGGAACCTGCGACCTTGGTGTGTGAGGACAGTGCTCTACCCAACTGAGCTACCCAGCCAGGGCCGGCAGATTCTAAATGACTTATCGCCTAATACTTACAATTATAGGCCTTACGGCATGAAGTCCTTCTGAGGTCATTTAGCCTGAGCTCTCCGCAATTGCAGAAATTGTCTCTACAACATCCTTGGAAACAAGTCATCCCAGAAGCTCTAGAAGGGTTTACCTTCTGGGAAATGAGGTGCTCATCCCCCCTTTCCACTGCTGAACATCTTTTCTACTCCCCTCTGATCATCAGTGATCATTAAGGAGCCTCTTCCCTTCTGCAGGACAAAGGCAGATGACTGTAGAAATGTTTAGTTTCCTGATGCCAGAGACTGGGGAATATTCCACTGGTTTCTTTGGCTTTTCTGTTCAGGATTAGAGTGGCTAAACCAAAATATTTATAATAAGTATAAATTTGTTCCGCAAACAGAGGATTTCAAAGGCATCCTTGTTTCCTTTCTCCTTACACTGCCATGCCATTAACTTTGGTTCATTAGTCATGATTTTCAGGATCCATTTGGCTGCCACCTTCCTGCAGCCAGATCGTTTTGGACCGGAAAGTCCACTGACCAGGCCTACCTCACACCTGCCACAGGACCCGATTGCTTTTCACACACCGATCCAAGTCATTTTTGTTAATTCACTAATTTTATTGACTCTGGCACCCATCCTGTGAATGAATGGTGGGCCACTGCCGAGTCGATCATCGCAGAAGCTTTTCTGACAGCTACAGAAGACAGACAATGCCACGGAAGCATTTTGCATCACTTCTGTTGCTTAAACAAACAAACAAACAAACAAACGGGTTTATCATAAAGAATATTAAGCAAACGTCTTTATTAGTATATTCACAATAAGTGAACAAGAAATAAAACCCACCATTTTTGTCCATGAGTTTAGGAAGGAAAAGGACAGTGGGATGACGTTAACGATGCGAGAGATACACGGGTCTAGTCACGTCAAGACCTGTGATAATCCAGTACTTGGCCTTACTCAAGGGAGAAAAATTCAGCTGTTACTTTCCATTCACCCCTCCCACAACGCAGCACCTCGGCGCAGAGCACGGCGACAAAACAGACCGAATGTGGACAGTTAAAATTCAACGCAAGCCACAGCGGCCCCCAAAAGTCCTCCCCATCCCCCGCGGTATATTTATCGATACCGTTTAAAGCACTTAATTAATTCACCAGCAGCTTCGCTGGAGGCGCCTCGAGCTTCCCGAGACTCCATTACATAATATCTTTTACAAAGTCTATTCCCAGTTCTAGTGGAAGATGGATTCTCATCCAGTTAGCGAATGTTCCATGCATTTGCTTCCCTTTCCCGGGGTTCGGTCCGGAGGGTGCCCCAGTCCAGGCTGCAGCAATACCCTCGGCCCCGAGCTTCTGGGGACCCCGTCGCTGTCCGAACTCAGAACTGGCTCCGGAGGTCTCGCCCCCGGGGCTCCCAGGCAGGCCACGGCGGGCAGGGGGCGGGCGGGCGCTCGGGACGCCGTGACTCTCGCTGCTCGCCGGGAGCGCCCCAAAGCCTGAGCCACAGCGCGCCCGCGGAAAGAGGCGCGCAAAGGCTCGGCCGCAGGGCCGGCTCGGTGCTCCGGGCTCCGGGAGGAGGAGGGGGAGGGGGAGGGGGAGGAGGAGGAGGAGGAGGTTTGCGAGGGAGGAAGGGCCGGGCCGCTGGGGAGGGGGGCGGGAGGAGGGAGAGGGGGCCGGCCGGGCCGGGAGGGGTGGGGGGGCAGCCAATGAGCGGCGCGCGGCGCGGGGGGGCGAGGGCTGGGGGATGAGGTAGGATGGGGGAGGGCGCAGCCCGGGCGGCGGAGGCTCCAGCCATAAACAAGCGCCGGGAGGAGCAGCGCAGGAGTCGAGCGGGGCGCGCGGCGCTCACAGAGCGGACCTTCTCTGCTCCACCGCGCCCACTCGGCGGCTCGGGAGGCGGGGACCCGCCCGGAGGCTGCGCCGCCGCCGCGGAGGAGCTGAGGGAGGAGGCGCCGCGAACCCGGGCTGGAGCGGAGCGCAGCCGCCGCCGCCGCCAGAAGTTTGGGTTGAACCGGAGCTGCCGGGAGGAAACTTTTTTTCTTTTTTCCCCTCCCTCCCGGGAGGAGGAGGAGGAGGAGGAGGAGGGGAAGCTACCGCTGGCGCCAACGCTAGTGGGCTTGGGGTCGGCGCGGCCCGCACGGGGGGCGGGGGCCTCGCCCCGCTAGGGGAGGCGCGCCCCGGGGGCCCCGAGGGGGGCGGCGAGGACCGCGGGCTGCGGGTGCTGCGGCGGCGGCGGCGGCGCGTGTGCCCCACTCAGGGGAGGGCGCCCGCCCCGCTCCCGGCCCGGCTGCGAGGAGGAGGCGGCGGCGGCGCAAGAGGATGTACTTGGTGACGGGGGGCAGGGGGCTGGCCGGCTGCGGGCACCTCCTGGTCTGGCTGCTGGGGGTGCTGCTGCTGCTGCTGGTTCGCTCGGGCACCCGGGCGCTGGTCTGCCTGCCCTGCGACGAGTCCAAGTGCGAAGAGCCGAGGAACTGCCCCGGGAGCATCGTGCAGGGCGTCTGCGGCTGCTGCTACATGTGCGCCCGCCAGAGGAACGAGAGCTGCGGCGGCGCCTACGGGCTCCACGGAGCCTGCGACCGGGGGCTGCGCTGTGTCATCCGCCCTCCGCTCAATGGCGACTCCATCACCGAGTACGAAGTGGGCGTTTGCGAAGGTACGGCCTCCCGCGGCGGCCCCCCTCCCACCTGGCCCGCGCCATCCTCCGGCGCTGAACAAAGTTTGGCCGAGACTTTCCCGAGAAGAGAGGGCTGTGCCGGAGAGGGGCGGCCCCCAGCCCCGGGAGGGAGCCCCCAGCGTCCCTCCTTTCCCGCGCACTGCCTCCCCCCACGCTCGGCCCGCCGCGGGCGAGGTTGGATTTCGTGGGTGGAGGCAGGCAAGTTGGGGGATCGCCCCCGGCCGCCGACAGATTCGCACACGTGTGGCCATTCGGGCTTGGGCTGGGCGGGGTGGCCCGGCCCTGCGCCCCGAGGTGGGGGCGCCGCGGTGCCGCCGCGAGCCCCCGGGGAGCCCGACTCCGCCGCCCTCCCCACGCTGGCGCAGTGTGGACCGAGTGCCGCACGCCGACCGCGAAACCTCCTGTCGGCGGAGGAGACGTGTCCCCGGCTTACTCCCTGTGACTCTTTTATTATTTTTTCCCTGCTTGCTTCCTTCACCCCCTTCCTCCTCCGCGTATAAATCAGTTTCGGCTCCAGCATCTGTCAGCCCAGGGGAAGTTACATACGGTGGTTACTCATTTATTTGCCTATTGAAAACGGTCAAAGGCTTTCTCTCCCGAATGAAGGGCGGGCGGGAGGGGGGCTGCACCTGGGAGTGAAAAGTTGTGTCTACTAGTGGCTGCTTTGGGGGATCCGATATCCGCGGGTATCCAGTCGCGTCGCCGCTGCCTTCCTTCGGTTTGTTTGACAGCGAGGATTGCCCTGCCCGGTTCTTCCCTGAGCAGCGTGCACCGCGGGGTCGAGACGGGGGAAGGGGAAGGGGATCCCATGAGTGGAGCCTCTCGTCTCTGGAAGAGCCGCTGTGAGAGGCTGTTGGCCTTACCCCCGGCCCGCCTGCCTCGGCCCCGGAGCGCCTGGTCTGCTTGGGGGTCTAGGCAGAGGCTGTGGGGTCCTTTATTTGGCTAATGGGCAGGACCCGTGCGCACCCGTGAAAAGTGGGGCCGCTGCTGGCGCTGACGTGGGGATGATGCTGTTCGGGGCCTCCTAGTGTCAGCGGGGGGGCAGCAGCGGCAGCCTCACCGCTGGGGGAGCCGCGGGGAAAACGGACCGGCGCCCTCGGCACCTGTTGACGGAAGGGTCTGTTCTGGAGCATCCTCGAGTGTGTGTGCGTTTACTGTGCTGGCGTGGCGGAAAGAGGGGAGCAACCTTAGGGATTTGATGGGTCTGTTAGAAGGCTTGAATTCTGCCATTTTCTTTAAATACACACATGTGCATATTTATTTATACCTGCGGATTTTTGAGTTTGGACAGGACAATCCCCGGAGGGCCTTCTGGTGGGCAGTAATAAGCAGAGGGAACACTTCTCGGAAGGGACCCTCACTGCACCCCTGGGACACTGGCTTAGGAGGGTTCATTTGCCTGAAACACAGATGCCTCTCACCTGGTGTTAAGTTCCATTTTATAACATTTTGATGTATCACGTCAGGAAAAACGTCCCGGAGATTAACTTCTGATACAATTTCACGTGTCTGACTTAAGTAATTCTGTAGAACTAAAAGCTGCATCTTTGGACCCTGCCACTTGGGGTGTACACGTTCCTTAAGCCGGCCTCCCATAAATCTACAAAGCAACATGAACCAGGGTTAAATGCAGCGGAAACGGCTGTGCTCGGCGAAGGACTTCGGGAGGTTCTAAAGACTGTCTCCCTGGTTTTGTTTCTTCCTGATACATTTCTAGTGAAGGAAATGTGTGGAGCCCAGGAAACAGTCCAGGAATCAGGTGTCTGGGCAACAATAGACCCGTGTCCCAGTGCGTGGTCATGCTGGCAGCTTGTTGGTGAGCCTCTCCTTCCTCCGAAACGATGCGATTCCTCGCAGCTCCCTTCCTCTGGCAACACCCCGCGCACTGGGTGTTGGCCTCGAGAACGCTGGGACATGTTTGTGGCCGTGATTATGTCTGAATGCATGTTCTCCGGCAACACTTTTCATTCAGCAGGCCTGTCTTCAGCTACCAAAATGGGATGCCCAGGGCATTTTATTTTATTTATTTATTTTTCTTAGTTCTAAAAGCAGCAGTCAAGTTACATTCTGAACCCATGAAATCGAAGTTAGAAGGACAGTGTTACCTGACATGATATAATGGTTGGATTTAGACAGATATTTTCAAAAGTGTGCCTAGAATTTCCATATTTCCACCTTGCTACAAGATATATGAAAACCATAGCTTAAGTGAGTAACCTTTTTTTCTTCTTTTTAAGAATTAGAGGACTCCTTACATGTCAGTAATTATCTAGGAGGAGCTGACTTTCTCTTTTGTTTTTCTGTTACTTTGCAAGAAATTTCTCAATGGCCGGTGTTTCCCTCGGTTTCCACTTTCATTCTGAGAGTCACGCACTGAAACGCAACCATCACAACAAACATGAATAGGAATTGATACATTTTGTTCATGTTGAAGTCTCTTTTGCTGCAATTTTTGCACTAAAATGACCCCTACTGGTTGTATCTGTTAATGAAAACTCTTTAGAAAAGCTTTAATTGGCTCCACTGAGAAAACATAGTGCATGGCATGGAAATACTATCATGACTAACCTAGCTGCTTTCGATGACATAATTTAGATACAAATTACATTGCTCTATTTGCCAACTTGCAGTGATTTTTGTTTGTGTTGCTTTCCATGCTGGGTGTTTTGTTTTTTTGTTCTTTTTTGGAGAGGGGAGGGAAATCATGTTTTCAAATCTAGTTCACAAAGTGAGTTAGATCAATTAGGGCAGGAATGGACCCCTTCCAACTTGGGGTTCACTCATTGCCCCACCCGTAGTAGGCTCTCAATAAATGTGCTTGGGTAAGTGTCTGAACAGTCCTCTCCACAGAAAGAGTACTGAAGGAAACATGCTTTCTGAAAGGTTAAATAATGTGAAGAGTCAGGTCCTGTGAATCCCGTGATGCGCACACTGGAACTTCTTTTTGGCACCACTTAGATCGTTGTAAAGTACATTCCTATTTAATTATTTTTTAAAAAAGCTTTTGGTGAATGCATTTTAAAACATGAGTTGCAGGCTAAAAAGTGTGTGCCGGCCCTCAGGAGGACACAGGTCCCTGCCCCATTTCAGGTCACCTGGTGAGTCTTCCTGTGCCATTGGCAGTATCCCACGTGGCCTGTGTCTTGGCTTGGCTGCCTGCCCCCAGGTAAATCGCCTGAGAGCTAGAGAAACAAGTTTAGATTCTGAACTCTGGGGAAAGAAGCTGGACAGAAGACCTCTTTGGGAGATCAAAGACAGAGTGTTTGAAAAATGACTGAAGTGGGATTTTCCAGGAAGAATGTTTTGATTGGACGGTGGGAGTTGTATTTTGAGATAAGGGGGTGAGGACCACATTTTTTTCCTCCTAATGTGGACCCGTGCTTGCGCTTCAGCAAGGGGTGGGGCCGGGTGCAGGGCGGTGTGATCAGCCTTCTCTCTCTAAGTGCTAAAGGGCAGGTGACGGCTGGAGTTTGACAGGGTGGGGGACAGAGTGACTTGGAAGCTGGCGGAAGACGACTGCCGAGCGGCTCGGCCCTGAGAACTCGGTTGTGTTAGAGCCAGGTGATCCCTGTTGCAGATAAGCACCAACTTTCTTCCCAGGGATTATTACCTCGGTGGCTTCATCTTTATGGAACATCTGTGCTTGCACCACTGCCCTCTAAAAACTGCCCCTCCTTTTATTTCCCCGGGTATTTTAAACTTGCCTTCTCCCCACTGTTCCTAGGGCAGTGGGTAGAATCAAGGATATGTTCTGGGCGCGCGCACAGAACAGAATGTGGTTTTCTGATACCGTTGCCATTGGAAGATTATAGTTTGTCTTCTAATCACTGCAAGACAGTTATTGAGTAATAGGTTTCATGTCTTTAGGTCGAGGGAGTGTTTCCATGCCAGAGAGAGAAGCAAGCAGTGGTCCTATAAAAATATATTAATAGGGTATGGGAAGAGAAACCAACGCAAATAAACAAGGAAATCATTAGTTCCTCCTGAAAGTAAATATTGACAAAACTCAGAGAGACTCTTCACTGCACACATACAAACGACAGGGCTTCCTGACCTTCACTTTGACCAGCAAGCTCACAGAATCCTCACTGGTATTGAGGAGTCCAGTCACATAAAACACTTGGCAAAGGAACTGCATAAGACCAGAAAGGCAAAAATAGCAAGTCTGGAGGCATTCGCAGCCATTAACATATATTTAACAGTGACCAGGGCAGTCTACAAGCAAGATGTTGGCAGTGCATTTGTGAACAGATAGGTTAATTCATGAAGAAAATTATTCAGAACTGTGCTTAACGATGGGTATTATATCCACCTGTAGGAGGTACTTAATGATTTGGTGCAGGTTTCCGTGTTTTGTGGGGCTTGGTTAACATGTAATGATATGGACAAACACGGGAAGAGCTTGGAGGAGCAGGAGGCAGGCATTATGAAGTTGGGGGAAATAGCTGAAACAGGTGACCCTAAAAAGGTAATGGAGTAGGAGGACTAAAGAATGACAAATGGGAGAAGGGAAAAATATTGAATTCATCCTAGGGCACCTGTGTCATCCTTTGAAGAATAATCCAAAACACATGCCAGACATTAATTGTGGAATTCCTGGAAAAGGTGGGTGTGTTCCACATCTTTCAGGCCATGGCACTGACACGAGAGACGGCAGCACCGCCTCAGCGTGGAAGCACCATCAGATAGGAGGTGGTGAAGTGAGTGGAAGGTGAATGTGTTCGGTGAAGCAGGTTCCTGTGACTCTGCTCCGTGCCGCCCACGCAGTATCAGGATTTGGGAGACGCCCTGGTAAAGCTCAATTAATTATTTGAGGAAGAAACAGCGGACTGGCCAAGCGTGCATGAATAACAAACTAAAGCCTTTCTTCTCAGAGATTGAATTCTCCAAAGTTGAATTTTCAGAGATCTGACTTGTCTTTGCATAGAAATCAGTCACTCATTCATTGATCTTCTGCTCTGTACAAGGCCTTCTGCTGGGGCTGGGGAGCACTGGGGGCGGAGCCCGGGGACCTCTCGGGGGAGTTCTGCAACCTTTACGCTCTTTTAATCAAGATAAAGAATAAGGCAGTAAAGACCTTAAAAAGTCCATATGATAATGTAAGTTCAAGCCAAGTAGAAGGGATTCTGCCAGTCTGTGTATGATTAGTTGGTGAGTGAAGTATGTGGTTAAAATTTGTTCTAGGAATCACAGGATCTGAGACGACCTTCTCAGCCTCTGGTGCAAAGCTGAAAAGGAGAATTCAGATCCGCGCTACATGTGAGAGTATGAGCAGGAGCTCTTTTGGGTGGGGGAGGGGACCCTACCCATTCTCCTTAAGCCTGTGCAATACGAAGTGTTTCCCAACATCTGAGAATGAGGCTGCCTTCTTAACACTTTACTCGCTGTGATTCAAAGTGGCAAGCTGCCTTTTGAGAGTGATTTTCTCTTTGTTCTGGCTTGTTCCACCAGGCAGATGAGCGTGGGCAGTGTCCCTTCATTGGCATCTCCCAACTTCACCCACTCACTGCTGCCGGTCCCGGCCAGTTAGCCTGGTCAAATCACGGAAAACCTCTGTGCTTACACAGGGCCTCCTCTGGCTTGTGGACAGAGGAAGGGTTGACTATACTCTTAAAGTTAGGAAAGCCCTCCAGGGCAACACTAGCAGGTGTTTATGTGGGGCTCACGTTAGGAAAAAAAACGTCAAAAAAGATCCCTTTTTCATCTTACAAAATGAACAGATTTCCCTTCCTTAATTCCCTCCCCCTGATCAATTGCCAGTGTGAAACACGGGGCTCAAATCCGCACTCTGCTGTTCCGTGCATCTCAGTGTTCTCATCTGTGCAGTGGGTTAATGATGGGATGGCTGTAGGCTCAGTGAACGAATCCCTGTGAGGCCCTTAGAAGAGTGACTGGAGCAGACAGTAACAGCAAAGCTGCTCATCGTATAAGTGAAACAACTGATACGGGCTCATTATCTTGTTCTGCTTCATCCTCATCGACCTGAGTAACTGATCGGCAGTCGTTAAGGAGTTTGGATTCTTAGGAAGGGAGCAAATGATTACTGAGTTCACATCCCTCCTCCCAACACCATAAGTGCATCAAGTTAAAGGGCTTATTTAAAAGCCTCTGAAGTTATCTGTTCCTTTTCCTCCTGAAGCCCATTTGTTAGACTTTGTCTAAATAGTTTTTACCAAGTTGGTGTATTTTGGGTAAAAGTAAAGAGGGGTCTGAAATTGTCTGCATTAACTTGTAGACATTGTAAATGCATAACCGTTTATCTGTGGGCTAACATTTTATTTGAGAAAGAGGGAGCACCAAAACTTGCTCTAACCAGTGATGTTCGTCTTCCTTTACATTTCTTTCTGGGGAATTTGGCTCCTAGCTCTCGGAGTGCTCACACAGACAGTTCCCACAGGATCTGGCCTGGCTTGAGCTGAGGAAACGGCTTGTCTTGCCTTGGGCCCCACCCCCACCTGTCGCCGCAGTTGGCGCAAAGTAGGTGAAACCAGAGGTCAGACATCTAACCTGTGCATTCCTCGGTTTACTTTCTAGCCCTACCTGTTCCCCTGCCGTCCTTCCATGCATGCGTATTTACTGAGCAGCTACTATGGGGTCTTGTTTTGGGCGCAACGTGGTGGCGATACCACTTCTCTATCTGTTAAGAGTGATAGCTACCATCTATGTTTGCGGGAAGGATAAAATGAGGAAAAAAAAACCCTGTGCTTCTGAAATTTTAATGTGCATACAAATCACCCGGGGATCTTATTAAACAGGCAGGATCTGATTCAGTAGGTCTGAGCGTTTGCATTTTTACTAAACTCCCAGGTGAGGTCAGTGCTGCCGATCCAGGGACCACACTTTTCTGTGGCAAGAAGCTGGCTGGTACGTGTAAAGCATGTGGCACCGAGTGTGGCAAGTAGTAAGGCCTGCTATTATGATAATTATTTCTCAACCAAAATGAGTAAGATAGTGGCCCTGCTTTCACAGAGGCCATGGTCTCATGGTCGTTAGCTGAGACAGTTAATTACAGGCCAAGGCAGCTACAGCTAAGCCCGGGGATAAGAAGTGCTAGGCCTCTCAGGAGAGCTTAGGGGGTCCTAACTCTGACTCTGACCAAGAGGAAGAATTGCGTGGGGGGTGTAGCACCAAGCAAGCCCCGAGGGTACCTTTTCTCTCTCCTTCTGAGCGTGATGTTTTAGAAAATGGAAAATAGGCCTTGGGGGGGCTAGATAAACGTCTGTCCGAATCTCAGCCCTGTTGCTGCTTTAACTGTGAACATCCAGCTTGCTTAGTTGTTGGGGCTTCGGGCTCCTCATCTGTGAAAACGGAATTTTAGTGGCCTTCTATCAAGTAAATATTGTGGCGAGGATGGGAGAGAATTAATACGTATGTGTTACATATATTGTGTATGTGTGTGTAACGGCCAGTGTTCTTGCTACCAAATAGATTTTGAAAAGATTAATATTCTAATTTCCATTCTGTTTTCCATCCTTTCTCATTTTCTTCTGTGTTAGCTTTTTCTTATATAAGTTGGTTTTTTTTTAATGTAACTTATGGACCTGGAGAACATTATGTTAAGTGAAATAAGCCAAGCAGAGAAAGACAAATACTATATGATTTCACGCGTATGTGGAATCTAATGAACAAACTGAACTAACAAGGACAGTGGGGACAGACTCGTAGATGGAGAGCAGGATGACAGCTGGTAGGGGGAGGTTAGGGGGTGGAGGGATTGAGCAAAATGGAAAAAGGGCTCATGGACATGGACAACAGTGTGGTGATTGCTGGGGGGGGAGGGGGCCAGGAGGGGACTAAATGTAATGGGAAAATACAATAAAGATTACAAATAAATAAGAAAACAATCTACTTTGTGGACACACACACTTCCTGCGCAGAAGGCTTAGCTGCAGAAATGTGGCCTCAGGTGCTTGTCATCGAAAACGGCCCGTGAAGTACTTGCAACAAGGGACTGGAGCCCAGATTTCTGGACCAAGAGTCCGGTGGTCTGGCCTGGAGTGAATGCGCTTCCCAGCCCCTCTGGTGTTGCAGCGCAATGTGGATGTTTGCTTGATTTTGTGGTTGGACTCCTTTACTTCCAAAGAGCTTTTGCAAATTAGTATTTTTTTTAAAGTGACATATCTTCATGTTGATGGCATATGGTTTTATGAAAGTGAATGAAATTTCCTTTTGTTAAAAGTTTGCTGTGAGTTTCCGGACGTCGCTGGAGATACTGGAGACCCCAGGGGTATCGCCCAGGCCAGGTCGGGATGGCTGGGGTTACGGAAGGAAACAGCACAGGCCCGCCTCAGAGGCAAGGGCAGGGTCAGGAGTGAGCAGGAGGTGGGGGCTGGCCCAGAGTCTGTGGGTTGCTTTCTGTGATCCCATGTGTCCCATTCATCTTTCACGTGGGCTAATACTGCAGCTGAACTACAGATTTGCATTGTGGTTTCCCTGGAAAGTCTTTGTACAGCAATGGAAGGCTAGCAGAGAACACCTCCAATTCAGATATCTGATGCTCTTGTCTCCTTATTTCCTAATGTAGTTATGGTCCCACTTTAGGAAGACAGAACTGTAACTCTGTCCTCATGCCTGAAAGTAAGTATTGCTTTTTTATCCAGTAGATAGGATTGGAGTACTCATAAGTCAGATGCTTTGTATTAGCTCTTATAGAACAAGGGGAAAGAACTTCATGAAGATACAATCCTGAGAGTCAGTACTTGACAACTTTGTTATTTTCTTCTTGACAACCAAATCTTCTTATAACAGAAGTCGGTTAGCATTTCTACTAATCAATTAGTATCATGAAACCCACAAGCAGGATGAGATAAACTTCCAAATTTCAGGGTTTCGTTTAAGTATATGTTTATCAAACTGAAAAATAACACCCTAGTTTGAAATATGCTGGGAACAGTTATCTTATGAACACTTAAAAAAGAAAATTAAGTGTTAATTATATTTTAAGGTGTTGTCCTTTTAAACGTAAGTTCCTGAGAAGGTTATTTGAAGAGTCTACTCCGGAAATTTTAGCTCAGTCTTTAGCAACCAGCCACCCTGGCTACAGCAGGTTAAAAAAAAAAAACATATACTGTAGGCTGTAACTGGAGACGGTGCCTGTCTTGTTTAGCATTTCAAAACAAAAACCATAAACAAACATCTCAGATTCAAAACAGAAAGGAATTTCTGGCAGGGCAGAATGAAACCTGAGCCTGCAGAGCCCTGTTCTACCAGAGGTAACTTATTTAGCTTCTTATCCAAAGCCACAAGCAAAACAGTTCACAGCTGTGATAAAGCAAAAAGGCATCCCAGTGTGGGAGACTCGTGATACCTCTTTTTTAAGACTCTCCAAAAGACCTGCCAAAATCAGGCAAAGCCACCTGGAGGAAGTTTGACCTGACCTGGACTTACAGTGTGAAGAGTATGGAGAGGACCCCTCCAGCCCCGGGCGGCGCGAGGAGTCACCCACCCACACAGGGTGTGTGGGCCTCACAGAGGGTGTGAGGAACATGCTATCCTCTTGTCAATGTCAACGCTTGAAAACCTTCCTATTGTTCTGCACTTTCCATAGTTGGGAGCTTTGCTTTAAAAAAAAAAATGTAAACGACATTTACATTCTGAGTGAGGAAAAGGGAGAGATTGTAGACAGTTTTATCTCTGAAAGCCAAAGTAGAAGGATTATTGAATGGTTAAAGACTGGGTGTGCTGTTTCTTTTTCAGAACCATGGAGTTGTCATATTGCAGACAAATTTTAGGAACGGTTATTACCACTATCTGTGACAACGTGAAGGGTCAAATTCTGTATTTTAATCAAAAGAATAAATGGATTTGTGTATATCCTAGCTTGTTGCAGGAAGAATTTTAGGGTGCGCGGAAAGGAGAATATCACAAAATTCTTCTACCTGAGTATGACTTGATGAAGGAGAAACAGTAGCCGTGGCTTCCAGGTCCCCCCTCATCCCTTGGGAACCGGAATGAAACCTCCTCGGCTTCCTTTGACTTGACTTTGCCTTAATTTGTCAGCAGGGCATTAAATAGTTACCTACGGGAAGGCAGGGGAACTGAACCACATATTGTAAGGCCCTTCTGGTCATAAGATCTATGTTTTTATTACAAAGGAGTGCTGGGCAAGAGTCAAATATTACCTTGTGTTTGCAGAGCTAGGGAAGGAGAAGGTGGTAAGTGTGTCTTCAGAATTCTTTGCCAAATGCTGTAGACAGAAGAGCTTGGAACAGGTCAAGAGTTCTCCCATAGTTACCTTTACTGGAGGGGATGGGGACAGCAAAGCATCTTTATCTATCTGGAAGTTAGTGACATCTTTTAAGTGCTGGCAATCTTTAAGCTTTATTAACTGGCCTAATCTGGATTCCAGGTAGAATTTATGCCTCTCTTTTACGTTGGTGCTGGCCTGCTGCTTTTGCTCTCTCTCCATTTTCTCATTTACTTCATTAATTATTACGACTCTGAGGTAGGTGGCTGACAGATAAGGAGAGGGAGAAGCTTGAGCAAATACAGGCCAGAACTTGCCGAAATTCACATGCTCCCTTCTGCCTCTGACACTAGGAGGGTTGAGTAATTGCTGTTCCTCCTAATACTGCAGGCAGCAGCCAAATTCTCAGCATTCTTTTACCTTTGCTGCTGTTTTCACTTGCCAGGGAGTCTCCTGCAGGAGCAGACTGAATTTAAAGAAACATAACAGGAACAGTGCGTGAAAGCAGAGCCACTGGCTGAGTGGGACACCTGGGTGCCTCATATTGGGAGAACAAAATGATGAGTCTCTGCAGAAGGACCTGCTGCCAGCCTGGCCAGCTCCCCTCCCCTCCTTGCCTCACACCCTCCCGGCGTCACCAAGCCACCAAAGCTCTTCGGAGTGCCTGTGAGACAGCAGATCTTCACTGTGTTTCAAGGACAGGCCAACAGTGAAGCTTAGAAAGTGGTCTGTCGGGGTCTAGAAAGTCCACCCTTCCTGTGCACATGGCCCAGTAGCAGGGCATTGAGCGACATGAGGTGCTGCAGACCTGGGGCTCTGGAATCTGATGTGATACGGGTTATTCTAAAGACTCTGACGCTCGGCACAGCCCGAGGTGTACACCAGCAATCAAATTGCTTTGCCTTGTGGATATTACATTTTTGCCAAGAGCAGCCTTCCAGAATGAGGTGCTAGTTAATTCCAGTTGGGCATTTATTCGCTAACAAGTCTGCTGAATGCTAAATACTCCATTTGGGAGTGTGTGGCAGGAGAAAACTCAGCAGCTAATTATTATGTAGATCTCTTCCGTGATTCTTACGTGCAGTTCAATTACCTAAGCTGTCAGTCCCTAGAAATGCGAATTTCTTGGTATTCTGTAATATTTTACTT
This sequence comes from Micronycteris hirsuta, assembly GCA_004026765.1. Taxonomy (NCBI): domain Eukaryota; kingdom Metazoa; phylum Chordata; class Mammalia; order Chiroptera; family Phyllostomidae; genus Micronycteris; species Micronycteris hirsuta. The sequence continues at coordinate 69,508 of PVJI01001103.1, forward strand.
TTGCTCCCTAAGATTTCTTTTTTTTTTTTTTTTATTGTTTTTGCTCTGTTCTGGAAAACTGCTGTAAGTTTACCAATTGGGTGGACATTTTATGTTGTTTAACAGAAAATACTTCTCGTGGAGTACTGTGGCCGCTCTCTTTCCTTCTTTTGTAAAGATAATATCAAGTGTTATATCCTGTTCCGGATCTTATCCTCTCTCTTCCAGGGTAGATTTCGGGACAGCTAATAAGAGTGGTGATTGAAGTAACCATTGAAGGGATGGGTGTTCGTTTACTAAGCAGAGCTTTTGCCTAAATAGATTTACTTTACTTTCTTTTGGTATATCAATTGGTCTTTATTTGGTTCTCTTCCTGCTTGGTTGGTGTATATTAGCTTCAGAACTTAAACGGTGGGGGCAGTAATGAGAGTCTGCCTGCCTGGGCCAAACACTTCTCTCTTGGAAGCAGCCAGTGGGTGCAGTGCGTGACAGCTGCCTTCAGACTCAGGGCTAGGAGGTCCGTTCGGTACCTCCCACACCCACGTCTTTGGCTGTGGTTCGGCCCTCCTTACCTGGGGACTCCCTGCCATGACCCAGTGCAGGCTGGGTCACAGGTACCATGTAAGCCATTGGAAAGGCTTGCTTTCTAGTGACCTTTTCATGTGCCTCTACGTTCTTCCCAGCATGGTTGCACACCGTTCTTCAGCTGTTGCTAACCAAGATGTTAGGAGTTGGCATCAAGCGTCATATCCTCTGTGTGGACCCCTTGTAATAACGGTGTCTGCCCTAACAGGCGAGCAGAAGGGTTCTATAGAAATGCTTGGAAGGGAGCGTTTGCCAGTATATAAAATTCATTTGACACTGTGGGAGATGATACTCTGGATCAGAAAGTGCTAAGACTTCATAAAATGAGGTTCTCTACCAGGTAAGCCATCTCTTGCTGGCCTACAAAGATGTGTCCAGGGCGGTAAAATAGATCTGTAGCATCAGCAAGCAGGTAGGCCCCTGGTATAGCTATGTGTATGAGAGAGAGAAAGCTGTGATAATTCCTTCTTTCAAGATGTAAATAATTTGTGCCTTTGGACGTAGAGTGCGCGCGTGCCTATGTGCATGTGGTCCGTCGCTGCTGAGGGCTCAGCACAAAGAATACTTTGCACTGTGTTATGGATGTGCAGAAAAACAAATGGAGTGTACTCTTTACATCAGCAAACTGAAAATGACTTAAAGTGCTTTTGGCTTTTAAACTGCCTCATTAACTGGGAGATCTGTATGTAGGCAAGCAGAGTTCGGTAAAAGTACTAACTAACTTCATTTTTTGGTGATTGGAACCAAAGTTTGATTATCCTGAAGGCATTGTGGAATGATTTTTATAGTAGGTTATCACTAAACATAGTTTTGGGCCTTGTAGAGGAATTTCAGATGTGATAACAGAAAGGGAAAGCAAAGATTTCGGTTGAGAAATGGAATACCTCTGTAGGGAATATGCAAAATAAAAGAAGCCAGAGGTATGGTGTTTTTGTTGTTGTTGTTGAAAGGTGATTATATTATTTTCAAAGACTATGTTGGGAAAAGGTGAGCCCTCAGCAACCAGGTTTATTGACTGTTTATTCAGGAAATTGTATTCAGTGCTCTGGAAGGAAAAAGGAAAAAGATTCTCTGCCAACAGAGTTCTGGAAAACTTGAGGGAGATAAAGTATTTACATGCTTTAATAACATTAAACATGTCCAAAAGAAATATATAATTACAGCTACATTTGGCACTGAAAATAGTCCATGTATTATATTTTTTAAATTGTGTGTGAATATGTAAGCGTAGGCCCTGGAGTCGGAAATACTTGGGCTTCTGGAGAGAATGGAAAAGTAGAAGGTATTGGGAGCTACACACAGAGAGAAAACGGGGGATGGCTTCCAGTCAAGAGGAAGAGTGGACTTTTTCTCTAGAAGGGATAGATTTCATATGCATAATGATTCCAACTCTACTTTCTTTAAAAGATTATCATAGTTTCATAAGCATTTCACTTCCCTTAGAGCCTCGGTCATTTGCATGTTCTTACAAAAAGCCCACAGGTAAGGGGAAATTAGAGCCGTAAATTCAGTATCTGACTCTTCTCCTGAGGTTTCAGTTTTCCAACTTTATGTCAAGTTTGTCTTAAACAGAGACCCTTTGAGAACTCCGAAAATCAGGAGGTACATTGGACACGCACTGTCTAATATCTGTCGCAGCCGAAGGTGTGGCGGCAGAGCCCGCAATTGGAAAATAGGTGTGGTGTTGGCTTTCAAAAGCCCGAAGTTATCTTAACATCCTTCTAAATGTGCTCTCATCCCTCAGCCCTTACCATTTTATGCTGGCTCTTTTGTGAAGCCTTCCTGCCCTGCCCAGGAAAAAATACCACCCCCGCCCCCAGCCCTCAGTGCCCACAAATAGCACTTTCTCCTTCCCTGGTTGTAGCACTTTTCACACTGTTAGAGTTCGCATTTCTGAATCCCGGCCTCATTGTGATCCACTCCAGTGCCAGGATTGTGTGTTATTCTAGCACTTGGCACACAGGAAGATCTCAGCGAGCATTTGTTGACTAAATCTAGACTCAAGGTCATCCAAGATATTATACAAAAACTTTTCCATCTGAACTGTTTGGTTGGCGTTGTGGAGACGGAAACCAGCGGCAGTACCTGTTGAGAGAATCCCAGTGAGAAGCCACGTTATTGCAGAAGGAAGCTCGAAACCGGTTAACCGGGCTCCATCCTCTTCCTCTCCCCTACCCCAGATTCTTCTGAGAATTTAGTTTTCCAATTTTACCGTGATGGGGTAGTTTCAGCTGTATTTATTTTGGCAACTATTTAAAGGTATTTTTATTTTTATTTGTGAGGCCTTTTCTCCTTGCCAGTCTGTCATAAAGGTGTCGTCTTTCATTCACCAGCCCTTCATCAGCTTGTAGGAATTTGCCTCGTGGGTGGCTGCTTGTAACCCTCTTACCACCCGGGATCTAGCGCACTGGCCCGTTGAGCTACAGTGGTGACCAGCTGCTTGTAAACAACTGATAATTATGAATTACTTTAGAGATGCCCTTCAGGTGGCCATTGACTAATTGATTATAATAAAAGAGACATATGTTTTCAGGAAATCCAGGATTGGGTCTTCAACATGTATGTTGACTGATAGGAGGGAGTGTAATTTCACGAACATGTATTGAATTTGTAGTGCCAGGCCAGTGCATGCAGCAACCTATTTACTGCTCCAGGTGATCTCCAAACATCCTGTGGAATGTCTTCGGGGAAGGAAATCCCGAGCCCCCAACAGAAGGGGGGAAGCCTGTGACTTTGAGTAATAAAAGGACTCACGATGGTTTAAACAGGAAGTCCATAGGAATGCAATATAAGGAATTTAAAAAGCAAAATCCCATTTGGATTTACTCCAAACCCTATGACTTCAGGGACTGAGGAATTCTTGATGACTCACGGATGGAGTCCCAACTTGTTGTTTAGCGGAGTTGTTTTTCCTTCAGCACCAGTCATGAACTTTTTGTTTGCTTACTTTAGAAAGATCTTTAGGTGGTTTACAAATTAAGACAGTAAGACATTAGACACTTAAGGAGACAACAGCAAATTACAACCTTTGGGGGGTGCATTTGGCACGAAGCCAAATGACCTGTGTGGCTTGGTCGGGTGTCATCACACAAAGCGAAAGGTTGCTGATTCAATTCCCAGTCAGGGGTCAGCGTTTCTCCCCCTCTCTTTCTCCCTCTGTTCCCTTCACCCTAAAAATAAACACAATCTTTGAAAAGAAGAAGAAGAGAGGTTTGGCCATGATAAAATAGACAGGGTCGTGGGCACATACACACAGGTATGAGCTCGGGCACCTGTACCCTTTAATCACTAGTGAGTGCGCCCAAAGAGCCCTGTTTTCTTCGGGCGACTTTAGTTTTGATGTCTCTGCTGAAAGCAACTTCATCTTCTCCACATTTAAGATGCTATCTCACACTTGATGATAGTTGTTCATAATGTCATTGTCATGGTTGGTGTCTCTGTAGTTAAGTAACCTACTTGAGAACCTTTTATCAATTGCCACTGTCGTTATTAAAAGTGTCAGGAAGGGGGAGGAGGGCAAAGAGTTCTCTTTCTTTATAATGCCATGAAAAGTGAGGATTCCAAGCCAGGTAGTTTTTTGAGGGTCCACTGTTGATTGTCCTGTAACTCTTTAAAGCTTTTATGTGCTTTCATTAGTATTGAAAATGTAAAAGCCTGCACCCAGACCTGGGAGCAAGACTATCTTAACTTGACCGTGGGTACTGCCCAGGTCAGAACAGTGTGTATCTTAGAACCAGTGGTTTTCAGTTAACTTAGGTAGTAGTTGAAGGACCCAGAACTCTTCTTGCCGCTGAACTGTAGCACAGCTACCCCAGTCTTCAATAAAATGAATTAATGGAGGCAGAGGATTGGGAAACATACTTGAAGGAGGGAGTGGCCCTCAGGTTGAAAGCCAAGGTAAACAGTGCTGGTAACTGAAAAGTAGACTTCCTGGCAGGCGAGATCCGGAGGAGTGGGTGCGAAGTGCAACCATCAAGAACTATTTTAAGCCGGAGAGATTGCTGCGTGTCCCCGAGTCCCCAAGAGAACCTCTCAGAGCATTGGGGGAAATTGGTTTCTGGAAGCGGCCTCTGACTATCCTTTCGTGCCTACATCTGGACCCTGAGGCAGCGCATGGGGAGGAGAGGTCACCTTTGCGCTGGAGAAAACAAGCAGACAGGGCTCTCGGAGGGTGGAAATGAAGTCGCCCTCACTCTAGGGAAAGCTCTGCAGGGGAGCCCGTGGACTGGCAGAATGCAGTGAGAAGGCATCCCCGAGTCTGTGTGTGATTTAGAGCGAATGGAAACACAGACATTTTCTTTCTGTCTCTCATTACAGTGGAAAACTGCATCGTTACAGTGGACAGCTGTGCACACTTTACAAATCATGTGATGTGTGCAGATGTACACATCCATATATGCAACACACACACACACGGAAAAAAAGTCCTCAGGATCCACGTTCTTGACTCAGTAGTCTCTTTATGCCCATTCTTCCATGATGATAGACAGCATTTTCTTCTCATTGGAGCTCTTAGGTCCTGTGAATGCTAACAAAAATAAAACATTCTGTCTCTGGCCATCAGTAACTTCTTTGTAGAAAGAGGTATAGGTTGAGTCTCTCCTAAGCGTCTTGCATGAAGCTGTGGGCATCTCGCGCCTGTGCCTTCTCTTCGGTCGTTTGCAAGGCGCTGCATCAGGCTTGTAGTTGCGGGTGCTCTGCCTTGCGTCGAGAACGGTGGCCCATCAAAAATACAGAAATTCTTTAGAACTTCTCAGACTCAGATTCTTGGAGCTCGGTTGCCTGTGGCAAAGGGCCCTGCCTTATAAAGAGAAGCCCACCCGGACCCCGTTAGCCATCCCTCTGAAGTGTTACCTCAGTTCCCTCCCTGAAGCTTTATTTCTTGAACATCTTATTTCCCATAAGAAGTAGCTGTGTATGTCATGGGACATTTTTAGGTCCTCTACCTAAAGTTTTTTATTTATTTTTTTATTTTTTTATTTTTAAAGAAAACTATTATAAAGACAATAGAACTTTACTAGACAGTTTGGGAAACAGAGAAGAGAAACAGTGATCCAGAAAGCTCTTGTTCCAGTCACAGCTGGTTTTGTGTTTTCGTATTATGCATACTCTGTCTAGTCTTCCTCTCTCCACATACTTTATCACACATTTGTGTCTTGCTTTCTTGCCCTTAAAATTCTATCAAATGCATCTGTCTATGTTACTATGTAGCCTTCATTGTTATAACTTAAACTGGTAAATGCAGGTGTACCGACTGCACATTTCAACTTTATTTCCTCCCCCCCCTTCCTTTCAGGACTATATAAAAGGCAAGAAGGGGTGGGGGAAGGTTATTCCAGGTGAATTCAAGAGAAAATTCTGTGTAGCTTGCCTAGGTGCTGCAAGCCGAGGGCCACAGTGGTCTCCCTCCCTTCACTGAGGATCTGCCCCCTCTCCACCTGTGTGTCCAGCTCTGTCTGGGGCTGAGGTGTGAGGATGGTGGCCCTTCGTTGTTTTGTCTGGTATCCTTGCTGCCACCAAGACTGTTTTGACTCTAAAGAGTCAAAAACCTTTTTTGTTTAACCTTTTCCTCTGTGAAGGCACGAGCTGTAGGCTTTGTGCAAATAGCCAGACCTCTGGGTAGGCACATTTTAATTCTGTTGCTTTTTTTTTTTATAGTTCATTATTGGAGTGCAAATGTTTATTTAGTATGAAAAATGGATATAATTAACTGTATCCTAACTAGGGACTGGCTATTAACTTCAAGATTAATTCTCAACCTTTATGCTTTGCATGCATGTGGCATATGCTCTTAATACCAAGGATTTTATCTGAGGATTTAAAATAGTTTTCCACTTCTACCATTTTATAAATGAAAACCAGAGGCCTAGAAGTTATCCAGCCGTACATATGTAAAATTTGGAAAAACTTGGATCATTTTCGGGGTTAAGTTTGTTGAAATTCTGTGAGGGGAAAAAAAGACATTTTTTCCTTGTATTTTTATTGGCTGATATGTTAATAAGTAGTTTTTACAACTCAGATACTGGCTTCATATTCAGAAGGTTTATATAGCCTCTGTTATAATATTTCAGATTCATTTCTGTAACCTTTATTTAAAAATAAAAATTCTCACTCTAGACCAATTGTGCAAATAGTAAGCAAAATGAAATCACCAGGCTTCAGATATATCTTGTATAAATTTGAAGTGCCCTTTGGTTTATCAAGAAGAAGACAATTTTGATGACCTCTTCAATATTAAATTACTATGTCTGAATTATGCATCTTTGAAAGCTTATAAATCATGAATGACACCTGCCAATTAAAACACTCAATTGAGGCAACGTGGGCCCCTCACCTGGCTGCTGGTTTGTTGGGGGCAGGGCCTGTGGAGACCCCCCCCCCGCCCCCGCCCTAAGCCTGTAGAGAAGCGATTGTGTGTGCAACTGGGCTGTAATCAGCGCTTTCTGGACCACTGTATGCATGTACAATAGATAAGCAGACTTTGAACTGAAAAATTTGAAGGTGAAATCACATCAAATTTAATAGCTTAACCATGGATGTTTGTGGAATTTTAGTTACATAATGGGACAATAATATAATTAAACAAATGTGTAACTTTTTTTGAAAAAACACAACATTTAATAGATACTTATATTTAATACCAAGCAAATCATCGATACCCACCACCACCACCAAGATACGTATGCTGCGATTGTGTCTCTGCCTGCCACTCTTTGGGGAAAGGTTTGTGGGGCAGGAGGGAACCTGGGACTTTCCTAAGCTTTGGCCCAGCGTTTGGCTGACTGCTCTTGTTGTAACCATTCATAAAACTTTGTTTAAAGGCGGGAACCCATACATTGTCTCCAACACTAAACAGTTGATCATTAATCAGTTGATCTTTATTATCAGTCAAAATGGCTTGTGTTTTCTCTTCAAAAGCTTCTTAACAATGTGGTTCTAAATGTTTCAGTCAATGGACACTGAATCCAGTCTACTTGCATCTTCCGGAGAGTAAAGCCTCTGGGTCTGGGGCCGCGTTCCCTCCGCAGGTGAGGGCTGATAGAGTGTCCCTGGGCTGCCTTTGCTTGCTTACAGAGCCTGGAGTTTGGCCAACTTGGAGGAGAGGGGAGGAGGAAAGGTCCGGGTTTGAGAGCGCTGGGTTTATTTCTGGCTGCTGAGATGTGAGACCGTGGGAGAAGGCATAAATATAGTTTCAGGGAGGTCGTGCGCTCAGAGGTTCTCGCCAGGGGTAAATGCTGGATGGATTTGTTTATGGATGGATTTGTTTATAGCAGCTTCACGCTTTTACCCCTGGGAGTTGGTGCTTCCAAGGGGCGCCGCTCAGCGTCTGGATCTCATTTGGTGGGTGTCTCCAAGGTCTCCCCAGTGCACCGACCACGGCCACTTTGGCCCCTTTCTTTCTGAGTTTGTAGTCAAATAACTTTCTGGCCTGCCAGGAGAGTTGATTTAAAAAAGAGAGAGAGAGAACAATAAATGTCTTGGGGAAAGACGCTTATGTAAATACTAGAAACACATAGCTTTTAGGGCTGGAGTTGTGGGACGTGGGGGCGGGGTGTGGCTCTGTCTGTGCACCACCACCTCCAGGGCACCAAGAGAGCAAGGGCAGCTGCTCCCGAGGCCCCAGTCCTGAGTCTTGTCTGTCTGTGGGTTGGTCACTGATTTCCCCTGGACACGGGCTGAACCCCTGTCCCTGCATCCATCCATGTGGGTTCAGGAGGGCCCACATCCAACTGCTGCCCTGGTCAACTCCAGCCCTGCACGCAGGTGCCGTTTGCTGTTAGCAACTTGAGGACACTTCCTAGGGAGCCCCCCACAGCTCTCTCATCTAGGGGCACTTGCTTGCCTTCACCCGTGGTGCTGGTTGCTCCCAGTGCTGGCCCTGCTCCCCAACCCCCATGCTTGTTCTCTAGAACTTCAACTACCCTAGTCTTGGGGCTTCTTACCCACCTGTGTGGCTAGAGCATGTTGGAACTTTTTACCCTACCTGTATGGCTAGCACATCTTGCTTCCATTTGTCAGGGAGTATTAGGGATGCATTCTCAAGAAAAACTGCCCAGAGGATCTGACTTCCCAGAGGATATGACTGGGGAGGAGTGTAGATGGTGCTAAGTTCCTGAAGGAGAAACGGCGTTTTATTTAGGAAATGCAGTATTGTGCACTAGTGAGAGGTCTGGCTCTGAAGTCTGTTCATAGCCCTGCCCAGCAGCTGACCTAGTGCGGTCTCTTGGCCAGGCTCCTTGAGCTCTGTGTGCCGTTCCCATCTGTAAAATGGAAATGACAATAGTATCTGCCTCATTAGGGTTGTTCTAAGGAATAACTAAGTTGACTCATTCATATAAAGCACTTGAACAGTGCCTTGTACATAGTAAGCGTACAGTAAATGTTACTGATCATTGTGTCTTTGCTCCTCAACAATGAACACCACGGTTTATACATAATAGGTCCTCATTAAATGTTTTGTGGAACAAGAGTGGTATTCAGAAGGTGGGAAATGATTTCCTCATCTCTTGTCATGTTTGGTTGCAGGAAGCTTTGTAGACATCAGGGCACTTCCCCCTTGGCGGGGGGCAGGGTGGTAGGATGTTTCATATCCAACATCAGTCACCGTGCGCCTGTGGTTTGCTCCTCAGACCTGACGTACCCGGTGTGTCAGAAGTTTGATGACTATTTCCTGGCCCCCAAGGTAACTTTGCACGGGCAAAACAGCTGAATTGGGTGGTTTATTTCTACTAAGCATTGTTATTGGAACACTTCAAACTCCAGCGTATTTGATGGCTATATTAACCAGAATCTGCCCTTTCTTGATAGGTTCACTCTACTTTCCAACTTATGTTTGCTTTTAAGGTGAGAGATGGGTAGGGAGATGCTTTCCAGTTTGCATTTATTCTTGCCCACTCAGTGCCTAGCATTGGGTCATGCAAGTAGTGGTTGCTCAGTAAATAATGCTTTTAAGTTAACAAGTGAAAAACAAGACTTTTTTTTTTTTTCACATTATATCACACCGACGGCTGGAAGGTGCGTAGGAGGAAGTTTTTGTTCATGATTTGCCCCCAGGCAGATGCAACGTAATATGATTTCTTCTTTCTTTCTTCGGGGCCTTGAATGTGAGGGCTGCCCTTAGAGTTATTGCTCATCTACCATGAAAGGAACAAATGGTCCCCAAACTGCCCAGATGAGGTGGCGGGGAAAGGGTGCCGCCACTCACCTTTGCTGAGGTGACTGGACCGTACCCAGGAGGGAGATCATAGCTCTAACAGAAGGGGGTGAGCCATTGTTTGTTTGTTTGTTTGTTTGTTTTTAAGTTAAGGAAGTTGTAAACTGTTACGCTGATCACAGTGCATGCGACAAGGACTGAAGAATGTATATCCATCCTTCTGCTCTTTTGATAGGGACTGTGCTCCAAAGGACGTGAGGTTTTGACCCAGTTCCTGGAGATTACCGTTCGGAAAAGATGGTTTTACAGATGTGACGAGAGCATGAATCTAAAGTCCCTTGTATGTGCTGCTTTGCATTCTAAAAACTGCTCGCCGATTCAGAAGGCACATTATGTTATGTGACAATAGCAGCAATACCAACCATCCTTTTTCTGTGGAGGAATCGAAGGGCTTGAAACAGACACACACACACTTTCTCATGCCAACACAACTTACCTGGCATTTTAAATGCCATGTCTGTTGCCATTTTAATAATGTTTTCCCTTTTCTTTTTTAAGAGCTCAGTGATGTAACCTACAGTGAAATAAATAAATAAGCCGATTTCAGTGCACATACGTGCAGTATGGTTCTTGTGCAGCAAGATGATTTTGCAGGAGGTTTGAAGGATTCCTCATTTTGTAGAAAGAACAGACAGAAACGGTTGCCATCCATCTATCTTGCATCTCTCTCCCCCAGATGGAAGCGGCCCATTGAAAACTTGATCTTTGCCAAGGAGCTGTCCTAGGGCGCCCTTCAGGGGCACCTGACTGCATCCGCTGGAGCACCACCCCGGGCTCCCGGGTCGGAATCCGCGCTGACGACGCAGCAGTCCACGACAGCCCCGGGGAGCAGCCCGGATGCTGGCGTGCAGGTCCTACTCCACAGGACCCTGCGCCACTTTCTTCTGAAAGGTGATACGGACTTGGGACGGCGGGGGGAGTCCCAGTCCTGGTTAGTTCCAGATGATTTACCACACAGAAAGCATATTCCCTCACTAGTGTTTGGGTCTTAGTAAATAGAGGGAAGTGTTTTGTGTTGAATCCTGGCATGACACGAAAGTGGTGAAAATGGATCAGAGTCTTTGTTTTGTTTTCAGTAAAAGCAGTTGCTTCAAATGAGTTGACACCACATCAGAATACCTTTTTGTAGGCTCGTTTTTATCATCTTATCCACAGACTTTACTCATGGGGTTTTATTAAAAGCAATGGTTGGTTTTAAAAAAGGAAAAAGAGAGACATTTCTTGGGTTTTGACCACTCTGGGTGTTTTCTCCACAGGGTGTCGTTTAGACGCAGAACCTGGCCAGCATGCTTTGTGTGACTTTGTCTGACATGTGAATGGCAGCCCTGAGTGGCTTCGTCTTCCTGTATTCCCGCTCCCCAGTCTCCCTGGCACCATCTCTCTCTTCCTTCCCTCCCACATTCTGTTCCCATCAATCAGGTAGCTGATGGGCAGGCCGACTCCTGTCCCAAGGCGGCCCCGTGCCAAGCCAGCCAGGCTTCCCCACTCCCCATCCTCTGGGGGAGGACAGTCACCTTGAATATCTGGGGGTGGGGAGGTGGGGAGGCAGAGGGTGCCACGCCCAGACTGAAATCAGCTTTCGTACCTGTTCACACAGTGACCGGTTTGGGCTCCAGGCCCTCATTCCTCCCATTTCTGGCTCCAGTGGAGTGGAACTTCTCTAAGCACCGCCCCTGGGTCCCCGTGGGGCCTGAGCTGTCAAGCCCCATCATGTTGTCGCCCTTCTGTCCAGAGGGCAATCTTGATGGAATGTACTTTCTGGAGCCTGATTTTATGAGCCTTGGACCCTTCCAAGCAGGGGTTGGTGAGAGGCCCATGAGAGGCCAGGGCTTGAGGGTTGGGGCCCAGACTGTACAGAGTTAAAGCCCAGGGGGACGCAGAGATCACCAGAGAGATAACGCAGTGCCTCGGAGGCGGAGGAATCCACTGTTGCAGAGGAGAGTTTTGGTTTGGGAGCTTAAGGAAGTTTGGTTGCCTTCTGAGGCAAAGTGGCATTCTGTTTCAGCCAAAAATACATCAGACCTTGAACCTGGGTGAGGTCCCAGAACTGGTGCTGTACCAAGCGTCGGAGAACCATGGCATTGAAAGGGCCCCCAGAAAACCACCTCCAGGCCAGCCCCTCGTTTTATTGGTTATGGAACCCAGGCCTACAACACTGGGCTGTGTCCTTTTAGGCTTTTTACAGTTTCTCCTGTGCATGCAGTGATGGATGGCCTCCTTTCAAGCCCAGAGAGGGTCAGGGACTTTCTCTTACCCACCCTGGAGGGGGCCCTTGGGCCCTTGTTGTCCTCCCCACCCAGGGACCTTGTTTCCAGAGCAGTGGGCATGAGCCAGCTGAGTGAACTGCCCTCTGCTAAACTTTCCCTCCCTACCTCCCAGCCTGCCTCCTTGCCCCACCTCACCCCACACGCAGGAATCCAGAGGCCTCTCCATGGGGGGTGTGAAGCCACAGGAATGTGGCACTCTGACCCCTGGCAGTTGAGTGTCCTGGATGGACCTGGCCTGGGAAACAGGAAGGACTCAAGGGAGGGGGGAAAGAGTGCCCCCTGGCCTCCGGGTGGGATGGAGGGAAAGGAAGTGCCGGGCAGGACAGTGTGACCTCCCGTCAGCCAACGCCACAGGAGACCAGGTGGGGAAGTGGGTGGGCACCTCTGGCAGAGCAGGGGGTCCTAGAAAAGGGCGGAGCAGACCAGAATGCAGAAGAAACTGTTGTAGGGGATAGCGAAGGTGCAGGTGGAACAAGGGATGTCCAGCCACTGTGCAGATGACACATTTGTCACTTTAGAAAGCAGGTCTGTTAAAAGGTGGGGAAGACCCTCCTAAAGAAACTTCCATGCCAGTTGGAGACCCCAGTGCTTTTCAACATGCCAACCCTTGGCAAGACAGAGTTGTGACGAGAGAGGGTTAGTAAAGGGGGTGGCTGCCCAGTGGACACTTGCCCGTCCCTTTCTGTTTCTGTCAGTGATAGAACCCCCAGACCATGCTCAGGTCAGTGACCTCCCTCAGAGAGGTTTTCTGAAGCTGTGAGGTCCAGCCTCGGGGGGATGCTGTCCCACCAGCCCCTGCCCCTCTGCAGGTAGAGGGGACCTTATGTCCTCATCCCAGTAAAAGCCCGGGGCAAACATGGGGTGCAGCGCGAACGCTTGAACCCTCCTCACACAAACCCATGCGGAACCACGAGCCAGCTGTGCTGTTGCCAAATTACGCATGAGGTTTGCCAGGAAGGCAAGCCAGCTTTTCGGGGGGGGGGGGGCGGGGGGGATGTTTAAAATTGCATTTCGTGCTCACAGGGAAAGAATAGAAACTGTAGTCGGCAGAGTGTTTCCGAAACACCTGTGGAAGAGGAGAGAAACCCTAACTGCCGCCCTACCTGGAGGGATTGGGTTTCCTGCAGCGGGAATCTCTCCATGCGGAGTCAGTTCGCTCTTCCTGTGCCCAGGTCGTCTTGGAGGATTATTAGGTGTCATGCCACATCCTCTCGGAACAGAGGGTGCTAATCGCCCTTCCTCCTTTCTCATGTAACATTTTACAGAGCCCTAGGAATAGAGGACCTGCTATTGAGCAGAAATGTCTTGGTTATTAGACTCAGTCATTGGACCTGCAAACCAATGTGGCACACTTTCCTCCACGTAACTGACACCAGAAGCCACCAGGGGGTCGCTGCAGCAGGCCAGTGTCTCACGACTCAAGGTGTTTATCTTGTGGTCTGCCCTGAGACTTGACCAAACTTCTATAAATTTGGATGTTTAAAACAACTGAATTATTAAAGAACACATTTAGTGCCTATGTGTAAGATTAAAGCTACGTATTTCTCTATACTCGAATCCTTTGAAAATTGGCGATCCTTATTGTTAGTTAAATAGCACATAGATTTGATTAGAGCATCCTTCGGGCATTGTCTACACTTGATACTTGCTTTTGTGTCCTAAAAGCCATTAGTTCTTGAAACGTATCGAATCTAATAAACTAGGCAACTTTTAACCTTTCAGGTAGCTCTCTTTCCACAAATTACAAGTTTTATTATTTGAACAGTTTTCCGGTGACGACTTTTACATTATAAAGACAAAATAGAATAATATTGCAGAATCATAACTTAGAAAATCCATCTACCTAATTGCATATGGGAACACATACGGCTCCAGCATATGGAAAAGGAGTGGGCCTTATTTATGCTTCCTTTTGGATGCAAATAGTTACTCTGTATATGCATGCATGTGTTCTAATTTGAAATGTAGACATATATCAATTTTAAATTTGATACTGCATTGTTTTAATATACCCCAAGGTACCTGCCTCCTACATCTCTAGGGACATGAGTTACTATACAGTTTATTCTCTTGCATGTCAAATATTCCAGAAAGATATTAACTACAAATGCATAAGTATTGAAGCACTTAAGCAAGCCTGAATCTTAGACACTCACAGAATATCTTTGAAGCTCCTGGTTTTCTTTCCACGTGTCATTATTAATCGACAATGTTACCTCATAGAGCGGTCACCTACTCTACCATTTATTTTTTCCACTTAGTAAGTGGGGGTGGTGTCTGCCATGTGCCACTATTGGGCTCAGCATGGAGTGGCTATAGAAACGAGGAGGTCACAGTTTCTGCCCCAAAGAGCTCAGAATTCAGCTGCTGACAAATAGCACAGTGCGCTGGGATGAGTGAAATGTTGGGGGTGGGGGGCAGAAAAGCAATCAATAATGTCTTCGAGGAGAAGGCATTTAAGCCGAGCACAGCAAGATGGTGGCAGATTTTCAGGTGAAGAGGGGACAAAAGATCCTTCCTCTGAAGAGGAAGTGGAGTCAGCAAAGTCCCGTCAAAGTGAAAATGCACTCTAGGTACTCAGGGACTTGATTGAGTCAGTATTTTGGAGGACCTGCTGTGTGCAAAGCCATGTTCCAGGTGCAGAAGATGTAGCAATGAACAACAGAGATGAAAATCCTGCCAGCCTGAAGGGACAGTGGTGTTTGGTTTGCAGTTTTAAATGGAGTGGTTGTGGAAAGTCTTGCTGAGAAGTTGAGTTTGATCGGACACCTGAAGGAGTGAGAGAGTGAACCGGTCACATACCTGGGGGAGGATGTTCCAGGTGGAGGGGACACCATGGCCAAGGCCCTGAGGCTGCATGGCCTGGAAGGGAAGGGCCGCTGGCTGTGCAGTGGGCGTTACATGGAAGGTGAGCTGGGGCCACCCCATTTGTCAGCTGAGGAGTCGGACTTGACCTTTGAGGCAGGCGGAAGCCATTAAAGACCTTTGGGTATTGCTAGTGTTAGCATGGTCACCACTGAGACCCCCAAACTGAGGGCTCAGTGAATCAGAGCCGAGAGTCCGTTAGGAGTAGAGTTTCCATTGCTACACAAAGAAAGTCCAGTGCTGTGAGGAACATGCAAATGTATGTGTCAAACGTGTCCTTAAGGTGTCAGTCTTCCTGTGGTCTTGTTGCCTGAACCTTACGGACCAAATCAAGTCCTCCCAGATACGAATATTCATTTCTTGACATACCCTGAGGCGAGAGACCTGCTTGTCACTGTTCCCTGATTTACCTTTGCTTCCAGATAGAGAGTTCTAGGATGACTTTCAAGGGCTTGATGCCTTTAAATGAATGTATCAGACAGGCCCTGCGTGACGTGAAGTTTCCTGATAGAACGCCGTTGTCTCTCTAATTTTCATTTCTAAATTGTGATAGTACTTCCTACATAAACAGTAGCAGTGTGAATTTTAATGATGTTTTAGGAGGAAAAAATCTGGACATCTATTGTACATCAGACTTTCACTTACAATGAAACTGGGGGACAGTAGGAAATTGTAAATTGTGCATACACAAAAAAAATACTCATTGAATATTGCTGGCATACTGTGCTGTGTGCCGGGACCAGGTAGCAGGTCATTCATGGAGAGTGTAGAAATAAATGAGGTCAGACATAGCAATGCCCGTACTTCACAGAAGAATATAAAGTTTAGGTTCTGAGACCTGATATTTAAGGATGATATTTCCTTAATAGATATTCCCATCCTTTGTAGAACAGTACTGGAGTTAGTGGTAAGGATCAGCTAGGAATATAATTGTTGGAATTTGAACTTGATCACTCTTTCGCTTATCACCTTCCACTTGGTTTACTTCAGAGAATTTAGATACATTATTAAGGTAAAGTTCACAGCATGGTCAAGTGGATTTGTAAAAACATTTCTTACAAAACAACAACTAACTGATTTCATAAAATTATCATCCTGAAAAGATTCCTTAATGCTACTTACAGAGAAGTATACATCTTAAAAAACCATTATTTGCACCTCAGAAGTATTGCCATACACAGTATATGAAGGCATTGCTGCCTTAACGAAGAGACCCATGTGCTGGATGATAGACTAGTTGAGATTATATTTATTGTTGGATTTAGTGTTCTTCTGTCGTTGCCTATGCGACTCCATTTGCTTGGCTCAGCAGGTGTCAGAGAGCCCTCTGCCTGCCCCTGTGGTAATGACCGTCAGCAGCGAGTGTCTAGGCCACTTTCACCTGCAATGGGCTTCACCACAGTGAGATGGGGAAAGAGCAGTGGACCTTCCTTCTGTACTAGTTTTTGTTCCTTCTTTTCCCTGATGTCCGTGTCCTTTGGACTCACTTGAACTTGAACTTTTGCCCAAACCCTTTGATATATCACTTCCCTGTTTGTTCAGGTCCCCCTGTCCTATGCTTGATGTTAAGTCTGTATGGAACTCAGACCCAAGTTGCTCAGCTGTTCTCCTCAGCCAAGCGTGTGAATCTATAGAAGGCGCCTAGCATAATTTCTGGCACATAAAAATGTGGCTCACTAAACATGAACAGTTACCAGAAGATTTCTCTTGGTGAGGGGGGAGGGTGAATGTGCCTCGTTATCCGTGCTAACTGTTCAGCTGGTATAATGAAAAATTTATATCCTTCAAATGCTTATTTTCAGAACACCATGTTTATTTTGTTATTTTTATTTGAAATTCTGATCATGTTTATGCTACTCACTGTAGCGGTTTACACTTTTGGATGAATGCAATCTAGAAAAAAGGCATTCTCTTATCTAGTCTTGTGTTTTGCTCCTGGCCATTTGACTAGCCAGTTTTAGGTTAGAGCATACATTAATATTTACAAAACAGTACTGCGCATTATTCACACCCACCAGTCCTTTCTGGCAAGACGCGCTAACTTGTGTCACATTAATTATGGTCACGATACACGAAAGTGGCAGAAAGGGAGATAATAGAGTTTATTATTTAAGTTGTTATTTATCTAATATGGTTGAAGAATACTTATTCAGTTTTGGGGCATATGATAAATATTTATTGACAAAGAAGCATTGGTCAATACAATGCTGAGGTTGAAAGAAAACTTGACTTAGTATTAATATGTCACGGGTGTAGGAAGACTGAAATACAAAGATGCTTCTGTTGTTTCTGAATAATTGACTGCTTTTCCTCACCACCAAACTTAACTTTCCGGAAAAGTTTGGCACTTAAAAGATTCAGATTGTTTCAGGTGAATTCAAGTCTTCTTGTCCCCTACCCCTGTATCTATCTGTTCATTCCTTCTGCAGAAATTGATTTTGCCACACTACTATTTGCTAAGCCTTAGGACAGACAGCCCAATAACAAACAGAAGAGTCAAACTAGATCTTTAGCGTCAAAGAAGCCACTCTCTGCTGGTGGAGATTAGAGGAACCATCCCACTCTGCTGCCGTAAGTGAAGTAATTTTAATAGACAGTAGAACTCTGAAAGAGGAGATAATACTTTAGTTCCCATAGGGTGAATGAAACCTGGAGAACGTATTAAAGACTGAGTAGGAATTTTCAAAGCAGGTAATGAAAAGAAGCTTCCTGCTATCAAACAGGAAATTATCCATCTCTTACTTAACAGTTTCCTCTGTTTCAGGATTCCTAAAAACATTGTATTCACATACTTGCTACAAATTAGGTTCGAATGGTGGAAAACTACTTAGAGCATTAAATCCTTAGCACTGTGCTTGGTTCTTGATGTACTATCGAGAGTCAAATATTCAAAGAATGAATGATTATAAGAAAGAATGAATTAGTGAATTTACAGCGTATGGTTCATCTCTGGTTCTTCTCTGTTAATTGTATTGCTAAGGTATCTGACAAAAATAACAGCGATGGTCCCTGGCTGGTGTAGCTCAGTGGATTGAGCGCAGGCTGAGAACCTGAGGGTCCTGGTTCGACTCCCAGTTGGGGCGCATGCCTGGGTTGCGGGGCCAGGTCCCCAGTGGGGGCCACGTGGGAGGCGGCCATGCATTGCTGTTTCTCTCCTTCTCTTTCTCCCTCCCTTTCCCTCTCTCTAAAAATAAATAAATAAAAATTAAAAAAAAAAATAGCCCTGGCTGGTGTAGCTCAGTGGATTGGGCGCGGGCTGGGAACCAGGGGGTCCCGGTTCGATTCCTGGTCGGGGCGCGTGCCTGGGTTGCGGGCCAGGTCCCCGTGAGGGCCATGTGGGAGGCAACCATACATTGCTGTTTCTCTCTCTCTCTGTCTCCCTCCCCTCCCCTCTCTCTAAAAATAAAAATAAAAAAATCTTTAAAAAAAAAAATTAAAAAAAATAACAGCGATGGAACGTTTGCTTATCATTGTTTTACTGTAAAGTGATTTAATAAATTGGATCAGTACTGTTTTTCGAAGAGTTCCCCACTTGGACATAATATAAATCTGGTCATGTTTGTTTGCTATGATTTAGAGGTTTGTATTGGTTGAAGAGTTAGTCTTCAAACCATATTCGTGTGCATATTTTGGCATTTCCATTGTTTTAGATTCAGGCTTTAGCCATTCCAGCGTGTAGTCTCATATGCCTAACATAGCACTTTGTGGAAAGGTCTGTAAAACAAATTTTTGTAACATGAACCATTTCTGATAACCGTAACTCTGTGTTTCCTGCTTTGCACTGATTACAGCACAAGGAAGAGAGGGAGAGGGAAGCACCAGCCTTTGGAACGTCTGTCCACCTTGAGCTTGAGGCAGAGAGAATGAAAGCTCACTGCATTCGATTTCTCCTTGAGCAGAACCGAATGCCTGATAACAGCCGGCCAGGAACTGGGGGAGTTGGAGTAACAATTGTACATTACACTGGAGTTTCTCGGCTGGCATGGAAAGAGATGCCAGTATTAGCTATTTGCATCTTACTGTGGCTACAGGGATATGTGAACAGCTGGAGAATTAATTTGATATATATTCCCAGAAGCCTTTTCTCTGCCAACAGAATTCCATTACTGTGAGCTTTAGAGTGTGTGCTGTGAATTTGTTTCTTGCCTTTTAATATTTGCTGTAGCATATTTCTGGTGAGTGGATTGCCACATAATGGGGTGTGGCTGTATCTTGGTTTGGAGTAAACTCCATTAGCCTAAGCCAGCGATTTCCAACCAGTGCACCACAAGAATTTTTAAAACATGCAATACCTGACTATTTAGTCAGGGGCACCGACCTCTTTTCCCTTAGATTGCCACACAAAAAAATCCCCCCAAACAAACAAAAACCCAGCCCAAACAACAATAGCTGTCTGGTGTAAATAAAACACAATTATACCTATTTTTTTTGTCAGATCAGCAAAACCTTTCTTTGGCATGCTGCAGATTTTAGTGATTAGTTTGTGTGTGCCATGGGATGAAAAAGGGTGAAAACCACCGATCTAAGCACAGACAAGGTAGAAAAGGTAAGGCTTTGGGTACACAGGTGCCTTCAACCTCCTGGAGGTCGTATTTCAGATGAGCACGCAGCGCTTTGTCCAGCAAGTGCAGTCCTACTGTGTGTTTCATTCTGTGTTAGTGGGATCTCAGACACCAGCAAGCAGATGGAAGATGTTTTGAAGGACAGAGAGGTGGGCTGCCACGGCTGGCCAGTAGAGCTCCTGGCACAGAGGGGTCCCCCGGAGCTAAGGCTTCCCAGGTCTGGGATTGGATGTGTTTCATCCGTGTTCCTAGATGCCTCTTCCTTCACATCCTTTTTCTCCTCACTCCCTTTCCTACTCTCAGGACTGAAGCTCTTCTCTAACGAGGTTTTTACAATCTTTTATGTCAAATATGGGAGGAAGGCATCATCGTGAATATTGGAAGATACTTCAGAAAGACCAAATCCAGGATATGACTGAATAAGGCTATTGGAAGGGAAGGGCAGGTGTTCTTGTTTCGGCTCCACACGGGCGCTCTTAAAACAAAAAGACATTCTGCAAAATCACTAGGCTGAAAACAACGAGAGGTGTTAAGCAAAATAGGGTTAGGGGCTGGGCATTCAAACCCCATGGAACTCTGTACATGGAGGATGAATATAAATGATAATCCAAGTAAGAATGCTGACACGGGTAAGCCAGACATGGCCTTGGCTCCTTCAGCCTGGGCAGCCCGTCCTTGGCAGCCTCTTCCGCTCCTGAGCTCACGCTGCTTCCTTCAGGACACAAAGCCTTGACGGCATTCACTTTCTTTTTTTTTTTTTTTAAGTCTCTTACCTTTTATTGTTGTTCAAGTACAATTGTCTCCATTATCACCCCACCATGCCCCCCCTCCCAAGACATTTGCTTTAATGGAGACCAGTTTCATCGGATGTACATACATGTAAGATCCAAGGGTAGTTTCTTCATCAGGATTTTTAAAATCAGAGGAAAATGTCTCTAGGTTTTTTTAGTTCTACTTGCAACCTTCTTGGACAGTTTAATGTTGTGGAAAGAAGCCATTTCTTGCATTAAAAGAAGGGATTTAAACAAGCTTATCAGCCTTTTCTTAATGTGATCACATACTGCTAAGGCTTTTCCTTTAATTATGAGAAAACTTGCTCCTGATCTTTTCGTACCATCAACGTGTTGGGAAAAGGTCATGTATGAACACCAACTTCTGCATTGTCCTGACTCTATTTTCCTATGTACCAGTTACCTATCAACTGAATCACGTTAAAAGAACATACATTCTTATGACTCAGGGGTAACTTCAGAGAAGAGGTGCTGGAGTATCCTTTGCTGTTTGCATTGGCCCAGGTGCACCAGCAAGACATGCTCCTGCCCTAGAACAGCAGTTCTCAGAGCGTGGGCCACGGACCCTGGGGGACTCCAAGGACACAAGCTCAGAACTCTCTCATCATCACATTACATGTTGCTTGCTTTTATTCTGTGTGTCGGCATTTGCACGGGTGATGCCAAAGCTATGGTGGTAGAGCAGCTGGCATCTTACTTTGTATAGAAGCCGTCGGCACCGCACTCTGCCATTCAGTCCTTGCATTCATCAGCGCCATGCACTTGCAGTAAATCCTAATGACATAATAGTAAACAGCATAAAAATTAATATCCCTTACCAGTTCCCTTGATGGAAGCAGTGCAAGTGATTACATTTCAGCCCTCGATGACACATCTTATGAATGTTCCTGGGACTAGATGGGACAGACACCTGACGTGCCTGTGCAGTGTAGCGTAGTGCAGCGGCCGTCTCAGGGAAAAGCACCGCGTTTCCAGACGTCTTCTAACCCTCCGAGTGGAGATTTCGGGTTAGTGGTCAGATATCACTGACTCTTCGCTGTGGTGTTCATAGTTGGACATATTGGAACATGCATGGAGGTTGACGTGTACGGGAAATTACTAGATTTCTCTCACTTTATGTTTAGAGAAAAGAACATCCTGATTTGGTATCTCGTGCAAGTTACATAGTTAAAAATACATTTGCAGACTTAGTTGTCTTGACCTTTCAGGCTGGGAGAATTCTCATCCCATGGAGAGTACTGAGAAGAAACGACTGGCTGTAACGTGAAAGGACAGCACTCCTGTTTTTAACTCCTTCCATCTCCCCCCCAGCCCCCGCCACCAGTCCAAGGAGAAGCTAGGAGCTATGTCCGAGAATCAGAACCTTCACTGTATAATATGGATTTACTTTGGGGTGGGGGTGGGAGGAGATTTTAAAGCATCAAATTTCCCAAGTGCCGTCAGCAGCACAATTGGGCTCAGATTTGATTTCTATAATCAAACCTTGCTACATTTTTGGTTTCAACCCCTGTTAGTTGGCTGTTAAAGGACTTTAAAGTATAATGTCCTGTAATAGAAAAACATAAAAGCATTTGTCTCAGAAGCATGTTGTATTTGACCCTGTAAAATGGTGGTTGCCAAGGGAACTCTTTTCTAGGAAGAAAAACAAAGTATTGATTAGGGTGAGCACATAGAATGGGAGGAACTCCTCTCAAAAAGAAAAATAAAAGCATATAAGACAATTTGGGCTTCAGAGTCCAATGCTTTCAGACTGGACACGGTGGCCGTGACGTTTCCTGAGGGGACCGGCAGACTTACCTGTGCGTCTTCAGGACAGCCTGTCACTCCTGCTGAGAGGCATCTGCTGAGAACGAAGCAGAAAACAGTGAGGAGCCAGGGAGAGCATTAGGGGCAGTTGCCTTCTAATTCTGATTCCACATTCAGGAAAAATGGCCTTCCTGTGGGGAGGCAGAGAGAGCATCTGGCAGCGCAAACAAATTGGCTCAGAGATGGACTCCTTGGGAGGCCTGTTGATGCCAGCCAGGTGATAAGAGGTTGGAGTCTTGGAGCCGCACAGGGAAACAGGCTGATGATACGTGATTCCTTGTGAGGAAAGTGCCAAAACACGTCCAACCATTTTTTTTTAAAAGTGTGCCTCAATGCTTTACTCATAAGCTTTTTAAATAAGGTTTTTATTGTGCAAACATATACTGTATATTGAAACATAGTTTTCCTTGTCATGTTGCTTTTAGGCATATTTTTAAACAGAACATTTTCTATTTAAAAAGCGTAGGCAACAGCATTGACCACACCAGTGATGAAAAGACAGATAGATGATAGAATGATAGATATTGAACACTGTACAAAATCCTGGGGTTAAGGGAGTTCAAATTTGAATAAGACCTGGCTCTGTTTGTAAGAACTCTTTGTCTAGTGGGGAAGTTTGACAGAACACAAAAGTCATTACCCTGGGGGCCAAGAGGTCTGTGTGGGTGTTCACAGGAGCTTGGGGGATGGAGCAGTTCATAGTTGGAGCAGACTTCTCAAAAGAGGCATCATTTGAACTGGGTCTTGAAGGATGAATAGGAGTTACCGGGAGACCAAGGGAAGAAGGTGTCTAAGGAGTGCAGACTCCATGGGCAAAGGCAGCGTAGTCACAAGATGCATCATGAACAACCATACGTTTTTATTCTAAACTCTTGTATTCAATAAGAAGTGTAGACTTTTTTTTGGTCAAGAGACAGCGACAGAACTGAGTAGGTTTGTTTTTGAGGAAGACGATCATGGTGACAGATAGTGGGGGAATGGTGGGTGGCGCGCGAACAGGAGAATTGTGCTGGAGTCTGGGTTGCGGGTGTTGGTTCGGGAGAGTTCCAGTTATAATGGAAGAAAGGGATGTTAGTTGTAGAAGAAAATCTGCATCAGGGTCCACTCAGTTTGGTTACGTGTTAATTGTACATATTCATAAAATGTAATAAAGATTTTTTTCTCAGAATATGGGAAAGAGGAGAAGTAGTTACTTGATTTTCTTACAAGTTTTTAAGTTTCTAAGGTTGAACTGTATTTGAGTTACACATTTAGATGTACAATCACAAAAAAATTCCTTCATGGCAAATTTCATTGGATTGGATGAGGCCGGTGGTACTAAATAGCATGTCAACAGTTAAATGTAGAGATAAGAAATCGTTTATATGTGCCTTTTTGTTGTATATTAGAACTGAAGACTGAATTACCACGTACTTTTCCGTGTTGAATTATTTCAGTGTATTCTTGTCTGGTTTTCCCTTCAGAGTAATTTAGTAATTTCACTGTTGTCTTGATGATAGGAATGTGTGTGTATGTTTTATGTCATTTCTAGAGACAAAATACATAGGAAAACATTTTTAAACAGATAAATTGTGGTTTTGTTTAAACTTTTAAAATCGTTTTCTTGAGAGCGAAGACTTTGATCTATGTGAGCTTGATCTCCTGAAATTAAAACACAGGAGGTTTTCTACTCTCCCTTTTCAAAGAATCACCCTGCAGCTCTTTGTGTCATAAGTGACATCCTTCCCAAGACCCCCTTGACAAGAAAATTATTTATGTCAGTGAGGGAAAACAGTCTTTTGCCTCGCTTACGCAGTAAATCAGCAATGTCACCAAAAGTAAAAGTTAGTCCCATAGAAATCATAGCCGTTCATTTACGCCGTCTTGGAGAAAACCGCATTCTTAAGATGGCTTTCTGCCTGCCTTTGTTTGAACAACAGGTTGAAGGTGTCTTTAATTCAAGCACTTTAAAACTTCTCTTCAGATATGGTATCAGAAACATGTTATTTAGCAGTCAGTACCCAGGTAAGGTGCAATCAAGTAGCTGCTAAAGATAACGTGGAGAGGGGAAAGACCCACATGACGTCCCAGAGATCCGTAGAAAAATAGTCTGGTTTTCTGCAGGAGGTGTTTCCACGCTGAGGACTGTCTCTAAGGTTGGGTTTGTCCAGGGCCTGTCGCTTTTGTTTCATTTGTGTGAGCTGGGTCCTGTGAAAGCTGGTTGTAATAGTCTACTTCTTGTAGTCTGCTTACTCCATTCCATGACCTGGATGCTGATTTTGGTCTCGGGTTCAGAGTCTGGTGGTCTTAGCCTCTCACCAGGCTGTGGTCCTTAGTTTTGTTGTCGGTTCTAGCTTTGGTTGCGCATGGTGATGGATACTAACTGAAATGCACTGGAGGGCATCTCCACCGTTGTATCCTGTTCTTTTTTTTCTTTTTCTTTAAAGAGTTTTATTTATGTATTTTTAGAGAGAAGGAAAGGGAGGGAGAAAGAGAGGGAGAGAAACATTGATGTGAGAGAAAATCATCGATTGGTTGCCTCTTGTAAGCACCCTGGCTGGGGACCCAACCTGCAACCCAGGCACGTGCCCTGACCAGGAACCGAACCAGCAGCCTTTTGCTTTGTGGAATGACACCCAGTCAGCTGAGCCCCACTGGTCAGGCTGTATCCCGTTCTTAATTGTTGCTGGTATCTGACTTTTTATATTAGCTATCTTGGTATATTAAGTTTCAGAGCCATTTTAAACCTGAAGTTGGTCTCTACCAGATGGAGTAAAAAATTGCGTGCTTTTGGGGGATAATTTGTAGATGGACTAATGTGAACCCTGTAATTTAATTGAACATGGGAAAATCCAGGAATCTAGGTTTAAAATTAAAAATTATAATGACAATTGTTATTGTAATAACACAGAAGAGAAGTAGTGAGTTTTGAGCACAAATGTTTGTTTACATGTGTGGCTATATTTCAATCTCCTCAGTTATTAGCAGGTTGAGTTTCACTCATTTGTAAAATTGCAGCCAAAATGCTTTTCGTAACCTCAAGTGTCAAAATCGGATGTTAATCTTAACATCCTTGCACATTTTTGCTTTCCAAGAGGCCTTTCATTGAACGAACCTCACATTATATGATCCTTAACTGTTTTACAGATGAGAACTGGAATGACGACCAACTGCTTGGCTTTGAACCATGTAAAGAAAACCTCGTCTCTGGCTGCAATATAATCAATGGGAAATGTGAATGCGTCACCATTCGTTCCTGCAACAATCCCTTTGAGTTTTCAAGGAAGGATACGTGCCTTTCAGCTTTGAAGAGGATTGAAGGTAAGCACTAATTTTCACAGCTGTAAACTGAGCATTGTGGAACCCGGGCACTGACAGGACTTAAGCTTGAAAAGGCAAAAACAAGCTTACAGAGGTTGATAGTTTGTGTAATCCCAAACAAGATGCATGAAGTTGGCCAGGGGCTGATGTGACGGCGTGTGTGCCCACACGCGTGTGTGTTTCCAGGAAGCCGTGAAGTGGTAATGCTGTGGTGGTGTGAGCGTGTGGTGGGGTACTTGGTGCCAGCTTGCCTGGGTCACCTCTGCATAACGGAGCTTTCATGAGTGGCGTGCTTGAGATCAGCGTCTGTTGTCGCCAGGTCCATTCTGCGTGACTTGCTGAAGGAAGATGCTCCATGGAGAGGGTGCTGATTAGAAGGGCCTGTCATCTGGCCAGAAAGTCTGTCTCTTTAGATGAGACGGGAGCGCGGTGTGGTGATGACTGAAGGCTCAGGTTGGTTTTGCCACGGGGCAGAATTACACAGGTGTGGATGGATTGCTGGGCACCTCGCCTCTAGAGTGAAGTCAGGATTCACGTTAAAATAACAAGAAGAGTATATTCATGTGGCTCATAACTTTTATACATTCATGCATGCAACCTAGAAAAAAAGATGAAGGACTTGAAAATAGGATTCACAACAGTGGTGTTCACAAGTAGTGTCCACCCAGCATTCGGTGGGGCGGCTCACCACCAGATCTCACAAAGGGGAAGGCCCTGGCTTGGGTCTCGGCCCTGTAACTGAACTCTCTCAGCTTCAGGTTTCACTTGGGGTGGAGGGAGGACTGAACGACACACTCTTAACTGTACCTTTATCTCTAAAATAATGCCATTCTGAGATTTTCAAAGTCCGAAATGAAACTCATAAGGGCAGTAGAGCAGGACTAAAGTTTTTGAATTGCATCCAGTTTCCAAGTCATGTTAGATGGTAATAAAAAAAATTTAGAATAGCCTCTAAAATAGCATCTCTTTTGTATTTACCAATGCTGCTGAATCCTTAAAAGAGAATATAGTATTGTAGAAAACAACAGACATAAAATTGTAGAGTCTTAGATAATACTTAGTCTGATCCTTGAGTTTGGAAATTGGAAAACTGAGCCCCACACCATGGGGTCACTTACAAACCAGGACTGACCATGCAAAGTCTTTTTTTAGTCACGTGACTTAGCACAATCAGCTAACTCATTTCTACCGTCTTGTGGCACTTTGCTCACCCCTGTCCCTACCTCACTTCCTGCCACAGAAGGTTTTGCCAACCTCACTATAGAACTTTCAGGGCTGTCGATGCAATAGTCAAATGTCGATTTAAATAGTTAGTTACTCTTATGTATTTAAAAATGGCGCTATATAAAATAGTACAACAATTTAGATGACAGCTTTTTTGCCATTCTTGCATGTCATGGAAGCATGTCATTCACATGTGTCAGATGTGTCACTGTCATTGTCTTCGCCTAGGCGACCTTCCCAGTCGCTTGGCCCCCTGTTCTGAGTAAACCCTCATCCTACCATCTCAGTTGTTGAGATGCACGTTATTACAAGAAGTTTTGTTCTAAAACACAGTGTGTTTTCACAGAAAACTAGCACTGTTGCATTTTTAATTAGCAAGGTGTGTATTTATGATCTCTACAATGTGGGGATTAACTGCATTGATTTTTAAAGTGATTCTAAAAAGGCTGTTTACAAGGTATAGCACTTCCAATTTTGAGATCCTCTCTCAGGAATAATTACTGTAGCTGATTAAATTTCTGTACCTCTTTTTGCCTTGTTAACAGATTCTGTCAGGTGGCCGCTATATAATCCAGAAATAGGATTGGTTGAGGTCACTTAAGGTTAATGTATCTTCTACAAATAGTACTTTGTTTTTCAAAATAAAGCACCCTGCAGTATTTGAGGTCATGTAAGAAGTCAGCATTAGGGGATTTTCCGTTTCTGAGAAGCAGTTTTGGAGAAAAAGCTCTACATACAGTCAAGTATATATTGCATATGAAAGAATTAATAAAGATATTTAGGGCCCAAAAATGGGGCCCGGAATTATATAATAAGGTATGATGGAGGAGATGGAATCTGAACAATTTAGAATTTGAATGATGATGGATTCCAGAAAGGGGAACAATGTGGACAAAAGAATAAAATGTAGAAGTTAGGTTTGTATGATTTACATTTAAGACACTTGGGGAACTAGTCTAAGACAGCAAGGTTTTATGCTGCTACTTAATAGGAAATAAAGATGGGAGGCAAGATGGGCCCAGATTATGAAATACCCTCAACGTCGTGCAGGGAGCTTATGCCTGGTAATAGGAGCTATCAGAAATCATTGTAGGCTATAAGCGGAGGGAAGCAGAGCGCAGGGAAATCGATGTTTGGCAGGCTGGGGTTGGGGGGTGCAGAGTGGATTAGCAAGGGAGAGGCTGTGGTTCGAGAGGCTCGTTAGAGAGCTGCTTCAGTTACTTCGATGTGGCGCCCCACGAGACTGGGCTGGGGGTGGCAGGAAACAGCAGGGAGGAGGTGGACACACACCATTTTGACAGAAGAACCTGCAGTATCATCTGTCTAACAGATAAGGGAAGGATGCAAATGCACAAAGATGATTCTAGGGTTCCTAACCTGAATTTGTAGAAGAATAATAGAGCGGGTAGCAGAGATGGGAAAACTCTTTGAGATATCTGTGATAGAGTGGAACTGAAAAATGGGGTGACTGTTTGAGGGGGATATAAGGACGAGAGGGACTTTAAAACTACAGATGTTACAGCATGTTTGAATGGTGACAAGAATGATTTAGGAGGAGAGACGAATGAGGTAAGAAAGGCGAGGGTGATTGCAGGAGCAGAGTCTTTGAGGAGGGAGAGGAACAGAATCATTCCCATGTCTGAGAGATGGATAAAGCAAGGGCAGCTGACACTGAGGTGGAAGAAGAGGTGTGAAAAGTTGAGGAAGGAGAGAAAATGGAAAGCAGACATCTCAAAGAGGAATGAGTAAATTAACCAGAGAAATGTATTACGGTTGCCTGATAGTGCCCACAGCGGACTTCGGGTTAGGGGTTATAGATTTGCAGGGAGACCAGCCAACACAGTTGCGTGCTTTTTCTCCAGCTCCAGAGCAGATTCATTGTAGGTGAAGAGGTAGTTTTAACTGGTGTCGGATTTTTCCTGATGAGTCCCATAGAATGAGGAAGGACACGGAGATTGAGAATACACCAGAGAGTACTCACGGTGGCTGGGAAGGGGACAGAAGCAGTGAATAGGGAAGAAACCCTCAGCCAGAAGTTCTGTAGATAAATGCCGCAACACGTAGTTGGTGTGTAATTGGACTGTATGTGTTTCACATGAATGAGGTTTTCTTCTTTAAAGGGGAGCAGGAAGAGTGATCTGAGCATGACAAGGAGAACAGAGAAGGCCCCTACCCCACCCCCAGGATTTATGGAATGTGGGAGATGAAATTGTCCCCACTTGAGAGGACTTCTAGGGACAAAGAGCTTCCAGGAGTACCCAGGTGTTAATTAGAGCACAAAGGTGAAGGGAACATCTGGAGAAGAGAATGACGGCAAAGGGGAATTTGGTGACAATGACCATGAGTTCTAGGGGGCACAGTAGAAGATTTGTGCGGAGCAGGGGTGATTTTGCAGAGCCAAGCAAAAACATGCGTCCAGCGTTGATGGATGACCTACTAATTCAGACTTGATTCGTATGGTCTCTTATGGGACAACGAATAGTTCGTTCCAGTTAACACCTTCTTTAGAGGACTTTTGAGGGGGGGCAGTTTAGAGTGTGAAGGTGTATGGTTGGGGGTAGAGCAAAGGGACTAGTGTTCTTGCCAGAGTATGAGAAAACAGGAGTCCCCATTTCTGTGCGGTGGGAGTGAGGTCTGGACGTAAATTCTAAGCATCACTACAACAGCATGTAAAAGTGCATGCAGGTCATTGCAGGGCATTTTAATCTCCCACTGCTAGTTTATAGAGAATAAAGTCAGGCCGTCACAGACTGAGCAGACATAGGATGCTGGGTAACGGCCAGCCATGGATTTGTACAGAATGGCTTGTCAGATTGATCTGGATCTCTCCAAGGAAGAAGAGAAAGACTGAGAAGGCAATGACCTGCACGTGATCCATCCCACCTTGACCCTAACAAAGCTTGTAATTTTGTGCCCCACTCCCTGCCTATCATCGGTTTGGTTTTAGTTGTGCTGAGCTCTGCAGAAGTTAAATCGATTCCCCTTCAGAAGAGGGAACCAGACTAGCAGAAACAGTACAAGGCTCTGTGGCTGCCGTAAGGGTTTTCTGGAGGTCCCGCTCTTGGGGTTAGTCGTTGCAGTTACAGTTGATGCCAGAGACCTCCGTGATACAGTGAGTACATTAGACTTTTCAGTGTGTATGTGACTCCAGGTAGGGTAACTGGCTTTTATTCTCTATTGGAATAAAATACTACTATAATCCAGAGTGGCTGTAATAAATTCAAGAAGTCATCAGAAATATGAAACCATGCCAAAGTTCAAGGAATGATGTAAAACACCCTGGAAACCATCCATCCATTTATCATTCAGAAACTATTTACTGAGCGCCAAACATGTGCTAGGCACGGTGCTAGTTGCTGAGGACACAGCTTCCATGGGCTCCTGTTCAGAAGGGGAGGGATAACAGTAAACGCAGAAATGAACAAGGGGTTACAGTATGATCAGACCTACCAAAAACAACAATCAGAATGATGTGGGAGAGAACTACTGGGATTACTGGGGGAGTTGCTGTAGATACGGATGTCAGGGAGTTTTTCTGTGAAGGGAGGGGATCCGAACCCAAATCTGGTTGGAAGAAGGAGTCAAACTTATGACTAGAGGGGCGAGAATTCCATGCACGGGGAGCTGGAAGTGTGAAAGCTCTTAAGGTGAGAATGAGCTAGGTGTGTTGAAGAAACAAAACCAAGAATGTGTGTGACTGGAATGTAGTGAGGGAGGGAGAGAGCGGTAAGGGCCAGATCACGTGATGCCTTGGAGCGTACCCTGAGGTGTGTGCAGTTTTGGTGAGCACATGGGAAAGTTATTTAAAGAATTGTGAACGAGGGTGTGATGTAATTTGATTTGTGTCCTAAGAAATGAATATGGTGGAGAAGAGACTGGTGGCCGGCTGGGAAAATGCAAAAATGGGAACAGAGTCCTCAGGCAGGGGCTCTTTCAGTAGTTTAGGGACGAGATGAGAAGCTAAGAGCTGGAGAGGGACAGATGATTCGATTTGAAATGTGATTTGGAGCTGTAATGAACAGGACTCATTGATGGATATGTGGAGGGGCGGGGTGAGGAAAAGAGGAACCGAGGAGTTCTCTTAGATTTGGGGTTTAAGCACATCGTAGGGCCTTTTTTACTAGGGGTTGGAGCAAACTTAGGGAAGACTAAGAGTTTTGTTTTCACAAACTAAATTGGACACTCAAGTAGAGCCATTTGTTACTTAGGTAATTTTTGATGTTATTAGGTCAGTAAGAAGCGTTTGACATGCATAGCTCCACAGTAAGTACACTGAGGACTGTTGAAGTCTGCAAGGAGGACAGGAGATCGTAGAGAAAAGTAAAAACAACCCACTTCACACTGATTTATCACCAGACAGAGACCAGCTGAAGGGATATCTGCATGGGATCCATGAAATGTGTTCCTAAGTACACTTTTTAGCCATTGCTGCATTGCACAGCTCTTGGATTACAGGAAAAATAATAGGTTTATGTGGAACCTATTCCTCCTGGGAGCTGCACAGTGAACATTTTGCAAAAGGAGGAGGATGCATGGGACTTAAGCGTCTTCCTTTGTTTTAGCTGAGAGCTCTTAGAGATCATGGTAAATGGCTTATAATTGAGGACTGTATTTAATTTGTTTTCTTTACAAGATACTTAGAGAAAAGATAGCTAATTAAAGATTGGCGTGTGATACTTACATATCCGTGTCCTGTAATGAGTGGACAAATAACAGCTGCTGTACATTCATAAGACAGAAGATCAAGGAAGGCTTTGGGGAGGAGTTGGGGACTGAGTCCAGCCCTGGAAAATGTGTTGGGTGGCTCAGCAGGCGGGCAAGGGGGATTAAAGAGCATCCTTTGGAAAAGACAGGATGGGTGGGGGGCGTCAGACAGGAGGTGGTTAGGGTGGTAAGTCAGTGGGCTTTAGTGGCTGACTGACTTTGGAGGATGAGGAAGGGGAAGACTCCCAGGTTTAGGGAGGAGGGGGTGATTGTCAAGATAGAGGCTTTGGAGGGTGTGATGGTCAGGATAGATAGTGGTGTCATCTACTAGAATGTGGAATACCAGGAGAGCAGCTTTATGGGATGTAGGCTGAGGTGGAGGCTGAGTTTATTTTATGTTTGAGGTATCTGTGGAGAATCAGGGGGAAGCTGAGAGTTAAGGATCTGGAGCTCAGATCTGCGCTGGAGACAAGGATTTGTGAGTTTTCCTGCCAGGGAGAATGCGGAGCTGTTGTCAGCGTGGCAGTAACGGGCATGACGGAGGCGAAAAGTGACTGCCAGTGTTACGACATCACAGGTGAGCTGAAAGGTCCTGCGCAGTGACCGTGGTGCAGGAAGCACTGAGCGCTCTGGTGGCATCGTGGAAGGAAGCTGACGATCCCACCGTCAGCCAGCTCCAAGTTAGCCTCAAATGCAACCGTGGCGTGGTGTATTGGGGTGTATAAAATAGAAAATATCATTTAATTATTAATTAATTGATTAATTCATACTCCTTTATCGAAAAAAAGACTTTCAAAAGGTTTGAGTATATGAGAGCTGGTCAGATTTACACCTGAGAGTAGAGCCGTTCGGGAGCACGAAGATGATGAAGTTCCTGCACTGGAAGGTCGATAGCGTTAGAGTCACAGACGCCGTCGGGAAGAGTCTCTTCATTTGAGACTTGTTCATTTGAAAATATAAATGGAGCACTTGTATGCCAATGCCCCTCAGAGTCTACCAGTTCGACTTTGTTTTGCCTCTAACTGGGGGACCCGTTTCTAAGCGTCCTTTAAGGTACAGGCACATAGCATTGAAACACGGTTTAGATATACCGTGGGAACTTGCTTTTGACTTCTTACAAAGATATTTTAAAAATGTCTTAAGTGATGTTTTTAAGAATTTATCTATTCTGGAAACTTACATTGTGTAGCATATATATACACTCAGGCTGAAATTAAAGATTAGAAAGAAGATAAAGATTTGTTTATACAAACTTTCATTTCTGTATTTTTCTGCTGCTAAAAACCACAGGAAGTTTGATTTTCCATAGCCTCTGAAAATGAGCTAGTTTTGACACAGAGACAAATGGCTTCTGTTTTATAGACTTTCTTTTCTTCTTTCGTTTTTTTAAAAACCAAAATAACAAGCTTAATTTTCATTAATTATTCTGTACTCTAAATTTACTGTTTCAGCCCTACCTAAGGAAATGTTAATATTCTGTGAGCTTGTTATTCCATTTTTAGCTTTTTACACTTCACTTATTTCTTTCACACAAGTAAAGTGTAGGTGCTACTCCTTCTGTCTGTAGCCTTCAGTAATCTGCTGTGAGTGGCGCGATCATATAACTAACCCTTGATGCCACTTGTAATGTTTGTCTGTAGACATTTAGTATTTACAAATATCTTTCTTTTCTGTTTCATGGTACTGTTTGCTTTCATTCATAGAACTTTTTTCCTCAAATAATTTTTGGTTTCTTTTTTTTTTTGTGGGAGGTTCGAGGTCAGGGGCTGTCACAGAGATCACCCAAGAAAATGTGATTAAATGGATGTGGCACATTATTTAACATTTATTCCATCTTTGAGATGGTGCAACAGAATTCCCTCTTGACCCGTAGCAGGAAATCTGCTGCCATCTCCTAATACAAGTCCAGGGATGTCAGGGCACCAGCTCTGCCCGACCCGTGTTCCCACAGGCGACTAGCAGTCCCTGGTAAGGTCTGGGTGTCGTGCACACACAGAATCTCCAAGTGAGAGAGAGCTTCACGGTCACACAGTGAAGGATTTCAGTTTGCCAGGACTGGACTAGGACTGGGGAGTCTACATCAGCAGAAAGCCCCCTGGGAGGAGCCGCCACTGCTGGGTTTCCCCAGACCCTGAACCTGCCATGAGAGCACAGCTTGTCTTCAAGCAGTTGTTGGACTGACTTTTGATTTCTAAAGCCTGAAGCACTCATCACAAATTGCTCTATTGCAGATATTAATACCTGGTCAGATTTCATTTTTACAATTTTTAAAACTTTTCTTTCCCCAGTAAATATGAGAAGAAATGAAAACTCATTTGAGGCATTTCATTAATGTGTGCACAGGGTCACGTGGTGAGGAACAAACCAGGTCCTAAGATTGGACCCTGGGGAAATAGTTGTTTGATGCAGATTAGCCTTTACATAAGTTTACCTATTAGATCTTTGCTAAAACTTAGAAATATGTTAACACCTTTTGTCTCTGTGTACAATTATTTCAATCTACATGGTGTTCAGTGCCATGAATACTATTCCCAAATCTTTCCTAATATGGTATTGACTATAGGGAAAATGATTCGGTGTAATCATTGTAATCAACGATCAGACACACTGAGAGTCAGATTATGTGTTCTCCCAGCATGGAACTGCCTTAGACTGAAAGATGATGACAAAGGAGAGTGAAATGGATAAGTTCCTTACAACTTACCAGCTATAATCTATGGAAGGGAGGATGGACATGGGGTAGATTTTATACATTTATGAGGTTTATGAAATTTAGGAAAAACCTGTCTTTGGGAATCACTTGGCCTTTCAAAACTGCTATCACATAATCCTTGATATTAGAGTATATGAACATAACTGCCAAAATAAAAAAGATACAACCTCTCAAACTCTGATGCTTATTTATTCTGAAGCCAGAGGTTCAGTGTTACGAGGACGGTGTCTTGTCTCCTTCGGGGCTTTGACATGCACCGGTTCGTAATTGTAAGTGAGTCACGTGCTTCATCAAACGCGCTCCTCACGGATGCTCCCTTTCTCGGGCTCGGGCCTCTCCGTCAGCGTCCTGCTGTGAAGTAGTGCTGTAGCTCCTGTGTATTGTTTAAAAAATTATTTTTGAGGAAGTCAGTTAACATGGCTTATCAAGTTGGGAAAGACTAGCCCCTCCCTTGACAAAATTTAAAAAAATATATATATATGTAACCTTACCTTCCAGATGGATAAGGGTTCTTATTACCATTCTGGTCCCAGCTGATGCTGGTTTTTTCCTTTAGCTATCCAAATGCCATTAAAGATACTTGTCCAAGGAAGGCAGCAAGGCTCTTATGTCACTTTAAATCTGTATTGCTGTCGCTCTCTCTTTGTGAAAACAATCACAAAATGATAATATGAGCTATCTTTCCTTTTTGGGAACATATAAATAAAAAGTGACTTGGAAATATAAATATGCATGTTTCATTTTAAATTCCAGCAATGTCAAGGAGAAAGAAAGTGTAAACAAAGTTACTTGTTTTCATAAGCAGTAGACTTTTTATTCTGGTTGACAACCAAATCGGTATTTTAGAATTTTATGTTATAGGTGCAAATTGTTGTTTTGATAACTGGTACAGGGGAAAACAAGGGCTACCAAAAGGCGGAAACCAGTTCTGACTCTCTGGGAAATCAAAACAGGAAACTCAAGGAACTTGGCATAGGGCCAGCTGGAGAGGAGCAGTTGCTAGAGCAATTATACCTGCATTTTAATGGTTGGAAGTCGCACCGCGACCTTCCAGTCATTGGGATCCTGTGTGCCCAGCAGTAGTTTATATCCTCATGCTGTGGGGGGGTAGGTGTGTGTGTGTGTGTGTGTGTGTGTGTGTGTGTGTGTACAGGAGCATTTTATTTAGCCACATTGGGGTGACAGTAAATGGTGAGTCCTGGGCAGCTAGCTGTGTTGGTTAGAGCATTGTCCCAATCTGCCAAGGTTGCAGGTTCGATCCCAGGTAGTGTGCTTAGAAGAAACAACCAGTGAATGCATAAATAAGGGGAACAACAAAGCACTGTTTCTCTCCCTCTCTCCCTCCCTCTTCCTCTCTCTCTAACCAAGAAATAAAATTTTTTAAAAATAAAAATGGGTGAAAAACAAATTTTCCGTCCAACCCTTAGAATGATGCCTTCTATACAGTTATACGTAAATAGCTGGTAACATTCTGTCCCATTTGTTGACTTTCTTTGCTTTCAGTCTTTATCTGTGTTTTCAAGCCGTCTCTTCTGTCCCCACTGTGTGTGGGCCAGATGTGTGCTGTCCTGTCCCCGCCCCTACTCCCAGGGTAGTTTCAGAAGGTGTAGTTGGCCAGTTTTCGCTACAGGTGTGTGCTTGTTTCAAGATTAAATACCATGTCCTTGGTATGTCTTTTTAAAAACATACTTAACTGTGATTGTTACAAGGACAAAAAGCACCGGGCAGTGTCAGCCAGAGAAGCGGTGTTCCTTAGGGGCCCTGCTCAACACCTTCCATTTCTGCCTTGGTGCTCCAATGATGTTGTTCTGAGGACGGCCTCCAGGAGGTTAATGTTTTCGCTTCTTAGTAGCCCTGAGCCGTCCCTTGCGAGTTTGTGGTTTCTGACTTGGCTGTGGGCAACCTCTCAGTTATTCCCAGGGCTTGGCGTGTGCTCTCTCACACAGAGGTGTGGAGTTGCCGCTTTGCCCAGCTGTGTCCTGCTAAATCCTGGCCCCCACAAATGCTCTTCCTGACATGAGCAAAAAACCTGGACTCCCTGTCCTGGAGGCCTTCGCAGCTGCTGCAGAGGGAGCTGAGTGGCGACCACTCCCCACTGCAGGGCCCCCTTCCTGAGAGGAGTGGGACTCGCCCTTTTTGCGTCCTTCTGCCCCAAGCCAGCTCTCTCCATCAGCTATCCAGAGGGTGGGGACCATCAGCTTGTCATTCCCAAACTCAGGCCAGGAAAACCTCACTAGTTAATGTAATTAGTATTCCAAAACCATAATCTGGGATTTGGGACAACTCAGGCAAGCTTGGTAGTTTATATTCTTTGTTCTGCATCTAGAAAAAGGCTGTTAAAAGGAAAGTTCAAGAAACAGTTTGTTTGCAAACAGAATCACTTTAGCAGAAATTTACATTCCGTTGGAAAGTGATCATATCAAATGTTTATATAAATCTATCAATAGAAGTAAGGATTCTATGGCAGATGCTGTTGTTTCCCTTTCCCACGCTTGCTAGCATTTTATATTTACTTGATCAAGAGATCCTTCAAGGGAGGAAAAACACTTTTTGAATAAAAAGTGTTTTAATGTTTTAATAAAGCAAGAAAATCTTTATGAATAGGAGACCAGGCACACATAAAGGATACAGTCACATGTAAAGGATATACCTCGAGACCGTGCTGGAACTTCTCCTACTTCCTGAAGGGTAACAGAGCAAACCTTGGGTCACAATGGTGAGGATTGCCAAACTTGTCTGTTTTCTCTCTGGCCACCCTGTTCTGTTTTTTCATTTCTTTTTACTCCAGAAGCCCAGCATCTTTCTCTCTCTGTCATACCTATAATCTGAGAAAAAATAAAATTAATTAGTCTTATTGATTACACTCTAGAATGTTACTTCAGCCACCATTTGCATTTTAATCCTTTCTAACTGTGAAATTCCTATTAAAGGAATCCAGCCCAGAAGCAGGAAAGCTCTTCAGGATGGAGCCCCTTCCTGACTATGTCCACACCTGCGGGGTGCCCCGTGGGGAGCTTGGACCTGGGGCTGGGACTGGCCAGGCTGCCCAGGGGCTTTCGAGAGGATGTGGACAGGACTTGGTCACAGGGTGGGTCACTTGGTCACTTGGCGGGGAGATGAGACGGGCACGCAGGTAGTCAAGTAATAAGAGCAGAGCAGCCATTCATAGTCTGAGTAGTGTCGTGCTGAATAGAGTGCATTCAGGAAGATAAATCAAAATGTATTTTAATCAGTTTAGAAGGTATTTTATGATTCATAGGCATATTTTTTGTATGCTCCTGGAACTGGTGCCTCTGTCTCTGTGAATGTATAATTTTCTCAAGAAAGGTATTAAAGAGCACTAAAATTCAGTATTGGGATTTTTAAAAGCAATGTTCCAGTGAAAATAAAATGTGACTCGTTCCCTAGTTCATATTGACCTTCACGAAGCGTGCTGTTCTGGGCACTGGATAATTTATTTTGAAACCTATGACAGGATTCTTTTAATGCTGCATAGTCTCTGAGGTGAGAATAATGGACTCACGCAGGTTGTTGATTCATCTAAAGCTCCAGGTACACTCTTGGATAGGGTGCCTTCCTGCTTTTGATTTGAGGTCTCTGTTATGTGTGTTTTGCATCAGGAGGAAGCAACAGCTGTAAGTAGTGCCTGTACACTTGGAAGAGGGAAGAAATTAACACGTGATGAATTAATATTTGTGTGACTTTTTAAGAGAGTGGAATGTTCCTTTA
Organism: Micronycteris hirsuta; assembly: GCA_004026765.1. Lineage (NCBI taxonomy): Eukaryota > Metazoa > Chordata > Mammalia > Chiroptera > Phyllostomidae > Micronycteris > Micronycteris hirsuta. The sequence continues at coordinate 107,247 of PVJI01001103.1, forward strand.
AATTGTGGATGATTTTTTTTTTTTTTTTTTTTTTTTTTTTTTTTTTTTTTTTTTTTTTTTTTTTTTTGTTTCTGGCTAACAACTTCCTAGTTTTCCTATCCTTCATTATTCTTTTCTCTGTCACTGGGATTTTTTGGTTTTTCAATTTCCCGAAAAGCAAGTAAAGTGCTTCCTCCTTGTCAGTAGGATTTCTTTTCCTATTCCAACAAGAGAAAACAATACAGGAATTTAATAATGGTAAAAAAAAAATTGATACTTTATTAATTTATTCATATATTTGTCAGTAGATAAAACCCAAATTTTGTAGACATAGAGAAAAGCTTCATGTCAGTAAAATGAGCTCATATTTTACTGTGTACTTCTTAGGGTTTTTTGTCTTCCTTTTATGCAGTTTGGAAGATGAAATACAGAATATTTTTTTCCTCTTTAAAATCTGTTCCCATGTTCTGTTGTAAAGAGTAAAAGTCTGGAAATTTAGAAAGCTAGGTGAGGCCACTGGTTATTTGTTGACCTCACAGAAGGGCATTTTAAAGGTGTCTAGAATACATTCTGATCTTGTTTGTGTATTTATTTATATCGTACAAAAAATTGTTATTTACTGTTCAGCTTTGGCCAAAAAAAAAAAAAGTCTGGTCTGCCTCCCACAGCATTTATAAATATCAGGGGTATATTTTTGCAACAGTGGATGTGAAAGGACGTTTGTTTCGGTGTTTCGATGCCGTTTGACTTCACGACAGAGGTGCATTTGAAGTGGCTGCTGAAGGATCCCTGCAGCCACACTGAGCAAGGGCACGGCGACCTGTCCCGTGGTGGTCCTGCTGTGACCTCAGAGGACTCGTTTGCTTCCTTTCTAAGGCGTGATGTCTGACCCAGATCTGGGCAACAAGTGCAGTTTTTTAAACCTCACCTAGAATATCTAAAGTGGCTATTTCTGCAGTAGTACAAAGGAAATGCAATATTCTATTGATACATTCTTCGTTCCCTTCAGCACCCTGATTGCTGCCAACCACAGGGGAACCTGCTGAATGCCTTCTGATCGGGGGCCCCCTTGTTTCTGTTCTGGCAGGAGTTTTTCAAGTAACATCACGCTGTGGTGTCACGCCGCAGTGAGACAGGGAACTCCCAAAAATGTTACCTGTGTGTTCTTTCCTGCCTCCTGGCCTGGCCCATGTTGACCTAAATTCAAGCCTTATTAATGTTTTCCTTGGGGGACCTTTGGATGTGTCAATAACTAAGCAGACATCTTCAATCCAGAGAGGGTATCCCGCACGATGCTGTGTGTTCATGTGCATAGCAAACATGTGTTTACCCGCTTAAAAACTCATGTGTCACACGTGTATTTGTGTACTTTCTATGCCATGAAGTGCATTGTATACACATATGTCCCATGTGCTTGTATGACTATAGCGCTAGATGTATGTAAGTACATGTACATACATGGAGGCATAACAATTGATCCATGGAAATAAATGCAACCACATGATTATTTTCATCTTATCTGATATGTGTATATTCTCAGGGACCTGTTTGTTATTAAGTACTAGGACAGTGCTGATATGGTGTTCCATTCTCTGATTAAGAGTTTCCTGAAAGTTTTGCTCTTCTCTATTGGGAGAAATTAGTCATAGAATCTAAACACCAACTCTACGGTCCAAACAGTTCCTTTTTAAGAATCGGTGTAATGTTATGCACTTTGAGAGTAGCTTATGGAAGAAAAGGCAAGACTCTTTGAATAAATATTATTCCGACTCCTTCCACTTTCATTTCCCTTATCACTATAACAACCACACCCAGCTTGGCTATTGAGCTGTTTTGTGTCTCTGTTTCCCACATGCCAGGAAGCTGCTGCTATTGACTAGCAGAGGAAATATGAGAGATAAAGTTGAAAACTGTCTTCCTTATGTTGACATTTCTACAGCAACAAGTCAGAGCTTGCCTCCCCCTGGGTGGACGAGAGCTGCCACAGGTTCCTGGTTGGACGGTATGTCCATTAGTAACCATGCTGACTCCCAACACAGTTATGTAAAACATTCCAGCAAATAACCTGGAATTCTGGTACAGAAAAAACAAAACTTACACACTGTTTCAATTCTATATATGGAAAGGAGACGACTAAGTATCAGCATAGCAGGAAGTTCTCCAAATTTCTGAGCTTAATTCATTCTGGACGACCCTAAGGAAAATTGTATTTTGTCAGGAGCCTCCATGTTGGCCAGTCGGGGCTTTGCAGTGGGAATTTGCTGCTGTATTTTACTGCTGTCTTGATTGATGTGAGATCTTTGTTACATCTTTGCCACATCTTATAGTTGTATCACTGTTCAGTTCAGAGGGATTTTTAATTAAATCACACACAGCCTTGATGCTTCATGGTTTTGTGTTGTCTATTCCTCAATCATATTAACCTTTCCTTTGAGATTTTTGCTATTTCTTAAGAACCTTTCTCTATATAAATGTGTTTTGAAAACTTTGACTGATATGAGTCATATCACCAAATGGGACGGCCCATTTGACACATATTTTTTAACCTAATGTAACATGATGGATTGTGTTGCATTTCCCATGGGCTGAGGTACTGTTTCCTATTACCAGAAAACACATTTGGTCCTTGTAAATCTCATGTCAGGTACTTCCTACGGAGTGAAATAGAATGATTAATCTCACATTATTCACTATTATCTGTCGCATCAAAAATAATGAAATGTCCCCAGAAAAACAGGTTATAATATGATAGCACATAGGTGTACTGAAGGAGGCTGTGAATGCGAAATGGACTTAAGAAGGACTTTATTCACCTACTGGCATTTTGGAAGGACTTGGGCTGTCAGGGACACGAAAGCACTGGAAATTTAAATAAATGGTGTTCGAAAGCGATACCAGGGTTTTTCTGGACTGCTGCTGAATAAAGTCTGCTTGTTAAATGTCAGCCTAATATGTGTCACTAGCATGCACATGCTGAGAGGACCACCAAAATATCCATTTCAGGCTTTCAAATATTTAAGCTCTTTAATGTTCTTCTGACCTTCAGTTAAAGGACAGAGTCACATAGCAGAGGAAATGCCTCAAATTCTAGCATCTGGGCTTGTTTCCTTATACTTCTCTGGCACAGTTACAACAGCAGGACTTTGCTTTCCTTTAATTTTTTTCACAGTACAGTCAACACAGGCCTTTTTGCACAAGCAGGAAAGGACAGTTGTGAGGCCAGGAGCAGTCCTGTGTTTCTGCTCTGTGCCCAGGGGCAGGACCTCCTTGCATGGCCTTTTGTTTCAGAGGGAGCCTAGAATCAAAAAGCAAACAAACAGAATCCCACAGCAATACAAACTTTGTATAAAATTAGATATATGTAAATGTACCTGTGCATATGGGTGTGTAAACTCAAGCCAAGTCAGTGCCCTGAGCTTGACCTTGTGGAATCTTGGTCAGTGTGTTCAAGTCATTTCTTCTGTACGAGGATATAGTTTGGGGTCTCCCTCTGGATTTTCAGCTGCTTGAAGATGTTTCTGCAAGAGTTTCTTTGGTAGCTGAGAAGAGATCCTAGTTTAATTAAAGTACTTGTAAAGGACATTTATTTTGACCTAGGTGCTTTGTTTCAGCTCTGTTAGTGTTTCAACCATTTTCTCATTTATCACTAGTAAAGGGTCTCTTAAAACTTGAGGCAGTGAAGCAATGGCATCTGATTTCCAATTAATTTATTAATTAATTTTTAATCCTCACCCGAGGATATGTTTAGAGAGGAGGGGTAGGGAGAGAGAGATGTGAGAGAAAAACATGGTCTGGTTGCCTCCCACATGCACCCCGACTGGGGGTCGAGCCCATAGCCCCGACCAGGAATTCAACCTTTTGGTGCACAGGACAGTGCTCCAACTGACTTAGCCGCCTGGCCATAGCTGGTTTCCTATTAATTTAAATACCCCTATCAAAACAGTAAACTGGCACATCTTCCTATTTTCTTGTTTTCTCAGCACTCCTTCCAATGTGTTTCTATGTATGTAAGCTTTTCTGGAGATTTTGAATCATATGAAATAACATTCTGTAGATGCTCTTTTCCCGTAGGAGCTGTCTGGTAGCCTGTGCCTTCCTCTACATGGGTCACGTAAACCACGTGGTGTTGGAGACCCTCATGCTTTCGCATCACCAGTGCTTGTGGGTTATCTGTGTAGTTCTGACCTGAAAAAGTCAGGAGGCAGTACCATTATGCATTGATGTTAACAGACTTAAAATTAAAAATGGCCTTAAAAGTTGTTCAGAAGCCATCTGACTCACAAAAGCTTGTTTTTTTCCTGAAAATTATATATTGAAAATATCCTGTAAAGTCATGTTGAAAGGGATAATTACCTGCCCTTAGCAAATGTCTATATAGTTTTCCCTAATTCATTCATTCACTCATTCATTCATAACAAATATTTATCGAGCACCTGCCTGTGTTAGTCAGACACTGCTAGATGCAGGGAGAATAAGGTAAGCGAGGTTCCAGTCCCTCAAGCTTCCAGTGTTATGGGGGAAAAGAAATCAAAGCCATACATAAAATTATATAAGTACAGTTGCGTGACAGAATGCTGAGACCAGGCTGGGATGACTTGTGAAAGTCTCTCTGAAGAGATGATGTTTAAGTTGGACTGAAAGTTAAGGAGGAGCTAGCTGTGCAAGGAGCCTAGGGAAGAACATTCTAGGCAGAGTGAACCACGTAGTAGTCAGCAACCCAGTGTGGGAAAGAACTTGTGTATGGGGGACTAACAGGTTTCCTGTGACTGCAGTGTAGTGAGTGAGGGGTGGCGGCAGGGCAGGAAATTGGAGAGGTAGGGAGGGACTAATCAGACTATAAGGTAAGGAGTTGGGATTTTATTCTAAGTTAATTGGAATCCATTCGAAGTTGTAAGCTTCAGATGGAAAAAATAGGACACCCTCTTTAAGGTCAGCTTTGGCAGCTCAAAAAGCTGTCCTGCAGCAGGAGGCTAGAGCAAAACCCAAGAGGGCGTCGAATGGGGCTCTGAAGGACAGCCACAGTGTCACACGTGGCCCGACAAGGGTGTTGGCAGAGGCGTTGGAGAAAAGGGAGTGGGTTCTCTGTGTCATAGGACGTACAGTTAAAACGTCTCAAACGGATTGAATTGGAAGTCAGTTTGCAAGGTGGACTCCAGACTGACCCCAGGGTTCTGGCTTGAGCACTGGGTGCCATTTCCTGAGATGGAGATGACTGGACAAAAAAGGGAGTCCAAATTACCCTTCGAAATGCATCAAAGTGTATCAAGGAAGGGATCACTTTGAGTCCTTCTCTTCATATAGTCCTTCTTCATGAAATTTTGAAATTGTCATGAAAGTGTTTCATTGGAACACACGAGCCAAATCCTGAAGCTTCCAGCCTGGTGGCTCTTGGTTGCCTTTCCTCGGCATGGGCTTCTGCTGACCATCTGATCCTCTACCTCTTTCCCCGGCAGTGTTTCTTTCTCCAGCTTTAATTTTAGCTTGTCAGCAAATCCCTCCCTACCCCAGTTTGCTTAGCCGTCCTTTAAAAGTGATGTTCGAAGTTTTTCACAACATGCATCCACTGTCTTAGGCGTGACTATCCTCACACTAGAGTCCCAGGGGACCAAGGCCGCCAGAGGGAAATGTGTGTGCATCTGTCACTTCTCATGCACACTCCTGAGCTTTCCAGGAAGCCCCACACTGTTTAAATCCTTCTCCCCCACCTCCTGCTTGAGGGCCTGTGCTTCACTGTGGTAGGTCCTCGTCGTAATTCCCGTGGCTGTGAGTTTATACCACGTTTCACTCTCCTGTGTGCCCGCCCACATTCCCTGACAGAGAAAGGGCTTGGTACCTCGAGGGTAACGGACAAATGCCCGATGATGGAACAAGGACAGATTAAAGCTTAATTATAAAAGGCCACTCATGAGATACTAAAAAAAACCCAGCGACTTTACATGGCATTCATGTGGATCTGTTGTAGATTTTTAAATAGAAGCATTATGATACTGTGTTTCCTTGATTGAAAACAGTTAATAAAGAGATACCATAAACAGATTGGTTTTCAGAAAGTAGCCTTAAGTATAAAACACTCAGAATTTGGAAATGCTTCAGGGTCATGACTACAAATATTAACTACTGTTGGCCTGACCAGGAGAGAAGTATGTAATTATTGGAAATTTCCAGCTGGTAGAAAACAAGCCACTAATTCAGACTGGAATACTCTATAGCCCTCTGAAGGGAGACGCATGATACGGTTAGTATTTTTTGACCTGTCATTTGATTTTTTACTTATGCCTGATTTCATTTATCTTACTCTTTTGGCCCCAGTCACATTCCTTTTCGGTATTATTGCTGCCAATTTCTCAAATACAAAGACAAAATCATACTCGCTGTGTGCACTTGGAAGAAACCCTGGCAGAGATCCTCCCGAAACCAAAGAGAGAAATTATTAGCGATATCCAGACCAGTAGCTGACTGGCTCGGATTCTTCCTCCCATGGCCATTCCTGATTAATGGGAGAATCTGTTCTGTAGTTGAAAAGCCTCTTTCCTGAGCCCAGTCTCTCCTGGCTTCGGAGCGTGACCAGCTGCACGGCTGAAGCCATTGCCAGGGCTCTGTTTCTGATTCCGTCCTCCACGCGTCAGACGAGGTGGACCGCGAACGAGGGGGTGGTCAAGCATCCAAATCAATGTAGGCATTTCAACAGGCAACAAAGACTCCGCTCCCTCTCATCAGAAGCCCGTCACTCACATTGGACACCGTGTCCCCTTCGGAAGTACGTCGCTCGTCTCTGTAGAAGTTGCGGTTCTTCCTTAGGCTTTTGCTCTTGACTCCTCTCCAGCCCACTTAGCTCCTGTGTCTGCAGTGATTAATTTGCTCCATATCTTTTCCTGATATCCCTTTCTTACCCCGGCTTCCCTCTTTCCTTACCATGTCTTCCTCCCTCCCTCTTGTAACTTCTCTTTGCCTTCCGTCTCCCCTACCATTGCATTCCCCCTCACACTGAAAGAGCCTTAAGTCAGCGTATGGCCAGCAATATTAATGCACCTCAACTTTTTACCAACCTAGAGTACTGGCAGCCTGAAAAACATAAAATATTTTTGTAGCAGATCGTATATTTAACTTTCTCTCTTGTTTTCCTTATTCTGGACTCTATTTATTTTATTTCAGGGAACTATTATCTGGATGGTTGGAGTTTGGGATCCTTGTAGGGTCTTCAAAGGTAAAAAACTATCTCCCCTGCATGGTATCTTAAAAGCAGTAATAGGAAGATCCAGAAAAATTCGTGCCAGTTAAACTCTTACTAAAGAAGATTTTAATGCAATAAGCATTTACATATACAACAAGAGATGAGGGGTAGCCCTAGCTCACAAAGCTTCCAGTTCTTGTGAGGTGACCGGCATGAAAACAATTGAGTAGGTAGAAAGTAGGATGATATAAGTAATTTCCTCATTCATAGGTACAAGAAAAAACCTCCAACAGCACAGAGAAAGGAGTGATATTCTGACTGGGAAAAATCAGGGATAATTTTTCTTTCCTGGGAAGGTGGCATTGTATTTGAAGCTTGAAGGATGGACAGGATTTCCGCAGCTGGAGAAGGACAAAGGGAGGCAGTGATGGGGGGAGTGCCCATGCATGCAGGGTGGGGGTGCACATCTGGCCGCTTGGAGTGGCGGGCGTGTTGCACACGTGTGAATATCGGCTCTGCTTTCTAAAAGGTTGTGGCAGCAGGACCAGGAGTGGGTTGGAATTAGAGCCCGAGGGTAATGTGAAATCTAACAGAAGAGTGTTTCTTACTTTCTACATTTTAGAAATGTGAGCATGTTTATAAACAGAAGGGAAAGAGCCAGCAGAGAGGGAGAAATTCAAGGCCCAGAACAAGAGTAGATGGCCCCAGATGGGGCAACAGTCTTTCCCTTGAGTCCTCATTTCCAGACTTTTCTTGTGTTGGCTCTCGTTCTGCCATGTCCCGAGGTCTCCATGGATTTGGGACCTTGAGCAAGTCATTTAACCCCTTGAAGCCTTCCTTGCCTTATCTGCTAAAACAAGATAGTGACCCTGGACTTGCCAGAGGCTACTGTGTGACTGCTATTCAAAGTTGGGTTCAAAGCCAGGCTGCATCCGTCTGTCTTTCTCCTTCCCCTTGCCTCCTGCTCTCATTATTCACCTCGTTTATCCTGATACTGTCCCTGTCGTCAAGATGAGTGGGGGTCGCGAATTGAACACTGACATATTTAAGGTAATTTGCTAACAATTCTGTAAAGAATCTGAATGGTTTATACGCTTGTCCAAGAGGAAGGTATCCTAAAGTTTAAAACTCAAGTTCTCATCACGCACGCAGCTCTTTACTATTAGGACAGCATAGGAATGTTGTTGAGAGAGGACTTACTAACTTTCTGCAACATTAAAGCCTACCTATACTTTAGTCTGTTTCATTAATAGCTTTGTCCTTTTGATTTCCATCTAGTACCTCTCTGGAAAGTTGAGGTTCCTGTTGGGATGAGCATGTGGTTCAGTAAAAACTGCAGCCCCTTGAAGGACTTGTTTATAGTCTCCTATTTGCATTATTAACAAGAGTACATTTTCTTGCCCCATGAAACAGATTCATTGGCCTTCCAGAATAGATAGTTTTGATATTGGCGACATGTTAAGGCTGCACCCAGGCCATTCACATTCCATGTTCTTCGTGATGTGCCAAGTTCTCGGCACACATCCCTTATTTACCATGTTGAAGAGACCGAGCGCACTGATTTTACTAAGGAGATTTCGTGCCAGGGCAGCTAGCTCTTTTAATAGTACTTTTCTCATTCCTGAAGCTTACGTTAGAATTTGAGCATGAAGTTTCATTTTATTTTCTCTGGAGCCAATTATTATTGGAAGATGAGAAATTCGTGAGTGAGTAAACCAAATGACTTTCGGAAATATTCCGGCATGGCTGTTCTGGGCAGCCATCTAAACTACCTGGGATGCAGTCATGTTGTGGTGGTCCTCTTCAGTGGTGAGATTAAGCCATGATGGCAGCTCATAAATATTTTTAATCTGTACCCAGTTGATGGCATTGAAACCCAGGGAGGTGACTGATTTCTTTGGTCTACTGACCCTGCAACTTTAAAATCCCATTCAGTTCTCTACTCATTGTAAACATTCACCACTTACTTGTGACTCTTAGTTCTTCTTAGTCTTACTGTTTTCTTTGTTTGAGCCCTTAACTCACATATTTATTCTCCCTCCACCTTCCTGCTCTCTTCTGTCCACATCTTATCTCTCAGATCTCCTGTGATTAAAATGTTCTCTTTCCCACCAGGAAACTGTTATTAGTTTGATTTGTTTAAAAACAAGTCTCCTATTTCTGAGAATGGGACTATGATGTAATGTAACTAGCATTTCTAGCATGTTTATTATGTACCAGATGTCACCAGGCACTTTATATGAATGATTTTATTTAATACTTACAAAACCCCATGAATTAAATTGAAGGGATTAAGTAACTTGCCAGGGCCCCACAGCCAGATACAGGTGGAGCCAAGATTGGAACTAAATGGTCTCATTCTGGATCTCATGTTCTTTTTTTTTTTTTTTTTTTTAATCCTCACCCCAGGTTATGTTTATTGATTTGAGAGAGAGAGAAAGAAATATCAATGTAAGAGAGAAACAGTGATCGGTTGCCTCACACGCATACCCCAACTGCGATCAAACTCACAACCTAGGTATATGCCCTGACCAGGAATTGAACCCACAACCTTTTGGTGTGCGGGACGACACTCCAACCAACAGAGCCACCTGGCCAGGGCTCTGGATCCCACGTTCTTAATCAGTTCTGTTACTTGTTTCACCTGTTCAGTCCATCAAGACTTAATGATCACCAGTGATGGCACCGCACCATGCTAGACGCAGACACCAGAACTGTGGCAAAGGTCCCTTTCTCCTGTAGTGCCGGGTTCTAAGAGTCATTTGAGAGGCAGGTGCAGGTATTTCCATTATACCTGTACATGCCAGATGACTCTTTAAAAGTCAGGGAAGTCATTGCCTTTATGGAACCAAAGTTTGAAGGTTAATGAAAAGTTTGGACCTGGAAAACATTATGCTAAGTAAAATAAGCCAGTCAGAGACAGGCGAATACCGCCTGATTTCACTCATATGTGGAATCTAATGAACATACTGAACTAACAAGCAAAATAGAGACAGACTCGTAGATAGAGAGCAGGCCGAATGCTTGGCAGGGCAGGGGGTAGGGTGGAGATGGGGAGAGGGGTGGAACAAAAAGGAAAAAGGACTCGTGGATATGGAGAGCAGCATGATGATTGTGGGGGTGGGGGGTGTAAGGGTGCGAAATGGTAATGGAAAAATACATTGAAAGATAAAATTAAATGAAAGAAGTTCGCCAGCCAGGAAGGAAGAGAAGGCATAAAGACATGAGACACGAGAGACCGCGGGACAGCTGAGCAAGTGGTGGCACTGTAACTGGGGCATATGCACGGGTCCTGCATTAGTGAAGACACGGAGGCAGGTGGTGGCCATGTGTCATGGGACTTGTGGGGCCCAGATGCCAGGGACTTGACACAGTTCAAGATTTGGACTTTTTTTCTCCAGTCATTAGGAAGCTGGTGTGACCGTACCGTGTTTACCTTCTCGAGTCCCTTGCTCCTGTTCCTCATTCCATGGAAGCCACTGGTGACCCTGGGAGCGCCACAGGGTTGAATGTCAGTAGCTGAGCGCTGAGTGATTGGCTTACAGGAAATTTATTGCCGTGGCATTGTAAAAACTAGTGTTTTCATACAATCTTTTGATCCGTGGTCCTGTGCGTTGACATTAAATTAAATCCAGAGCTATAAACAGAAATTTAATTTCAGTGCTTATATTCTTAACTTGTAAGATTAATACAGAGATATTTTTCCCAAGAAGTTTTTGTGTAAGCTCAAATGTATGGCTTATATGTAATTATGGTTTGTTTTTCCTAATTAAATTTCCTTTCTTCTTGAGAAATTGTGCATTTAAGTGATGCTGTGTAGAAGCATTTGGGCATTGTGGGAGAGCTGCAATCAACGCTGTCGAACATGCTGGTTTACTTCTGTTAATCACTGTTTAAAATTAACCTTCGTAAGACAAACATCTTGCTTGATGGCATTTTTATTTTCCAAAAACATGGTATTAGTCATCTTCCTGGTCTCGCAAGATGACCAGATATGGACCCAGTTGCTTTTTTTTTTCTTTTTCATTTTAAACTCATTCTTTCTTTCCCAACTTTCAGTCAGAAAAATAATCAGAAGGCATTAACATTTCAGTCAGATTGCAAATACAACTAGGAAAAAAGTATCATAAAGTGTGGTAAGGTATACCTCACCTTGAGATTCTTAGGTGGGTACTATTTAAAACGAATTCCAGGCGAACTTTCAAGTCTAGGAGATGGTCTTCTGCCGTCTTTGCCTTGAGAGCCCACGTACTTGTCCAGGTGAGGCTGCCCTCCTGTGAAGGATGAATGTCTTTGTGCCGTCCCTCCCTCCTCCTTTCCTTCCTTCCTTCTTCTCTTTTGTTTTTAGTTGCCTTCAGTGTTCGATGTATTTTCTTTTGAATGCCTTTGGTAATGGCAAACTTTCACTCTTTGAAGTTGGATTTTATTTAGGGAAATAGCCAAAAGGCATATGGAGTCATATCTGATTAATAAAATAGGCGAGCACTTTGGGGGATTCTATTTTTGCTAAAACATAACCTGGAACTATTAGACACCGAGGCTGATTTTATTGTATATCTCATGACCTGCCTTTAAAGAAAATGTCAAAAAGAACATTACAGAAAAGTGTTGAGAAATGGCAGAATTGGAATAACTATATAACTTTCTAAGGTGACTTTGAAGAACAGCATGATTTAAATGTATAAGTCTAATCATTTCTTTTCTTCAGTTTTGTCCTTTTATTTACTGTCATAGTTTACACTTTATAGTTAATTTTTTTTTTCATTCAAAAGGAATTGAAGTGTACTTTAATAGCTCTAAATTTTTTATTTGAACTTCAATTAGTGTGTTACCGTACATGCGGGAGTATGCCTGTACCAGGTACTAATGTTCCCAGTAAATAGAAAGTAGCTGGGTAAACCTTTATCCTTTGTGTAACTGAATGGTTGTAAATGCCGTTTGAAATTCTGAATATCCAAGAGATTGTTGCATTCTGATAACCACACAGCCTGAGAGGCTCTGTTCACAATAACTGCCGGCGTTTATTCTGTGTGAGTTATTTCACTATTTATCCCTCCTCCAGTTCACCCTTAACTTGAAGCAGTAATTTATATGGAAAGGAGTAAGCTCCATTTCTGAGACTATTATGTTTCCAAAGGTTTGGTTAGGCAGTGATACTACCTATGATGTGATACCTGTGGGGGGAAAATTTAAATAATGTGATATAAGTCAGCCTCATCACTTAAATATTCTCCTGCCCCGTCCTTACTTTCTCACCGCAGATTTCATGACGCCTGTTTTATTCTGTGATTTTTCTCAATGTGGCTCCCTAAATCCTCCATTTAATACTTTGGAAAAGACTGTTCTCACCAGGATGCATCCTCTTCCTGCTCAGTCAGTGATGGGTCTGGGGCTAAAATTTGTTCTGATTCTTGTCTGTTGCCCCTCCTTGTCATGTTTTCTCATGGCCTTGAATATGTCAGACTCAGACCGGTTACGGAAGTACTGCAGTGTGTTAACACATCTCAGCCTTTTTTTTTTTTTTTACTTTCTTTCAGATGCGCTTTTAAGCGTATAAATAGTGTATGTAATGGAAACAATCTTTAGCGTGCTGGGTAAGAAAGAAAACCTGTGGCGCTAGAATATTCTTCAGTTCTGACCGTGAGATCTCTTAATTTTGTAAATCAGAGATTTTCCAGTACTTCAGAATTCATTTCAGGGCATTATAGTCCTTTAAAGATTATAAATAAGTACAGATGGTTTGTTTTCAGAATGGATTTTGAGAATTTCCTCACACTTCTTAAAGTAACTAGTGTCTTCCTGGGGTGCCCTAAGCCAGAGTCAGCTAGGACTCACCCACTTAAGGCTTTGGATGGTGCAGGTTTTTAACTCTTCAAAGTCATGACCGCGCTGCATCTGGAGACCTTTGAAAAGTCCATAAAGCTGATTACACCTTGAGACACACCACACCCTCCGCTCAGCTACATAAGCACTGTACCAATTTTACAGGGTCCCTTTGTTAACAGAATCAATGTGTTCAAAGTACGGTATTATACTAATACACAGTTCATTGTCACTGTGTTAGAGTAACATCATAATCGCACGCTTGTTAGAGAGTCCTGGCCTTTTGCTCTTGTTTTATAGATAAGAGGGGTCGCAAACGTGATGAATTTTTCTTTGTCTGTGTTGGGACTACCTGACTGTTGTCATTTCTGAGTCCTTTACCCTTATGTGATTTGATTTTTCTTTAACTTTACATTGTTGATTTGGTTCCATGACATACAAAAAAAATCCCCAGAACCTTTTGTAACTATTTTCAGGTCAGCAGCTAACAATAATCAGAGCCAACAAGAGCTGCTTACTCTTGTACCTGGCATTAATGTACGCTTTTGGTGTATTATTTGAACTTCTTAACAAACCAATGAGGTAGAGATTTTTATTATCCTAATTTTATGGATGAGGCTAGGAGCGGTCACTCAGGGTCATACGCTACTAGTAAGTATTTGAACTGTGTAGGTAGAGAGGTAGGTATGTAGGTAGAGAGACAGGAAGAAGCAGAGACACTAAGAGTAGTCAGGGGATGTAATAGTTAATCGGCTGCCTGCTGGGGTCTAGGTGTCATGATGGGCAGTGAGCAAACAGAAGTACAAGGTGCAAGTGCAGTCATGGAAATCACACTTGGTCATTGAATGCCAAGATATAAATATCAGTCATTAACGACGCAATGCGAGCATTTTATAGAATTGATACGTGTACAGAGTCTGTGAACATAGACTAGAGGAAGGAATGAGACTTGTGAGGGGAGACAGATGTGAAGGCATAGGGCACAGAGACGACTTTTGCTTGAAAATGACCAGAATGCTGTTTGAGATTAAGGACTATATATTTTTAGCTTCGTACATGCAAATCCCTAGCAAAGTGCCCAGAGTGTTGTAAGTGCTTGATAAGCGTTGGGTGGTGGGCAGACGGTGGCAGTCTGCCGGCTGCGTGAGTGTGGGGAAGGCGCACTGGAGGAGATGGCCGCCCCGATTGAGAGCACAGCCGCAGGGGACATGGCTGTGTCATTGGAAGTTGAGGGTACCGGGAGGGTGACTGGTGTGCTACGTCCCCTACGAGCAGTAGTCTCTGCTCCCAACTTCCTCACAACACCTGCTGTAAATTGCATCCCTATTCCAAGGCTTTGGTGTAGACTTGATGCTGCTTCCAGGAAGGCATGCACAGTACTCCCATCTCTAAAGTTACCTTCTTGCCCTGGCTGGTGTGGCTCAGTGGATTGAGCACTGGCCTGTGAACCAAAGGGTCGCTGGTTTGATTCCCAGTCAGGGCACATGCCTGGGTTGTGGGCCAGGTCCCCAGTAGGGGGTACACGAGAGGCAACCACACATTGATGTTTCTCTCCCTCTGTTTCTCCCTCTCTTCCCCTCTCTCTAAAAATAAATAAATAAAATCTTAAAAAAAATAAAGTTGCCATTGTTTTTGTCTCGCCTGCTCCCTTGCTGCTTAACGTACTACATTGCGTCACCTTTTTAATTACTGTTTTGTGTTGCTGTTTAACTTTTCCTGTACTGTTCTCTGCTTCTTGGAGTGGAAAGAACCTTAGGAATTGTCATCTTCTAACCGTCCATTGACAGAAGAGGAAATGGAAGCCCGAAGAGGTGAAAGGGACCGCACAAGGTCACATAGCAGTTGTGGCAAGCCCAGGACAGAGTTCGAGGCGGTGCCCCAGTGTGCTGCCTGGCGCTCTCTTCTCTGCCCCAAACTCAGTACTAATGTTAACTTCACAGTGACACGGGAAGGGTGGGAATTAGATCCCACAGTGCCCTTGGAATCGCTAAGTCAGAAATCCTTCTCTGACTCCAGTGGAGGCTTCCCAGTGACAAACTGTTTCCCCAGCATTCCCATCAGAGGCTCAGAGGTGGAGCCTTCTGAATGCATTGTTAAGTTGGGGGGGGCGGGGGGTAGGGGGTGAAAGCGTCAGATACGGAGGTTACTGCTAAATAAGAACAAACGTGACTTAAGCAACATTCACTTCTCAAATCAACACAGCCGACCCTTGTGATGCATTGATTTAACACTCACACACTCAATTATTCATGAAACAGCGATCCAGAGGATCTGTGACTTGTAGTAATTTGTAATTTGAATCAGGTATGCTGTGAAGTACCTTTGAAGGAGCAAATCACTTAGCTGGTGACAATCCAACTGCCCGATTGTTTTTAGCTCATTATCACATATGTAGGCATTCATGAACTGGTCAAAACTCTTTTCTTTATAAAAGAAAGCCAGCTGCTAGGGCTGGTGATAAGAGTGAAGAGGAGTAAAGAGGTCCTGGAAATAATGGTTCTTAACCAGAACACAGAAATCTGGGACAAATTAAAAAGCTGGTATGCTGCATTTGGCAGTATATCGAATCTCTGAAATGCATAGTATAAAAATGAGGAAGAGCGATTCCTAGAAATACCTCTGTGAATGTGCTGGCCAACGTGGAAAACCACATTCTGGGCAGCCATAATGATGGCATGATGCACCAATTAGAGTGTTCGCAAAGACTTGGGGAATTCTCCTGTGGAAATGCTAAATCTACTGTATTACCGCCGCTTTTTATAGGAGACCCAATAATGCTATGGTGACTGAATAGCCTTTTAAAATTACACCATTAATCTTGCAGGTCAGTTTTCTCAAATCTCATATTGCTTAAAGCTTTAAGCTCAAGTAAAATCTAGCATATATCAGTAGGCACTTGAATCAAATATTGCCTATGCTTTTTAGAAGAATGTCTGGCTGATCATATTCTGTTAGCTTCCTGGGAAGAAAGCATCTTGAATAGGGAGGGCAGTGAAGCAGTGGGGTCTCCAAGAACTAGAATATTGGGACGATAGTCAACCAAGATCTCGAGGTTTTGAGATAGCACAGTAACTCAGAGAGAAAGGATGGCTTCTTAATCTGTTTTTTTTTTTTTAAAATACTTAAACTAGAAATTTACAGCCAGCCAGCCATAAGTTCTCAGTATCACTAAAGGAAACCCGTGGGATTGCCTTTCCCACTTGTTCATATCTGACCCTCTTCATAGGCTGGTTCCCTTTCCCCCTTCAAAGGCACATTTTTATACTCTCAATTATAACGTGGACAAAAGGTAGTACTAACATAAACCCTGACTTTAAAAAAGTGGCTTTTCTGGGGATGAGGATAGCCGTGACTTTACAACGGGAAATACTTAAGGAAGAGGAGTATATGGAGAATGAATAGGGAAGGCTGGCTGTCTCATTTCCTAGACAAGGGCTCCCCAGTGTCCTGACAAGACGGGGCAGGCCGAAGCTTCCTCTCAGTGTCCGGACAGAGTCTAAACGTTGGAGGTTACACTTGTCAGTAGGATTTCTGCTGTCAGCAGGTGCAGATGTCCACAGAAGTCAAGTCCACCCTAAGAGCACAGAAGCACTGTTTAAAATGTGAGGAAACCATGGCAGCATGAAGGGCTTTTTCAGAGGTACAGACCACACCAGGCCAAGGCCCTGGAAGCCAATGTTAGCTTCCACAGGAGGCTCCCCCCATCGCTAAAGCTGAGAGACCCTGTCCAGTGTTGCCAGCTCCTCTGGCCTTAGGGTTCTGCTTTTCTCTGGCTGGGCTCCATCTTCTGAGTCGACTGGGAGAAACTGCCAGACGTCTAATTCCTGGGGATTAGGTATGAGGCTCTAGGGTACCTCCCCCCACCAGAGCTGTCTTTTTCTGGGTCCCCCGTCCCAGGGCTCCTGTGTGCACACAGGTTGCCCTTGCAGTCCGTCCTGGCAGGCCTGCCATCCATCCATCCATCCCAGCACATCTGTTCTAGGACTCAGAGGGCGAGGCTTTGCCTGTGTGGGTGGGGAGCCTGTCAGCACCTGAGTGGTGGACAGCACCGCCACCACCTTCTGACCAGGGGTTGCTCTCCTGACCTTTCTTCGTCACTCCACTTAGAATGGGTTAGTTTTGGTTTCGTATAGTTTAGTTTGTATATGTAGCAGACTTCATGATAAAGGAGCTTTGAGATCAGATTTTTAAGCAAGAGGCTAAGCCACATTAATATGATGAAAAAGCCGAGTAACTACCGGGGAAAGGTGCAGGCTGCAGACCAAGGACTGAGAAAGTCAGGGCGATGAGTGTGTGCCCCGGTGGAGCCGGTGGAGGGCTCTCTCCGGGAGATCTGGCTTCCGGCCCTGCCTGCACGTTAATTAGGGGAGTGACCCTCGGGCGAGACATCGGCCTTCCCCAGGCCACCGTTTTCTCCCCTTGCGTCTCAGAGTTTCTGCAAAGAAAACTCCTCCTCTGACAAGTCTTGTAGATAGGACCATGCTCACATTTTTATGCAAGAAGAAGCATACTAGTTACTCTACTCTCTTGTAGGAAAGATTAGACTGATTTGTTGAAAGCTTTAAGTTATAGCACATTTCAAAAGAAGCCCAGGCTTTCTGTTTAAAGTATGTAAGTATGGAAAATCTAGCTCACTGATGGCTAAGGATTATCTGTGTGTGTGTGTGTGTGTGTGTAGAGAGAGAGAGAGAGATGCCTTGTTTTTATTAAGATATACAACTTATTACAATGTCTCACACATGGTAGTTGATGATTAACTATTTGTGGAACTGCTAAATGATAAAAACTCTCCCTGGTACTTTTAACATATTGATGTAGAGGTTTGGTAAGAAACACATGTATTGCTGCTTACTCAAGTTTCTCAAGTGATTCTTCAGAATGCTTCTTTAACTTTCATTCTTCAAAAGGCAATATATTTCCCTTGTTTATATGGTTTATTTTCCTAAGAAACTGATTTAGAGCTTTCTTGTTGTCCCCATGTCCATGTATCCATTCCCTTCTTCTCCTATACATAGAAATTTTAATTGGAGATATAACCACTCAGAATAAAAACTACATTTCCCAGACTTCCTTGCTGGTAAGAGTGGCCATGTGACTAAGTAAGTCCCAGACACAGGAAGGGAGCAGAATCAATAGTGTAACTTTTCACATCATGCCATTGAGAGTGGTGCTCTTTCCTTCCACTTTTCTCCTTTCCCACTGGTCGGGATACAACACGGACAAGGGCAACACAGTAGGTATTAAGGAGCAAAACAATAAAAGGAACTTCAGTCTAGCAACTTTATGGAGCCCAGTCCCCATAAAGTCAGATTTTATGAAACTCTTATTCCAGATTACCACAAATTCCCAATTACTGCAGTAGGAATTTGTGAGAATTGGTTCATCAGAAACTACTTTGTCCCCTTTAATTCATTCTTGTTAGGCCTATTTATGGAATCATTATGTCCTTGTATTTGAAACTATTTGGACATCAGCTGTATCCGTGAAATATGGGAGCGGCCCCAGTACTAAGCAGGTGTTCACTCTGGCAGCAGCCCTCACCTGTCCTTGCTGCCCAACATGTAAATCTGAACAGTCTGCTGAGCTCTCCAGGAGCTACTGTCAGAATTCTATCTCAGGCCTGAGGTGGTAGCTCCAGGCAGGCGCTGTTTCCTACAGAAGAGGATGAGATTAGCGGCGACTGCTGTTGTTCAGATCTGTCAGGGTCATCAAGCATGTCATTGTCCTCTTATACCTAGAGCTAGCTCTAGTGCATATCTGTAGAAAGAGAGGCAGAGATAGGCAAAGACAGAGACAGATAGAAGCAACTCTGCCAACGGGGAGAGAGATGGTGGTAGAGCTTACAAGAGATGAAAATGTTCAGACAGCTGTGGTCAGAAGCATGGTACCTGGACAGCAGCATCAGTGACCTGTGATGTTATCAGAAATGCTCAAGTGCAGGCCCCAATGCAGATCAACTAAGTCAGCAGCTCTGGAGGTGAGATTTGGCAGCCTGCGCCTTAGCAAGTCCCCTAGCACGCTCAGGTGAGAGCCAGTGACCTAAAGAGTGTTGGAAAGCTTGAGACCGGAATGGAGATCAGAATACTAGATCCAGGCAGACTTCGGCAGGAAGGAAAGGACCAGGTGGAGAAGGAGGGGAGGAGCATTCTGTTCAGAAATAGGAGTAAAAACGAGCTGCGATTTACGTGACACCTCTGAGAGGAGTCCGAACACTGCCGATACTCTCCCTCCTGCATCTGGTACCAGGAGACGATCTGGCTGCCTGCTTCTGGTTCAGGCATGTCCACAGCCAGATGTGCAGAAGTCCCTTTGTGTCATCCCTCATACAAACTGGGGTTCTTACCTCACTGTATTTTTGAAGTGGAAGAGGGAGCTACAACCCTTGCTGATGGTGAGGATGGGGAAGGGCTCTTTATTTAGTCGCCTACCTCTCAGCTCTGCAGGCTGAGCCCCACCTCATCCTGGAAGAGGGTTTTGAGCCAGGAGCCAAGCCCTTTAATGGCTAAGAAGGGGGAAAAAAGGTAGAATTTCCATGTAAGGGCTACCAAGAATATAAGTGCCTATTTAATAAATTATTTTTTGAAATGCTTTTTCCATTTTGGTAGTTGAAGTTTGAAACATGTTTGGAGTACTATAATTATCATTGCTGGGAAAAAAATACACATTGCAGTATTCTTGTTTTTGCCATAGGTCAAGTTGTAGTTCGGGGTGGAAAGTAAACACATGCCTTTGCTCAGCTGCAGCTTGCATATTTGTAGTCTCCAGGTGCCCTCTCAGAGGTCTGCAGAGGCTGAAGGGTTGTGCAGCGGGTACACAAAGAATACAAAGAAGGCATAGAAACCCAGGGCCCTTTCAAGGGCTTGGCCGTGGGCGAGGCTGATTAGGAAGTTGGTACTGGAGCTGAAGGACGGGTCAGAGGGTTAAGGAGGCCTTCAGGGAAAGAGTCTGAGGAGGGACAAAGACTGTTCTGCGGGGAGCTCAGCAGTGAGGCAGTCCTTTCTCCCCAGGGAACAGCCTTCACTGGATAGGTCTAAACGTCAGGGGGCCTTTGTTTTGGGGAGTCACTTGTTACGGTCCTGTGCCATCTGGTCAGTTTGATAACTTTGTAAGCTGGGCCCATTACCACGTCTCGAATGCAGAAATAGCTGGGGAAGGATCTCCAGGGAGACCTACCTGCATAAGGCAGCTTTCTTCCTTCTGTCTGCACAGAGCAAAGACTGCTCTCTCGGTAGCTAGCCTTTAAAACAAGGAACTAAGAAGGTTCTGGAGGCTGATGGAGAAATAGCACTTGAAAACTTTTGGCAGGCTAAGATGACCCTGGGGGGGGGGAGCATGTATATCATATCCGTGTGTGTGTGTGAGATAATCAACGTCACCTTTATCAACAATGGCAAACATCTAGTGATCGCACCTGTGCGTTTTGTTGGGTGTTAGGTTTAAGATGAACTGAGAGGGAGAAGTGAGCTCACCTGAAGGTCTAAGAGTGCCCTCCATGAGTATGTGTGTGCACACATGCACACACACGGGGTGGGCAAACATAGGTTTGCAGGTGTTCATGTGGACAATAATAATAAATAAGAATATAAGAATAAACTGTTTTTGCATACTCACAACGTAAATCTATGTTTGCCCACCCTGTATAGGCATACAAAATATATGAAATATTCTTTTGTTTGTATAATGCAATATTTTATATGTTATATAAATATCACATATTGTAATATCAAAGAATATGTATTTTCTCTTAATCTCCAAACCAGTCTTGTAGAATAAGTACTTTTACGCCCTGCTTAATGCAAGTGTATGAGTATTCTGAGGTCTGACTCAAAGCATAGACTTCTAGTAACTAATGGTGGTGGTGGTGGTGATAGTGATGATGATGATGATGATGATGAAGAATCTGTTGGGCACTTAGATATGCCAGGCACAGTACTGCAATATCTATTTATTTCACTTAACTCTCATTAACAACCCTGAGGAAACTGGCACGGAGAAGTCAAGAAACTTGCCTAAGATCACCCAGCTAGCAGTACAAAGCTAAGATTTGACCGTAGTTCCTTCTGGCTCTCAAACCTTTGTAGTCAACCAGTAGCTATACTGATTCTCATATAAAAGGTAAAAATTAGCTGAAAAGTGACCTTTGTTAAATGACAAATAAATGATCTAAAGTAGTAGTTTATATTCAGTAAAACAAATTTGAAAAAGAGGAAGAAAAAGAAAAAGTAATTGGCCAAAATAGTCTTTCAAAAGTCTTTCATACTTTTTATCCATATAAGTTTTTTTTCAGAATGTGCAAACCCTCGTGAGAACTACCAGCTGATCGGTGACATCGCCTGTTGTTCCTTGTTTGTGGGCACTGTTGTCTACAGTATTTTCTGCCTGAACGTTCGTGCTGTTCAGCACTCTCTCTTTCTTCTCGGTGCATCACTTTTAAAGCATAAGTGTAGTCACTTTCAGGAACCTCTGAAGACCTCAGGTCAACGTATAACATCCTTTGGAGGCCTTCTAAAGACCTTGGAAATCCCTCTACCGCCTTAGGGACTGGGGAATTTTTTGACAATATTACTGACGATAGCCTTGGTTTAATTAAAGTTCCTTGTTTTTTTAAATCACATAAGATCACATTTTCTTCTGTACTACTATAACTCTACAGCATGAACAAATACTGGAGTTTTGACAGAGGACCGGCTTCTCCTTTAATTAAAAAATCGTTGGCTGGTCTTCCTAAGGGCTCGGGAACCCCTGGAGCCTGTTGGCACAGAGAGGGCTCGAACCTCTGGCTGGAGGAAGGAGTTCCTAGAAAAACTCCACCAGCTCCAGCCCCTCAATTTGCAGGTGAAGAACACCAGGCCCTTCATGCTCACCTCTTTACAATCTGGCATTTTGTAATGTTTGTTCCGATCAATGTCAGCATTCCACAACAGTAGAAGCAAGTTATAGCATCCCTTCCTCAGGGGAGGAAAAGGGACCCACCCAGAGTCCAAGAATCACTCAGCAAAACAGAGGCTTTGTTTGTGTTCCTCCGTGGATGTTGCCTTCCGTTTAAACACCACCCTGGGGAGTGCCCCGTTCCCAGTGTTTATGCCTTTATGACATTTTCAAGCTGTTTTGAAGATTCCTCTTAAGATGTTGCCGAACTGACTATACACATTTCGTTCATTGAAGTTTTTCCTCATTAGTCATTTGTCCTATTCCCTCATACTTTTCATTCCTCTTTTTGTAGGCTTGTGTTTATGGCAAAAAAAAAAAAAAAAAAAAGGGTGGGGGGAGGAGGGAACAGGTATTCGAGAAGGCTGTAGTTTATTAGGTAAAAATCATCTTTTTGGAGTCAGTCTTGACTTCTTTGTACATTTATCCAAACCATCCCTTGGCCTTATTTCATTGTCAGATTTCTGAACAGGGTTAGATTTTGAAAATTTGTTGCTCTGTGTGAATGCAGAAATGTCATTATTTGAATGGAAAATCCCTCTGGAAGTAAATTGAACACATGTTCCTGGTGTGAATTAGCAGGTAATGAAATAAAATGTCTCTGGCTCAAAACCCTAATGAATTTTCATAAAGTGTGATTGGAGATTCAGGAGGATACATAGCACACATCTGACAGCCCACTCTTCGCTCCCCACTGCCTGCCGCCGAGGTGCGCCTTAACCCCTCTCAGCTCTTTCCGCTCCTCCCAGGAAGCTCTGACCTTGCCCAAGAAGGTTCCAGAGAGCTCGCTGATTCAGATTTGCTAAGAGTTAAAGCAGCTTTGAATCAATCCCCTGGGAGTGTTGAGGATTGGGGGAAGGGGTGCCTGGAACGGGGACTCAGCCAGGTCTGCACAGCGGTGTCCTTGGAGGACCTTTTAAAAATACTGATACCAGGGTCCCACTTCCAGCAATTCTGATTGCACTGGCATGAGGTGTCCTCTGAGCTTCCTCATTGTTAAAGTTCCCCAGGGGATTCGAATGTGCTGCCAGGTTCGAGAATCATTATTCTAGCACTGTTGTTCTCTAACTGTATCGTGCATGCGAATTGCATGGGGGGCTGTTCAGATTGTTGGACATCCCCCCAGAGTTTCTAATTTTGTAGGGCTGATGTGGGGGCCTAGAACTTGCATTTCGAGCAAGTGCCCAGGCGATGCTCAAGCACTGGTCCCTCGCCTGCTGTTTGAGAAACGCAGTTCTAGAGGCAGTTCCTCTCAAACGTGACAAACAGCTCAATCACCTGGG
Organism: Micronycteris hirsuta; assembly: GCA_004026765.1. Taxonomy (NCBI): domain Eukaryota; kingdom Metazoa; phylum Chordata; class Mammalia; order Chiroptera; family Phyllostomidae; genus Micronycteris; species Micronycteris hirsuta. Next base: position 130,431 of record PVJI01001103.1, read on the forward strand.
AATCTTGCTAACTGAAACTGCAGGCTCTAACCAGCTCTCAGGTGGTGCTGATGCTGTTGGTCCAGAGGCCATCCTTTGGCAGCAAAGCTGTAATCCAAAGCATCATTTTCAACCCAGTCCAGTGACATCCTACATAGAAAAGATGTGTGGCCTGGGGCATTCCTAGAGGTACTGTGGGACTCAGCGCACGGCATGGACCGCTCCGCGGCAGGCAGAGAGCTGGAGGGCTCAGTGCTGCTCTGGCATTTGGCCGGCGGCCCTTTGAGCTTGGCAAAGCTCTGTTGTCAGTAGGGAACGTCATCGTACAGATTCCCAGTTTGCTTGGAGGAATAACGCAAGGATTCTCAGCCCTGATCACACAGTAGAATCACCCAGGAAGCGAGGGAACCAAATACTAATTCACGGGCTGCACCCCTACATACTCTGATTTGAATGAAGGTGGGACCCAGGCAGTGGTGTTCCTAAAAGCTCTGTAGGTGATTCTAGTGCCCAGCCAGCACTGAGAACCATTAAAGTATCACATGCTGCAGTTTTACAGATCATTTAATTTTTTTCTTTCTATTTGGCTAATTTATATTCTAGGTTGCAAACTGACTTTATTAGGCAGTTGAAAACAATTTCCTATGGCATCTTTAACAAACCACCAAGAAAAGGCTCTGTGTAGATTCCATCCCGGTTAAAGCCTAAAATCAGAGTAAAAGAAACTGCTGGGAAAGTACAGCTGGTGTTTCTGAACGAGCTGAAATTATGAAATATTTCTGGGACTGTATCAACAAGCCTAATTTTTCCCCTCGGGGTTACGATTGTGTGGAACGAGTCTTCACTGTGAAGCTTGCCAAAAAAGGTTATGATAAAATCATGGAATGTGAATGAAAGGAATGCACAGTGTAACTTTTAAAGGAGTCAGCCTCTAAATTTAAAAATGCAGGGATGACATAGGCCCTGCGTTCGTAACAGAGGTTTTGGGAAGAAAATAATCCTGGGTACAAGAACATGTCTCTGTTTATCGTGTGATGTCTGTAAGGCCAAGCAGAAATGCGATCGGGAGGATGGCCAACCAGAAAGAGGGGGACACACACCGAAGACTCTGAACCTCTTTTTTTTCTTTGTGAATGAATTTTGCATTCTGTTGATGTATGTGAGCCAACATGTAGCCGCTGACTAAACCTACAAATTCCAGGGACGCTGACTAGGAAGGTTGGAGTTCCTTTTGCATTCAGCATTGTGGACACAGTGGGAAAAGTGGGGGCTGCGGCGGCTCTGCCACTTGCATTGTGACCTGGCCAAGTTTCTTAGCTCCTCTGTGCCTGTCTCCTCTGCCAAGTAGATGTCATCTCTTCACATGGGAGTGCAAAGGGGTGTGACAACGAGTAGAGGCATGATGCCTCAGACGTAGAAGGTGCCCAATTAGTAGAGATTGCTTTCATTTCTTTCTCTGGCATGATGATGAGAATTGTATCCTTAATAAGAGACATCCATCAAAATATTGTTCTTGTGTTTGTTAGTATTTTTTACTGGTGAATTATACGAGTTTAGATTTCTCCTTAATAGTCACAAAGTATATTTTTGTACTTGGAAGTAAGCCCAGTCTTGCCATAACACCTTTTTTTTAAAAAATTCTCACCTGAGGACATTTTTTTGTTACTTTCAGAAAGAGAGAAAGGAAGGGAGTGGGAGAAACATTGATGCAATAGAGAAGCATCAGTTGGTTGCCTCCTGTACATGCTTAGACTGGGGATGGATCACATGCGCCCAGACCAGGGAACGAACCCACAACCCAGACATGTCCCCTGACTAGGCATTGAACCCCCAACCCTTTGGTTATGGAACAAAACTCCCACTAACTGAGCCATACTGGCCAGGGCTGCCTTAACACCTTTATTCTTGCAGCTCCCTGCATCTGGGACACTCCTGCCTTGTTACTTGCATGCCTTCTCCTTTTATTCAGAACTCGGCTCCGGTATAGTATCATCAGAGAGACCTGCCCTCACCCACCTGGCCAGCGCAGTCCAACCCCATCGCAGGTTCTGCCTCACGGCATGTGCCACTGCCTGGCATTGTGCTGTGTGGCTCTTTTCTCATCTGACTCCTCTGGAATTGTGAATCCAGGGAAGCTAGGACCTTGTTTCATTTCCTGTCCTAAGCCCTGGAACCCCTGGCACATGGAAACCATTCAGTAAACATTTGTTGAATGAATAAGTGATAGGATTGGAGGGTACTTCACAGATTGCACCTCAGCTGGTACCATGAGGAGATTTGTCTCCCAGGACCACCGAGTGGCCCCTGTGAAACCCAGAGCTGATGCCATAGCTACTTGGGGACTTCAGATTATAAAGAAATGAGATTATAAAGGAGGGAGATTACCAGAGTGAGGTGCTGGGAAAACAGTGATCACAGACTCTTCCCCTCTTTAGTCTGTGCTCTACCTACTAAATTCTGTGATATTGAGTTTAATCAAATTGGGATCCTTTGAAATACCTATTGTCTCAGTGATCCTGGCTGCGTGTGTGTGTGTGTGTGTGTGTGTGTGTGTGTACAGGGATGGATTTCAGGAAAAAACTTGAGTACCAGCAGCACCACCATTGTAGTTGTCTGTCTGAATTTTACCAGTCCATTTATGCTTCCTGTTTCCCAGTAATAAGTGTGCAGCGGATCAGTTGTCATTTTGAGAGATTTTGAAAGAGAAAGAAGGCTTGGTGGCAGATATATGGGATTCTATAAACACTAAGTAGATATAATAAGAATCTAGCAATGTAATTTTTCTCTTCTCTTCCCATCTAGTAATTTTTCATTTGACTTTGGTTGTGTTTCAACCTGTGTTTAAACAGAATACTCTTGAATGCGTTTGTTATGTAGACCATGATTGTACTTTGCCTGTTGACATGTGGGTCTGGAGGTCTACAACTGGCCAACATGTAGTCACTGGTTAAGGTGACGAGGGTTGTTACAGACTCTCATTATCACTGTAGTTAATACTGTCAATATTTTAAGGATTAACCTCTTACAGGAAGATTATTCAAATGATAAAACCAGTTTATTTTCCCCTAATTACCTCTGTTGCAAGTGATATTGTCACTTTAGTCTTGGTGTATCTGGGACAGCTTTTGTTGATTTTTTTTTTATTATTATTAAAGATTCCAGTTGCAAAGTGTTGTTGCCAGGGCAACCAGACTAAAAAGCTTGTTAATTAACTTAAGTATTATACATAGATCTGTTAGACACCATAGGGAAAGAATCAGGAGAGGCTTCTTTTCAAATGGATAAAATTAAAATTTCAGAGGTAATACCAGGAAAGTCTTCTGAGTGATGAAAGATGCATGGTATGGCTGTAGTATTCTAAATTTCTCATGGAAGAGGGATGAAATAGAGACATAGATGGTTAAATGAAATCTACTGTAAGACTTATTTAGAAACAAGCTGAGAAAGAAGGTATCAGAAGAACAATTCCCAGTGCTATGGTGACCACAGCTGAGCTTGAGTGACAGGCCGGCTGACTGGTGAGGGGAAGGGAAGGATGTGGGTGAGCAAGTGTTCTGGGTGATCTATTGAAAGGTGAATAGAGGGTAGAAAGAAGAGAAGAATAAAGCTAAGAAAGTTAACAATTACAAAATGAAAAGAAAAGATATAAATCTTAGAAATCTAAATTCTTTTAAAGTGTTATTTTAGAGTTTGCCAAGTCATTATAACAGGCTTGAATCTTATGCTCGACTGTCATGAAATTAACAACACAGTCTTGAAAATTTAAAGTGAAAACTTAGAAATACAAGGAGTTACGGATTCATTGGTGGGAGATTTCTATAGATCCTTCTTGGAAATTAGATTAAAAATGAAAGGTACAGATGATCTGAATGTCATAAAAAGCTTGATTTGATAAGTTTCTATAAGTTTGTATCCAAAAAACACAAAACATGTTCTTTTCAGATATCTATGTATTTTAAAGTTGGCCATAGGCCACGCATTCCAAAAAACTGAAAACGTTAAAAAACAAAAAATTCACAGAAGTAGAAAATTGTATAACCTACATTCTCTGACAACAAGACAATAAAACTATAAATTAAAAATCAAAGGAAAGCCAAAAAAATCTACCTATGCAGAAATTCAACAACATTCTTCTAGAAAGTCTTTATTAAAGAGGAAACCAAAATTATAGATTATTTAGAAATGAGTTGTACTAAGAGTAATGCATTTCAAAAATTACAGTGTAACCAAAGCAATAATTGGCTAAAGTATTAAAGTAAAATAGAAGCAAACTTAGCATTAATCTTAAAACACTAAAGAAAAATCAATAAAATAATTAGAAAGACAAAGAAGGAAGACATTCAAAAGCTCAAAAGAATCCATGAACTGCAAAAAAGAAAGCTTGGTCAATAAAGCCCAAAATGAATTTGAAAATCTAGATGAATACGATAGAACTTCATACTGAAATATATTAGTACAGATGATTCGAAAAGAGATAGAACACCTGAATAATCTTAACAGCCAAAGAAGAAATCTGTCTCTTCTTCCTTAAAAATAAAAATACTGAGTGGAGATAGTTTCACAAGTAGGTTGTATGAAAACATCAAAGAAGAAATAATTCCTGCCCTGGCTGGTGTAGCTCAGTGGATTGAGTGCAGGCCTGTGAACCAAAGAGTTGCTGGTTCGATTCCCAGTCAGGGCACATGCCTGGGTTGCGGGCCAGGTCCCCAGTAGGGGGCACTCGTGAGGCAACCACACATTGATGTTTCTCTCCTTTCTCCTTGCCCTCTCTAAAAATAAATAAATAAATAATTTTTTAAGAAAGGAAAATATAAATTAGTCAAAAAAGCAAATTAAAAAAAGAGATCATTTCTGTATTTTAAACTGTTATACAGCAGAGAAAGAGGTAGAAAGTGAAACAGCTCATTGACTAAGTCTGTGTAACTCTGAAAATAAGACTGGATGAGGTGGCCACACACAAAGAGGGGAGAGCTGCAGGTTAATATTACTCAAGCTTGTAAATTTAAAGTTGTTTTAATTTTCAAAAGTCAAGTCTAGCTGGATCTTTCGAAACAGATTTATTTTAAGAAGACAGGATGGTTTAAAACCTACTAGTTGAACATATTAGGTAATTAAAGGGAAAGCCAATACGATCATCTTGAGAAAAGTTGCAAAAGCATTTAATAAGACTTAATTTTCATTTTTAACATTCTTAAACCTTTTTTCCAGTGTGGTTTTGCAACAGTGTATTACAAAGGCAGTTCTTAAGAAGTAAACAAATCTCTTAAGGCCCTGGCTGCAAAACACAGGTCAACAGGTGACAGTGCAGGGATTGCTCAGGCAAACACAAGCAGCAGAGGAACCAGGGAGAGCAAATATGCTGGGGATTAATGAAAACATGTTTTATTTATGCACATGTTTGAAAAGTGATTATACTTGCCAAATATTTTGCATAATGAGAATGTAATAAAATGTGATACAGAATAAGTTAATTACAGCCCATTAGCAAGAGTAGGAATTAATGCTATTTGCAGTTAAAAATCACAGAGCTCTTATTAATTATGAGACCATGTGTTTGTGTTAGACAGATACCTGTGTACTGAGCACAGTGTACAAACTCTGTCTCAGTCAGTCCCCGCACAGGCAAGACTCACTCTCTCCTCAGCTTTTTGCTGTGTTCTGCCCACGCTGACTGTGTATCCACAGGTGGAATTCCTCTTCACTCCTCTTCTCGGAGCACTTGCCACGCTGGCCCCCTTGCTGGTCCTGGGACACGCAGGGGTATGCTGTCCCTCTGCAGGCTGCTCCACGGCCCACCCCTCACTGCTTCCTGTCTTTGTTCAGATTCAGCTTTTCAGTGATGCCTGTTCTCGCCAAATTGTGACTGTCCCCTTTCATGCCTTCCCATTCCCCCTTGTTTTGTTCTGTTGCTCTTATCATCCTCTACTGTCTTACAATGTGCTTATTTTTCATGTGTATTGTTTACTTTACATCACCCTCCACTGCACTGTCAACTTTTTTAAAAATTTCATTTATTTATTTTCAGAGAGAGGGGAAGGGAGGGAGGAAGAGAGGAAACATTGAAGTGCGAGAGAAGTATCAGTTGGTTGCCTCCCGTGCGTCCCCAACCAGGGACCTGGCCGCAACCCAGGCATGTGCTCTGACCGGCAATCGAACTGGCGACCTTCTGGTTCACAGGCCGGCACTCAGTCCACTGAGCCACACCAGCCAGGGCAGCATTGTCAACTGTTTGAGGTCAGGGATCTGTGTTTCCTCTCTTTATGCTGTATCCCAAGCTGCTGGCACAGCAGAGCAGGCACTCATTAAGTCTTTTTGAGTGAATTTACTAGAACTGTGAGTATGAAGACTTTCCTATGTTTTGATTAGACAAGAAGTAGTTAGACAAGGAAGATGGACAGGAAAATGAAAGATACAACGCTTAAGGTAGAAAACAACCCGAGGAATGCTTGGTTTTTGAAATAGATCTACTTTTGTACTATAAAGCGCTAAGTGAACTGAAAATGAGGAGGCCTGGATTCTTGCTTTAGTTTTACCATTGACCGTAGGCATATCACTTGCTCTCCTGGGCTTCAGGTTCCTTATTTACAAAACAAACTAGAAGTTTTCATGGAGAAGACTGTACAGCAGGTCTAACCCTGCTTTGTGGTTCTGTGTGGGCTTTGCAGCAGGAAAGACAGCGCTCGTGGTAACGTGTCCCAGTGCTCCATGGCGCTGTCTTCACCCAGTGAGGTGTTTCTCTTGGGGTGCGGACCGGGGGCTCTGCAAGCTAGGGCTTTGCTTGATTTATTTTCATTTCTAAAATTGAGGTGCAGCCGTAGATCACGTACATTAGACTAGAGAAAAGAAAAAGAGGTACATTGGATGGATCTCTGCTAGAGACAGAAACACACCAGATGTCATTCAGGGAGATTACAGGGGAATCTGGCTCATCGTCCGCCTTATTGTTGAGATCCCACATCAGAGAGTTACAGAATCTTACTAAGTTCAGAGCTGGGAAAGTGGAGCTCTTCCATGCTGATTATTATTATGTACCTTGTCTCCAGTCCCTGAAGCAGCCATGACTTATTTGTGGGTCGATTTTGGTGTTTAAGAGTGCACTCTTTTCAAAGAACAGCCCTTAAAACTCAGTTTAAATTCCAAGATCTCTCATTCAGTCAGTGGTTGAGTCCAGTTTTCAGCTTCTCCAGATCATGTAGGCATCTTCCCTTTGCCGTTCTTCACTTTGGTCGATGCACTGGACGTTCATTATTCAACAGAAGTGAGAGGGACGTGACAACGAAGGCCACTTCAGCCTCCCATTCTGGTGTCATTAGAAGATCTCAGGAGAGACTTCCCTGGTCAGCTAAGCTGAGTATCAGGGCGTTCACCGGATTTCCTTCTCCCCTGTCCTCTTTGGGTTAGTAAATAGACCATTAGCACCGGCTGTGCTTCTGCAGAAAGTGCCCCACAGCTCCCAGCGTGTGCTAAATTTCTTCTCTCCCATTTAGAAGAGAAGCCAGATTGCTCCAAGGCCCGCTGTGAAGTCCAGTTCTCTCCGCGCTGCCCGGAAGACTCCGTCCTCATCGAGGGCTATGCCCCTCCTGGGGAGTGCTGCCCCTTGCCCAGCCGCTGCGTGTGCGACCCCGCGGGCTGTCTGCGCAAAGTCTGCCAGCCAGGATACCTGAACATCCTCGTGTCGAAGGCCTCAGGGAAGCCAGGAGAGTGTTGTGACCTCTATGAGTGCAAACCAGGTATGCACGGGCCTGGTCTCTGCAGTCGCGTCCCTCTGCACCACGGGGTCGCAGGCCCTCTGCCCAGCCCGGGTCTCCCCTTCCACGTGAACATGGGCGATCTCATCAGAGCACTACCTGCCTGCCACTTTGGGCTAAAGGCAGCCTCCCTTCTGACCATCTAGTGAGACAACCAGAGAAATAATTCACTGGTACTAAAGCACCTTCGGAGAGGGACCATGTCTCTTTTTCTCTTTTCTTCTCCTTTTTTCCCCTGAAGTGTGCTTGATGGGGGAGGTGGGGTTAAAATTTATGGCACCTGCTGTTTCATTCCCCCAGACAAGGTCATGGTCCTCCTTCGCAGATTTAACTGTGACTTTCAATTATTGCATTTAAAACAACCATTATACATAAAGCAGAAAGTTGTTTTTAGGTACGTACATGCATCCAAATACTCAGCCCCAATCTTTCCCTTGCCTGTCTCCCGCCGTCCGTCTGCTGGCTTCGATAACATGCGCTCAGTCATCTTCGGCCCTCTACTCACCTGCCTTGCCACATGCGGTTCACTGTCGTGTCCCAGCTGTTTCCTGCTTTAAATCCTTTCTGACATCCTCGTTGTTCTGGCAGTGTGTCTAATGTGGTCTGTGGACAGGTCTGGACTGCAGTGATGTCCTCGTTACAAGTTTCTAACCGTTGGTCAGATTTTCTTTTCTGCCAGAGAAATGCTTCAAGCAAAACAATCCCTTTTCCATCTCTTGAACTGTCTTACTAGAAACACCCCCGGCCAATGGTCACCCCCATCCACCCTCATAACCACCACTGGTTTAACACTCTTGTCAGTCTGCATCGGAACTCTTAAATATCTTGTCCCCTGCTTTCCTGGCACAGAAGACCTGGGGTGTGTTACAGTTCTCTAACGTTGTGTGAAATGGGAAAGAACATGCCAGTGTTAGGGTTCTGGGACGCAAGGACACTGCAGGAATTTGTGAAGAGCCAGTGTTTCGTTTGGGGACTCCAAATGCCAGTTAATGTGGTAGTAAACGGTGCCTCTGTCTGCCCCTTGCAGTGTTCAGCGTGGACTGCAGCACGGTGGAGTGCCCGTCCGTCCAGCAGGCCGTGTGCCCCCTGGACAGCCACGAAACTCAAGTCAGACTCACGGCGGATGGCTGCTGCACTCTGCCCACAAGGTCGGTTTGTCCTCAGTTTCCCCAGCTTCCTCCTCTGCCTTGGGTGTCAGCATCCTGGAAGGCACAGTTTCAGCCATGCAGTTTGTTTTCCCCAGCAGTTAGGGAAACCTGATCTTCTCCTGTTTCTGTGGAGAAATCACTGAACGATTACTATGACTTGCTATTTCCATGTGCGGTTCCAGGTGTTTGCCAGGTGAAGTCACTGATCCTTACAGATTCTTCATGCCGGGTGCTCTGCAGTTTTGCAGACTGAGAACTGCACAGGCTAAGATGCCCCTCAGTACGTAGGCAGGGAGGCAGCGAGGTGTCCACCCACAGTGGGCATGTCATTTGAGCCTCTGCGCTGAATCTTCCAGGAGCTTAACCATCGTGTCCAATAGAAGGAAACCCTGCCTGCATCATAGACTCGCTGCCCGGGGGTCCTTCTCAATCACAGTCACACATCTCCTCAGACCTGTCACTCGCGGAGGCAAAGAGGGGTCCCGAAATTCTTACAGGGCTTTCTGGGGTAACAAGCACATCTCTTTGGCTTGATGGGGAAAAAACAGTTGCTGCCATTCTGGTCGTAGCCACAGGACATCCACCGAGCCACAGGACCAGACTCACTCCTGAGCGTGCAGGGCTGCTCTCAAGTCCCGTCCCGGAGAGGCTTCCCAGCGCCCCCCGTGGGGCTGGCCCTCACGCTTGGCCGTGGGAAGACCGTGCTGGGAAACATGGGGCTTACAACCCTTTCTCCTTCCGAGATGTTCTCTCCCCCTCTTTCTTGCCATGAGCTCTCCTCCACCTTCCCCAGGCCACTAAGGCCATTTTGACTGAGCCATCCCTGTCTTTCAACATGTGCTCTACGTTTAATGTCCAGAGTTAAAGCAGTGCCTTATTGCACCCCGTCCGCCTCAGTCGCGGAGCCAGGCGCTGGGCTTCTGTGTCTATGGCGGGAGTAGTTGTGATTATACAGGGGGGCCTCTCAGTGGTCTTTAGTTAAGGTAAGTGTCAGTTATTTGTCCCTAACTGGAGTAGACTTGCAAAGAGTGCTCTGATCATTTTTTTCCTTCTTTCTTCTCTCAAAATACATTAGTTCTTTAACATCTTCTAACCTTTGTCCTGTCCGAAACCCTAGCATTCTCTCAGTGATGTTTTACATGACTTGCCCTATTTTTTTGTACTGTATCCTAAGACATACAAAGATTTCTGTGAAGGTACCATAGTAACAGTGGCGCAGCACCTTCTCATGATATCATGGTACGAGGATTTCCATGGAAGATGCTTGGGGAGGGGTGAATTACTGTGCGAGCATAAGGCATTTACTAATCAGTAAAGGAAGACAAGGGAGCACCACTAAAGGCAGCAGATAGCCCTTCAAGGTCTTCATGAAAAGGAAGGTGGTACATTATATTAGAGAACCTAATTAGTCAAAACGAAGCCAGTTGTTAATTAGTAAGTCCTTTAGTGAGGAGGAGGGACAGTTCTCCGTGTGCTGCGGTAACTGTAACGTCGCACCAGCTGCATGTAGGAGGCACACCGGGGGGTGCCATGGGCAGGAGCTGCGGGAAGACACATTTAGTGTCAGCGGAGGAAAAAAACTTTCTCACCACCAGTGATGTGCTGTAATGAATTGGGCTGCTTCCTGAGATAGTCCGCGCTCCCTGGAGCTGGAGCGATTTCTTTCCATCTGGATGGCCACCTGCCAGGAATGCTTAGAAGAAACGTTCTGTTGGAAAGGAGGTTCAACTAGATGCCTTCCAGGCTTCTGCGAGTCTTGTAAACATAAACCTTGGGGTGGTTATTGTTGTATTGACGTGACTTTGACTTTGCATTCAGAACTAAGGAATGGTCAGTTAAAACGTGGAGAAGGAAGTCATTCAGAATCCCACTGTAAATTATTTGCCGGGAAGGGGTAGGTTCTCACAGCTCTTTAGTTTCCTGTATTTGAGATAGTCAGTGACCCCTGCTCACCCCCTGCCCGCTCCCCACACGCCTCCTGTGTTGCCACCTGGCAGGGCCCTCCCCACGCTCCGTCACGCTCCATGAGGCAGCTTCTCATCCTCCTGCAGGACCACGTTTCCTTTTCTGTGACGTGTTTTTAGTCTTCAGCCCCTAAGGATGACTTCGATGTCCTTCCTCTGCTCCCTTGTACTTTAATTCCTGGGCATCTCTTTATCATCGCACTTTGGACCATACTTAAAATCATTAATTTTTCTTGTCAGCTTTTTCCTACTCTGTGTGAGTCTCAAGGGAAGAGAGTATGTTATGGCCTCTAGTACCTAGAATAGGATTTGATGCAATATGTCAACCTACATTTGTCGGTGAAGGAACGAATGAACGCACAAATGAGTCCACTCTTAGCCATAATGATTCATATGTTGAAGAAGACAGAAATTATCTTCCTGCATTGTCTCACTATAAAACCTTGCAGTTTTTTTTCCCCAAACCCCCTTTTTATGGCCCAGTTTCAGTACTTCGTAAACCCTCCCTTTCAAACATCGAGCTCACCTCTCAAAGCATGGGATGCCTTTATCTTTTCCTTCCACCTTTTCTAAGGGTGTTCATCCTGCAGGACTTCAATTAGATTCCACTTTATTCACAAAGGTCTCCATGCTTCAGCCAACCCCATCCCACTCCCTAGGAACTCCCAAAATAGACCTTTTCAGGTTGCTGGTTAATCATATACTTCCGTGCATTGTTCTTTGTGTTACATGCGTTAAATGTCGTCTCACCAATGAAAGCATGTTTCTGAAGGTCAAAAACTGTGTCTTTCTTTTTCCCTGTGTCTGCAATAAATACTGAATGAATTGGTAGGTACAGAATATGTTCAGACTGTGGCTTAACCTAGTTCAGCATTATTATGCAGGTCCCCACTTACTAAAGAGGAGAATAGACAAGTCATACTCTGACAACAGAGTAAAAACCCAATCATGCCAAAGTGGAAATAAGAAGAAGAGATCCTAATATGTAGTAATAGTGGTAGTGTTTTAAGAGGGAAAAAAAGACATAACTTTATTCCTATGTGTGAGCCAGTTCAAGGTTTTTTCTTAAAAAGTATGATATTTAGGTATTTTTTAAAAAGCATTTTAGAACATATGAAATCCTGTTATGATTATTTGACCTTTACCAGCATAATTGAAGCGTAGTTAAGAACTGAAGAGCCGTCTGAGATCAAAATTTATTACGTGGAGAATTCGGGGGGGGGGAAGTCCTGCACAGTGAGGACAAAGTAAGGTTGAAATAATGGGAAAATTCAGCAGTAGACATTCACCTTTCTTGTAAGGATTTATTGCACCTTCCGTGAACTACAAAAGGAGTCCGCAGACCTTCTCCCCCTCATCTAAAGAATAAGCTTCTTCCTCCTTATCTCCACCCGAATGGAATTCCATTCTCAGTAAGACTGTTTCACCCCCTCGGGCCTCCGACTGCCCTGTGTCTGGGTGAGTGCTTGCTCATTTCCTGGGTTTTCTTCGGAGTTGTCTGTTTTCGGTTCAGTCATTCACCCTGAGATTCATTCCTTCATCAGTCATGAATTACAAGGGACAGACACTGGCCTTCCAGATGTTCTTTCCTATGCGTGGGTATCTCTTCCTTTCTGCCCCTGACAAGCACCGCTTTACCCACCGCCCTCCGCCCTTTCTAAGGACAGGTTACACCTCCTTTCCCTGCCGCACCTCTGCTCTTCCTTAATGCTCGTCCTGCATTTTCCCTCTTTTGCTGTTTCCTCCTGAACTTCATCCTTTGTGGACATCATCTGGTGTGTGATATAATTAACTTTTACTCATTTTTCGTTCTCCCTTCCCTCAGCTTGGTTTAGGTTTCCAGGCACCCTGCCAGTTCTTTCTACCCTTTTCTCTGCCCTTGGCACTGGACTGTGGTGGGAGCTCTGTGGCAGCTCCCCACACCTTCCAGGAGATGGGGAAAGGGCACAGGCGGGCTGGGCCTTACCCTGGGCCTGAGCACTGCCTGATGACAGAAAGGAAAGGGGGCACTGTCCCTGGGGCTCTGGACACCTTTATGTCCTTGGAAGGCCTTCTGTGCTGTGTGTGTGTGCTCACAAGTGCCTGCAGGCAAAAGGAAACGTGCAGCTCAGTCAGTTAGGGTAGATACCTTGACCCAAATGTCGTCTCTGCCGAGAAGGAAAAACAAAAATATCTCTAAGTAACCCGTGGGTAGCAGCTCCAGGGACAGCTCAACTGTGGAACGTGCCTTGCTGCGTACAAAGCCTTCACTTTGTTGTTCTCGTTATCAGCTGACTCCATGAGGAATTTATGGGTGTGAAAACTGAGGTTGAGAGAGTAAGTGGCTTGGGCAAAACCATAACTGTTCTCTGGTACGAGGGACAGAGCGGGTCCATCTTGAATCCAGGTTCTTTGATTCAAAGGCCTCTGCTCTCCACTGCAGTTGTTCTGATAATGTTTTACTGTTTGTAAGCCCAGAAAATATATCAATGGATATGAATTTAGATCTTATCAACATATTTATATGTATCTCAGCATAAACATATTAACAAAATGTTTTTCAGTTGTTGCTGACCCTCAAATGTAATGGCTTAAAACAACCATGATTTATTATTTCTCATGACTGTGTGTTAACTGGATGCTTCATCTGTAGTCAGCTGGCAGGTCGCCTGGGGCTGGATGGGCTAAGGTGATGTCACTCACGTGTCTAGGAACTCAACTGAGGTGGCCAGAAGGGCCTCACCCTGGGCTTCTTTACCTGATGGCAGAATTGAGAGAGGGAGTAGCAAAGCCTTAAGAGACCAAGGTTTGGAATTCATCCATCACTTCCACCACATTCTGTTGGTCACAGCAAGTCACCAGGAGAAGAAAGCCCTGATTTAAAGAGCAGGACAGTACATTCCACCTCTGGGTGAGAAAACCTGCAAAGAATTTGTGGCCATTTTAAGATTCACCATAACATACATTAATTCATATAGGCACTTGTTAGACTTTGCTTTCTGATTGTGGAAAGTTGGTGGAAGGCTGCAGCTGTGTGACCCCTTCCAGAGATAAATGTCCTCCTGGTCCTCAGGTATAGCTCAGGCAACCTGGTGGCTAAGCTCCTTTCCCTTCAGCAGCTGCCTTTCACCTGGGAGCAGACACACGATTTAGGAGCCTTGGAGCACCACCTCGGCCTGAGCCAACCACTGTTTTTAACTCCTCTCCTTAACGCATGTTGTGACTACCTGGTTAAACTAGGTGTTCCTTCAACGCCCAACAGGGAATACCACGAGATCTGCCCGATGAAACTAGGTCAGTTTTAAACACAAACCCCCAGAAAAACCTTTTAAAGATGTTGCATAGAAATCCTCCTCGATAATGCTTGGTCAGGTCATGGCTGTCGGGGAGAAATGGTCCCACCAGATGTGGTGGAGGGCCAGTCCAGTCTGAGCGTCCATGTTCCCCTGCGTCGGCCAGCCCAGACCTCAGCCCAGCTGGTCTCTTTCTCAAGAAGATAGCTCCTAGGTCCCAGTTTTTACCTGTACACGCCTTGCTCTTTGCTTTCTCCAGTGCGTATGCCCAATTTTACAGAGTCTTACCTCTATAGTTTTTCACCCATCTTTTTAGATGCAGGCTGCCAGGGTAGACATTAACTAGTTAAAAATCTAGATAGTACTACTTCTCTACATTACTCACTTTCACTCTTCAAGTCAAATGAGTTTTTCCATACCCCATGCATTTGGATTTGTTATTAAACTATTTTTATTAAGATGAATGAATGTAATATGTTACTGACAGTCACCCTTTCTAAATTTATTTTAATGAGATTAGTCCCTAAGTTTTTGTTATGAAACGGTGTTACCAATTTCTGCCTATAAATACACATTTCTTAAAAGTTATTGAGAAAATTCCAACGTGATTGTTTTGTGGTGGAAATAAGTCCCTGTTTATAGTGTTCAGAACTTAAAATAGGGTCTCTCCTGGGTTGTGCACAGTAAGCACGCCAGGTTCCCAAGCTCTCTCCTGGCTCCAGCTCTCTGACTAAAGGGTCTGATTCTCTTTGAGAACCTGTATCTGGAGCATTTATATCTCTGGCTTTCTGAAACACTATGCGAAAACACGATTTTATTTTTAAATCAAGATATAGAAACATTTTAAACTTTTTGAACCTATATCTGGAACATTTATATCTCTTGCTTTCTGAGACACTATGCAAAAATACTGTTTTATTTTTAAATCAAGATATAGAAATATTTTAAATGGTTTTTCTTACTCCAAAATATTTAAACATTTTATATTATATGCTAGGTAAAACATTGACTGATGTGTGATTTTGCACTGGAAATGTAGTGGAGTTGGAATCATAGTGCTACACACACGCCACTCCACCCCCCCCTCCCCCCGCCCGCCATCCCCCTACCCTGGGAGGCAAGGCCATGTGGCTCTCCCATTTCATAGCTGGAGACTCACAAGGTGGAAGGGTCCTGCCTGGTGAGTGACAGAGCCAGGCTCTGCCATTCATGCAGGGAACACCAGGCAGCCCTGTTCCCTGTCATCCTGAGCCCCTGCACTTGCTTTTGTTATTGTAGTCTGTGAGCGAAGTCCATGTCAGTAAACTGTTCGGTGGCTACAGAATACTCCTCCCTCTTACCTCCTGGTCCTGTGCAGAGAGAGCGCACATGAAGCCAGGCCCACTTCTGCGTGAATGTGGACAAGTCTCTCACTTCATCCGGGTCTGCTTTCTTACCTGTGAGAGGAGGAGAGGAGGGGTTTGATCATCGCAAAAGTACAATAACTTCTACCTTTCAATTCTTTGACTTTCCCAAACCCTTTAGAAAGGAAGAAACCCAAGCTGCTGATGACAGGAGAGCCCTGGGAAAGAAAGGAAAGGAAATTTTTAGAAAATTCCAGGACACAGAAGATAATGGGGGAAATACCTGGTTTGCATAATGAGAGGAAGGGCAGAAAGTCCAAAGAAAGTCATAAAAGAATTATGTTTACATTTCTTTTCATTTAAACAAACAAACAAACAAAAAAAAAAAACCAAACAAAAAGAAAATCTTAGGAAAGGCAAAATGAAATACAAAAACTGTCAGACTAATGATTTAAACCAGGGTCATCAGCACTGGTTGAATTGTGAAATCTGGGTGATAATCCAGTCAAATAGATGGCCTGTTAGTCAGTGGCTAGTTTAGTGTTCCTATTTCTTTCTTTCTTTTTTTTTTGCACATCTATAAATAGGTAGTCCCTTATGCAGCAGGTACAGAACATATCTGGCGGAAGGCTAAATCGGCAAGCTATAGCTTTCCTCTTAGAAACTTTCTGATAGTGCGTGGCTCTCCCGCCCGTCAGCCTGCCTTGGTGGGTGTGTTCAGGGAGGGCGATGTGTGTGGTGATCTCGTACCTGGCGCCGGCACGAACCCCGCGCTGTGCTTGGGTCTCTGGGACCCACCGTTGGACTCATTTCCTCCAGCTATTGGTCCTGTACTTCCCCTGAGGTTCTGCCTTTGTCCCTCTTCCCTGTGACTCCTCTTTATCTAGCTCCCCCGTATTCCTATTGCAATTTCTAAGTAAGTTCACATTAACTTACATACAAACACATAGACACAGAGAGCATTATATTCATGGAAGCGGTTTCGATTCTTTGTTCCTAACTTTGGATCATCTCTTTCTATGCCTCTTAAAAAGCAATCTGCTGAATTAAGTTACATGTTTTTGTTGGAGCCTCGGTTTTATTTCTCTTATATAAGACCTTGTCCTTGGAAGACAATTTCTACCTCATACCCAGGAAGTGAAGTAAGATAAAAGGAAGAATCCCACCCCCGTTGTATCTGAGATATGTCAGGTATACAGGCCATGACGAGAGCGAAGGTCAGGGATTTACTTCCGCTCTAGCATCTAGATATTCCTACTCTGTTGTTTCAGGTTGAAAATCTAGGATGCTGAGTTTCCATTCCTCAATCCTAGCTTCCTTGTGTTCTCAAGAAAATTCGTCTTGTTAGTATGATATTGTATTATGATAACAGAATCTTAGCTGATTGCTAGCACACTGTTGCTTGTGATTAGATGTAGATACTTAGCAAAGGAGCTTTCAGAGATTCCAGAATTCACAGCCTGAAACTGACTCAGTACTGAATGAGGCCAGCAGAATGGAATCTTTGGCAGGTTGTAGCTTTTCTTCAGAAGCTCACGTTAAATCAGAATTAATCTAACCTCTAAGCTCCAGTGAGTGAAAACAAGGCACAGATCTGAAAGGGCCCAGGTAAATGGCACAGGCTCGTGGAAGACAGAACGCTGGGTTTGGTGTGGGGCATGCTGATAAATAAGTTGGCTAGACTTGAAGGAACTCAACACCTTACAGATATAACCTCGGCCAGTTCAAAGACATTGCAGACTTTGGAAGGTAGTAAGAAGGGAACACACAAACAGGCTAACCTGCCAAGAAAATAATTAATAGACTGGCTTTGTACCAAATAATAAGAACTGAATTTAAGAAAAAGCTGTAAAGTAATAATGCCAGCTTTACATCCAAAGATACTGAGGACCTTAAAAAAGCTCGTGCGCGCACACACACACAGAATAACTGATGATAATTTTTCATATCCCTCCCTATTTGCCTCTGATCTCAAATCTTAGGATCATATGGTTTCCATCTTCCTGAGAACTTGGTGGATTTTCTTAGTCCTCTGCTCTAATAGCATCTGAGTAATCCGTTTGCTTCTGAGTAATAGCCTTGGAGGGGCAGTGTCAAGAGTCCTTTAACTTTCTGTTTGCTAATGCACTTACACTTGGGTGGTTGAGTTTTCCAGAGCTCCTCAGTCAACTCTTATCTCCAGAGCCTCACTCAGCCCATCATTCTGCTGGTTGAAGCCTTCAGGGGGGTGTTGAGGGGCGGCGGGTGGAAGATTACCCAAAGGTCAGGGACACAGTCACACTAGCCCAGCCAGACACATATGTCAAAGCCTGAACTTCCAGAGGGTGGCTTGGAACTGACAGGACTTTTTTTTTTGTTTTTTTTCTTGTTTTATTTTGTTTTTCTCATAGCACAGGGAGCAATCCTTAGTTCTTTGAGACAGTGTTAAGCAATTTAGATCACTAAGTGGTATTTACTGTAGACCTATATGGTTTTAACAGTATGCTAGGTAATTAAATTGCTTGTATAATACCTATTCAAATAGCCAGTGGAGACTGTCCCTAAATGTGCATTTTGAAAAGGACATTATCATATTAAGAGCCTTGTAATTAAGTATCATGTCCATTTGTTCCCAAGACATGGTCTCACAGAAGATGGCACTCAATAATAGTTCTAGGTTTCTCTTTCTAAAAAGTAAGTCTGTTGCCCTGGCTGGTGTAGCTCAGTGGATTGAGCGTGGCCTGAGAACCAAACCGTCCCGGTTCGATTCCCAGTCAGGGCACGTGCCTGGGTTGCAGGCCAGGTTCCCAGTGAGGGCCATGTGAGAGGGAACCGTACATTGCTATTTCTCTCCTTCTCTTTCTCTCTCCCTTCCCCTCTCTCTAAAAAGAAATAAAAATTTTAAAAAATCTTAAAAAAAATAAAAAGCTTAGTCTGTTATTACACAGATTTCTCTAATTCAGTTCACTTTTTGGTGGTTTCCTTTCATTTGGATAATTTATCCAGCTGCCTTTAAGGGAATAAGCAAAATTACATTATACAATATGTAAAGTATGCATTAGCACAGCACAGATTTAAAGCGTTTCTGACTCTTGACATGCTATCATGGTAGCATTCTCTGTTTTTAAACACAGGCAGAAAAGAATTTGGAAATGGATTCGAAGCCCTTCTTTCTCAACTAAGAAAAGAACATCTATTCTGTTGCCCTCTGTCACAGTAATTTTTGGCCCAAGAGAGCAAGTCAACTCATAACTAAAAAAGCCAGAGTCTATATTAAACTCTGATGTTTTTAAAACAAAATAGTTGTAGGAATTCCATGTTATTATTGGACGTAGCCCCAGATTGAAGAAAATATGCTTTCCTAGAAGTAGAGCCCTTGCCCACTGGAGACGAACTATCTCCCTGAAAGAGATGTTAATTTGTCGATAATTCACATCGTATGTGGAAGCCCTGCATGTCCTATACACGTGCCTCGTGCCTTTTGTGTTTCGCCATGAACTTGACCAGTATCTAGTCTTACTTTATATGATTCAGTCCTGAAACAAAGTTCAAGGCTCTCACTATGGCATTCAGTGGCTTATAGTTTGGTCTGAATGGGCCTGGCCATCCCCAGACACTAAATACATGGCCCTCTGACTCTCCCGGAATGTAACTCAACTGAATTCCGTTAAACTTGCCCTACATTAGGAAAGCAGAACCTGCCACAGCAGAACACGAACCTCTGGGGGCTTTCCCTCCCCACCCTCGTTGTTGTGTTCCCTCCTCACGACACAGGCAACCAGAACAGCTCCAGACAGTTCTGCAAACGTGGATTGTGAAGTTATTTGCATCACTAATAAGCAAATCTAAAATGTTAAAATGCGGCATCTTCTGGAAATACCAAAAGCAACCCCAAATGTCATAGAATGTGTTTTACGCTTCATTTGCACCTTTGCATTGGATGGAAGTGACAGAGCTCCTCACTACTGTGTAGACACACTGTGCAGAGGGCTTGAGGTAATAAGTGCCCAGTAGACATCAAATTGCTTAGCTGAGACCCTGGAGGTAGAGACAGCTCGTTTCTCCTGGACTTCATGCTCAGTCTGTTGTACATACATCATACAGACGACTGCATTTTAAATTATCTGTTTCTGACTTTGCCTTTGTTCGAAAGGGGAAGAAGTTGTATCCCATGGCTCTGGTGATAATATGATGAAGTGCTTCCATTTCCATAGCGAGGTCATGAGGTCTTGAAGGCTGTTATGATACTTCCTAAGACATTAGATTGTGGACTTTTTTTGAAGGCAAGGATGCACCTTACATGTCTCTCCCTCATCAGTGCCCAGCACCCGTAAATACTCAATAAATGTTTTTAATTACATGTCTAATAGGTAATCCGTGGTAAGCGCTAATATCCATATCCCATAGTGTTTTGGGTCTGTTCGGGGAACGAATGTTTGACTGTTTATCATGTGCCTGGCATCGTGCTCCCTCATGGGAATAAGATGCCATCACTGGTGTCAAGCAGCTCACTGTCTACAGGGAAGGCAAACACGTATAAATCACCTTTTAAACTGCTATACACTTGAGAAGTAGAGGTGTGCAAAAAAGAAAAGTTCACAGAGCAAAGAGATGCTAATTGCGACTTGGAAAACTGTCGGTTTTGACTTTTGAGCTGAGTCTTTAAGAATGAGTCAGAGTTCAGCAGATAGAGAAAGAAGAAAGGGCATTCTAGGCCATTGCAGTCATTGCTTTTTAAACTTTTAATATGTTTTGCAACTTAAAACATCAGCACTAATCCCACCTATCTTTATGATTCAAGAAGAATAGAATTCATGACAGTTCTTGTTTTCTCCTCAGATAACCTCCCCCTTGCAAGACTGCATTCCTTGTTTAAACATTGTATTACTTTCCCATCGCTTTCAATTAAAGATGCTTCTTAGTGTGATATGCAAGACCCCTTAGTCTCTAGCTGTGGCCTAGCTCTCTAGCTGCGTCTCCTGCAAGTCCCCCTACAGTATCCCCCAGACTCCATCCCAGGACATAATGTCCTCCTGATGGGATGAACCATTTGTTCCAACCTAAACACTCCATTCTTTCTGGCCTCTGTACATTTGAATAGGCTTTTCCCTCTTCCTAGGATGTCCTTCCCTCCACTCCTCCGCATGGATAGACAATCACACAGTCTGTTCCCCTCACACCGCCCTGCACGCATGTGCACACAGCCTCAGCTATTTCTCCTTATGCCTCTGGTCAGGAAAAGCATCCCAGAAGAAGTAGTCCTGGGGGACAAGCGGAGGTTTGTTAGCCACCGGAGGGCAGTCACTGTGGAAGAGGTGGGGCTGCTGCTGCTGGGTGTGGGCTCCTTGCAGCAGCCCTCAGCAGCACAGAGGAGGTAATTGGTTTGAATCACAGTTTGCACTTGGCAGCCTTGGGCCTGAATTTGACCCCCCGAGACATGTTTTCTTTTTGCCTTTTTGCCGGGGCGGGGGGTGCATCTTTAAATTAGTCATATCCGTTTAAAAACTGGGAGGCTTCATATAAAAATCTGGCTTCTCTTGAGCAGTTTAGAAGGTTTGGGGACAGTGCCCACCTGTTTTCTCCACGGGAGGAGCAGTGACGCCCCGTCAGAGGGCAGGGACCCTCCTGGGTAGTCTCTCTGGGATCCCTATCCTCGTTCAGCATTCCTGCCCAGCTCCTGAAGACACTCAGGTTTGCATCTCTGGGTTTCACACGCTCGGAGTCAGGGTCAAGGGACCAGGTAAGAACAGAGGTTAAAGGGCAGGATGTTTAATGGCATCATGAAGATGGTGGCCCAGGCACCCACCAGGGTCTGGGACTGAGTCCTTCAGGAGCTGCAGTCGGACAAGGCCCAGGCCGAGGAGAAAGGGGACGGTCTGAGCAGTGGCTGTCCCAGGGAGCGTGAAGAGGCAATGTGGGGGTGGCGCAGGTCTGAGAGAACTGGACGAACCATTGTGATCAGCAAGTAGGATGCTCGGCTTGAGAGATGTCAGAGAGCTGTGGCCGTAGGGGTAAGTGGCTGAAGCAGCGGGGGGTGGCAGCCAGGATCACTGGATTCCGAAAGGTCAGGGTGATGAAAATGCTTTGTCCACATAGACACCAGACCCTTCCAACTTCTAATTACGTAAAATAGCTAACAGGTGTGGAATGCTTGCGTGTTCCAGGCACTATCCTAGGTGCTTTTCACATCTCGGTTTAATCTACATAGCAGTCCTATGACATATGGGTGCTCTAATGATCCCATTTTACATATGGTACAGTGGCCAGAACCCAAGCCAAAGACTGAAATCAGAGTGCGTTCTCTGAAACCCTACCCCCGCAGGCAATGGGTAGGAGACACAGCCCCGGCGAGGGAGGGCTTGGACAGAGAGGAAAGCAATGATGTGGGGCCAGCCGGAGGGCAACTTGGAGGGCGTTGAGCTCCCTTCCAGCCCAAGTGAGTAAGTAAGTGTGGGGCAATTTGCCGCCTCCCTGGAGACAGCTGCAAGGAAACAGCATTTTCAGGCGAACCGAGTAGATGAGAGGTGAGCGGCCCCTGTTGTGATGATGTTCAGGAGTTGAGTTTGTCTGCGAAGGAAAGCTTAGGAGGGCAGGGAAGGTGGTGTGGAAGGGTGAGTCCCTGGGAAGTTAGAGCAGGATCTGGGGCTGCACGCTCCCTCGAGGACTGGAGACCAGAGGATCTTGCCCTTTGCACTGGTGACAAGGGGAGAGGCCTGGGAACTGACAGCCCTCAGGGATCCAAGTGGACACATGCTTAAGGGCCGCTGGGGCAGCCGCCGCTCAGCCCGGGGTGGGCTCTGGAGGAGGTCCACAACCCTGGCAGTAACGATGCTCTGCTCAGGTTTTCAGCTAGAAGGTTGTCCTGATGTCACTGGTGTTTGTTCTTCCCTGGTCCCTGGGAAGGGACACAACCATGCACATCCACTGTGGTCTCATTTGTGATTATGTATTCGACACCTCCCTGAACTGAGGGCCAGGCCCCTGTGTGTCTCCTCCAGTCACCACCCAGCACAGTGCCCTTCTGCACGTACACAGTGAGCACACAGGTAGGAAATAAGTACCTGCTCACAGGCAACCTGATTCCAAGTTCCAAAGCATGAACTTCTCATGCAGTTGACAATTCTGGCTCTGCAGCGAGAACACCTTATGTTGCTGTATGGAAACGTACACATCCAAACCCGCTCCTCCTCTTTCCCAGAGTGCACCGGGCCAGTCTCCCCTCTTCCTTACTTTTCTGGACTGGTGTCCTGCACCTCTCACTCCCGCCCCCTCTTCGCTCTCTGAGGCCAGCTGGCCTACCACGACCTCAGGAAATAAAGGCTCGGAGCCTTTCACGGCTGGGACTTGGTTGTTACCAGATCGTTGGGCCGAATCAAGTGCAGTGTGAGAAGCCTGCCAGATCCTGGATGTCTCGTTTTCAGCAGGGCCCTGGGCCCTGGGGATTCTCCACAGCGGTGTTTCTGGGCCTCTGGTTTTCCTGCCGCCAGGAGTACTGAGTCCCTTTGGAGCTTCTCCAGCTCTCTTCCCTGGCTGGCCACCGCGAGTCAGTGACGTGTGGGCGGTGCCAGCGCTTTCTCGTCCCCCCACCTACGGAACTGCGGGGCACGGCTCTAGAACATAATTGTACAAGGTGCATAGAAACCATGTAGGCCTACAGGTTCTGTTTTCCTATACTTTATACCACTTTTTCTCTCAATTTAGCACCTTAATATAGGGTTCCTGAGCCACATACCAGCCTTGAGGAGGGAGCTGTAATCATCAGCTAAGAAGAAGAGAACTGTAACGACCACTTTATTAAGGGCTTGCAATGGACTGCATTATTATTACTAGGAAATACGAAAGAATACTTTACCTAATAGCCCTCAGTTTTTACCTTCCCTGTATCGGAACATATCCCCTAATCTCCCACCCCAGGAAACGTGTAATAACACCTACCAAAATAACGCAGTGTCTCGGAAGGGAAGGTGAAGACTGTGCCATTTCTGGTTGAACAGGTGACAGTTCCTGTAAAGGGGAGCGCTGGCTGCTGCGAGGGAGGGACGTCCTCAGAGTGGGCCCTGTGCTTGCCCTTCTGACGCACATGTTCCCCTGCCTGGGTGGGCGAAGTGCAAGGAGATCATGCAGGAATTAGCCTAAGAAAATAGGAAGGCGGTTTGTGACTTGGAGCGCCGTGTCTCCTGAGGAAACTGGAGGAAACTCACCACGTTCCTTGGGGAGGCGTGTGGTTCTCCATAAGGATAGCTTGACTCTTGGGTGGGAAACCTGTTTCTTTTGGGGTGTTTTATTTGCAGCCTCTTTTTAAAACTTACACATTTCTGGAAAGAGTTAAGCTATTTAATGAGTAGAGAGATAGTACATCAGATTTAATTAAAGTTGAAGCTACTTTTTATAGAGTAGGAATGTTTTATGTGTCATTGTAATTTTCATTCCTGACAGTTATTTCATCACTACGCTGTGGAATCCTGGCAGCACAAGTACTTTGCCCTCTTAACTCCTCGCCTGTCCTTGTTTCCTGACTGAAGGGAGACCTCTCTCCCACCTATGAAGAGTGGTTTTGATTCACAGACAGTGGTTCTCACCTTTTGGAGGGCTCAAGCACTCACTCCGAATGTGGAGTAAATCCAGCAGTCATTTGCAGAGGGCCCCACAGAGTGGTTTGTCCTCCAGGATATGGACAGGGATAAGGATCTGCTTGGGGAGCAGAAGGAGTCTGCTGCTTCCAAATTCCCTCCTCTGCAGAAGGAGCTTATTGTAGGTCAGTGTTTGAATAACATTTATCCTCAGCTCTGCGTGGTGCCCACCACGAGGGCACATTCCAGGGGCACTTCCGTGCTTTGCCGAATGGCACGGAAGTGGCAGACGGGGCTCCTCTGTCCCATAGCCTGTTCCAGCCACTCTCTGTAGTTCCACATCCTCTACTATTTCTCTGGTCATTCCAGCGAAACAAATATTGATTCTTCTGCTTAGAAATGAAGCCACAACTTGGTTATGAAGACAAGTCTAGTGTATGGAAACACCAGTGTCTGGCGTATTGTTTCTTCTCCTGCGTGGCTCAACCTTCATGAGTAGGAAAGAAAGAAGAGTAGTAGATGTGTCAGTGTACTCTCCCTCCAAAAAATAAAGACCAAGAAAGCGTCAGAGAGAAGACCCAGCTTGAGCTGGGTCTGAAGGTTGAGGTGCTTGGTGAGGGGGGAGTGGGGGAGGGGAGGGGCCAGCACGCCGTGTGAGGCTGTGTGTGCTCCAGGCTCAGAGTGTGGGCCGTCAGTAGGGAGGCATGAGCCAGAATCAGACCGTGGCAGTGATGGGAATAGGGTTGGCACTAATAGACTCGTGGGATTTTATAGTTAGAAGCAAGCTCATTATGGTCCAACCATCTCATTTTATGGCTGAGAAAACTGAGCGTCCCGAAGTTTTAAGTGGCTTGTTGGTGGTCACACATTTTCTGGTGGATGGTTGTAAATAAAGTCGTTCTGTTCTTCACTGCACAGGTTTCACAGGAAAGAGTCTTTGTACATGATCGAGAGCAAGTGCTATTAATCCTCCTTCTCGTTACAATTTAAAACCAGTTGAGCTTGGCTTTTTCCCATGGAAAGTGCAAATGAAGCGATGGTGACCGAGAGCCTGCACCTCAAGGAATGAGTTTCTCAGAAAGTGGGCCCCAGTTCCATTCAGGTGAATCTCCTGGAGAGCTTCTGAGACTGTACCGGCCCATTCTGGAACCCTGACCCCCACTTGCAGAAAAAGTCTTTGTGTTTAGCACCCTGGAATCTGCATTCCAGACATATTCCATAGGCTTTTTCCTCTACACACTAATTTTGAAAAGCACTACACCTATTGGCTCCCAGTCTAAAATTTATAAAAAATAGAAACTATAAAAACAGTGCATGGTCTAACCTCTGGCGTACTAGCCATGAAAAAATATATGTATTCCAGATTATTGTTCAGATGCCTTTATCATTATTTTCATTTACAAGACAAATAAGGCATGTCTCCTGCGCAAGGGGAATTCACAGGAGGAAAAATAGGATTTTGATTTTGTAGGATGAGCAGGTACTCTCCAAGAGTGCGGTACCCCTGGGGTCAGAGGAAGGAAGGTCAGAGGAAGGAAGATGAAGCCTGGCTGCTTTTTGGTCAGAGAAGGCCCTGTCGAGTGGGTGGTCTGAAGCTGTGTAGAATTCACCAGGGGCAGGAGAGAGGCAGAGATTCAAAGCGGGTAGACATCTGAGCTGTGGCACAGAGTGATAAGGGGCAGCGGTGGGTGGACGGAGTGAATGGCAGATTGCCGTTGTTGCTCAACTGCGGGGCAGAGGAGGGACCAGTGGAATCTGGAAGCTGGGAGATAAGGAGAGGCCAGGCTGAAGCACCTTGTAAGCTGCGCCAGAGCCTCTGGGCTGCCGGGACTATCTGCGCAGTCCCCGATTGCACTGCTTTTCCACAGGCAGAATGAGCCGGCACAGGCTGCTAAGGAAGGGAGTGCCCTCTAGGGGCCTAGATGATTTCTGAGTGCTGTTCGTCATTGTCCTTGTGCACTCAGATGCCCACTGAGCTGAATCCATTGACTGTTCTGGAGAAGAAAAGACAGCTTAACCAACCCACCTGGATGCGGCTATGAGGGATGATTACATTATGCAAACATTTATTAATATGGTACCTTAATTGGTCATTATCTTAATACTGAGGTTAAAATTAGAGGCTTGATTTTTCTGCATATTGCAAATATAGGTTGTTTCTGGTTTCAAGTTAAAAAGCCCTTAGTCCATCTATTGTATGATTCTGTTTATATGAACTGTCCAGAAGAGGCAAATCCGTGGGGACAGGACATAGACTCGTGGTTGCCTGGGCCCGGGAGGGAGGGCAAAGAGTACAGGGTTTCTTTTTGAGGTGAGGAAAATCTTCTAAAATTAGGTAGCGGTGATGGTTGCACAACCCTGTGAATATTAAAACACTGAATTATACACTTAAAACAGTGAATTTTATGCTATGTGAGTTTCATCTCACTAAAGCTGTTACTTTTTTAAAAAATTTCAAAGCCCTCAACACTTCTGTTTCAAGGTATCATGCAAATATAACAGCTTCACCTTAGTACTTTTTTTTTAGTTCACAATATAGAGCTCTCACTGCTTTCCTTGTCACTTTCTTTTGTTTTTTCAGTTAATATTGTCCCTCTTCTATTCATCTCTAGTTCTGTTTCACTTAAACAGTGTTTATTTCATGAATATATGTGAGAGATCCAAAGAAAGCTTGTGGAAAGATGAGGTCTCAAGTCACCACAAAACAGTGAGAGAGAAGGGCCTTAAAAAGCTAGAGTATTATTTGAGGCAGGCCCAGAAGGACAGATGGTATCTAGACAGACAGCTGGGGATGAGGGCCGGAGGGGGAGTGTTCGGGAGGGAACAGGGTGAGCGGGGCTCGTCTGGAGGACAGGGGCTGACAGGGGAAATGAAGAGAAGTTCTGGGAGAAACGGGACACGGACCTGAGAGGGTCCAGTGCGAGGCTGAGCCATGTGTGAGATCAGTCAAGTGAGGAGTAACTGAAGATTTTTGGTGACAGTAGAGGAACCGAGCCCGAGGATGGATGTGGCATAGTTAGGGAGCAGAGACTTGGGTGAGCGGGGACCAGGTTAGAGTCTAGACACTGAGGGAGGGAGGGCTTCGGACGTGTGCGGTCAGGGATGGCATCAGTTTAGACAGCATCGCTCTCTCCCTCGGGTCAGTCTGCTTCCCCTGCCCTGATCCACGCTTTCTGCGTTCCCTTGCTTGCTCTTCATTCAGGCGTTGGGGTAAAAGGTAGGAGGAGAATGGGGGGGAGAGGGAGGCAGTGACACAGAAGAGTAAAATCAGAGAGAAAAGGCGGTGAGGATAAGGTACAGTTTGCACGCTTCAGTTCTGTAATTCAGCATTTCTTCTTCCTGACTCGATAGAACATCTCATCTCCTTCCATGGAAAATACAGGGCAGGAAGTCCTGTTTAATTTCAGGTCAGTTGATGAAGCTCTGTGCCTCCCCATTCTCATCTGTAGAAGGGGAGCATAATTTTATTAAAGCTTGTAAAAAACTCCACTGGACTCACCTAATTCGTGGATGTAATAAATTTCCTTGGAAAATAAGAGTCTTGATGGTGTCCCCTGTTGTTACCTGACGGAGTGTAGCCATGTCTGTCAAAAGATAACTCACATGAGCTGGATTATGTTGAACTATGTGAAACTGCTGTTTGTTTTTGAACTGCAAAAAAAAAAAAAAAACTGTTTCATAAAGTTTCAACCCCATGAGTAGTTGCTTGATAGATATCTGCCATGAATCCACATTTTTACCTTTCCTGGGTCCTTCATAAATTCTTTCTGTCTGAAGGTGCTGATGGTCTTTAACATCTGCTAACCTCAGGTTCAGGGGAAGCTGCAAGAAGTCAGAAGATGGCCCCAGGGAGGGAGGGCTTGCCGAGGGAGATGCAGAGAAGGGGGGAGAGGTGCTGGGAGGAGAACAGCCAGCAAAACCCAGGGCGTCCGAGTCCCTGGATCTTTAACATTCAGTCATTCTGGTGCAGAAGTGAAACTGGAGCATGAAGGGTTTTCTTTTTCTAAGTGTGTTCATAGGCAGCTGTGCACAGTGTCAGGGCTTCTGGAACACACCGAGACAGTCTGCGTGGGTCTGTAGGGAAACAGGACATACAAATGCTGGGACGCAGGTCACGTGTTCAAGGGGAAGAAGACGATTTAGCACAACTTAGGTATGGTTTTCAGGCTGGTGTGGTTTCTGATATCCGAGCAGAGAGCCAGGCCAGAGAGTAAGGGCACATATGTATTCAGGAAAGGTCACTGCAGGGTTGAAGGACAACATCTGAACGCATATTTTTTGGTTGATCGTATGCTCTTTGGTGTTTAAATTAGAATGATTGGAATACATCGGTAGGCAAGAATGTGAATCCCAGATATTCTTGTAGGAATCTTTCATTGTAATCACATCCAGATATTGGGATCAGGGTGTGGCCTCTCAATACTTAGAGTGTCGATTGCAGTAAGTGTAAAGAGCATATTGCTACTGTAATATCACCATTTATGGCTGTGTGCTTAATACTGCAGTGGCTGGCTACCTGAAAATGAAAGACTATAGGATAACCTTACTAGGGACTAAAAGCCCAGCTCATATTTACTCAGTCCTGGAAGATGACTGTCCAGTAGGAATACAGATTATAAATCAAGAGCTCCGACCCAGCTCTACTCACAGAAAGCAGGCAGACGTTTATTTTAAACCATCGGCAGAAATACCATTGCAGCAAAATCTTAATTATCTCTAACACCTGCTTCTCCCAGGACTCCGATAGAACGGTCACCCCACGTGGAAGAGGCCTGAGAGGACTGGCCCTGAGGGAGGTCATTTACACCTTTCTGGTGGCTTTCATGATCTTTGGTGCAAATTGTAACTTCCATTTGTGTTTCCTTTAGTTCTGCAGTTAACTGGAAATGTAATTAAACCTCTGGGCCTGATTACTGAGGTTCTCGCGGGCTACAGGAACATTTTACTTTATTAAAGATCCGAAGAATGATAGAGGAACAAAATAATCACATAAGAAGGGGGAATAAAACAGAATTAATGAATGTGTTAATAGTTCTTCCCTGCTGGGAATGTTTCCTTCTCCTGCCCTTGACCTCTACTGTACATAAAAACCTACATACTTCCTGTAAGGACGTCTCCTTTTAGGGTATCTTCCTTTCACTTCTATCTACCTGGAAACTCCCATAGTCCTCCTCTCCACCCTCCAACCACACCTGCATTCCCAGGGGAGTCCCAGGGTCTGCAGCTCACTGCTCCTTCCCTGTGTGATGTCCCCGTCCTGACACCCTGCTGCCCCGAGCTGCTCCTTTCCTGCCTCCTCTTTCATCCCAGCAGACCAGCACCAGACAGCTGACTGCATTTTTTCTTCTCCTCTGATTTTTACCTGCCTCTATTTTACTGCATTCAGGCAGATTTCACAGCAGAGTTGAAGTTCACTGAACAGCTCATTCGTGCCTATAGCGAGCAAGGGATGCACACATGCAGCTTAGAAGATCCCAGAATTAAGACTTTCATCGTCCAAATAGCTGTCACAAAGTCCACTTAGAAAAGTGCAGGCCCTTTCTTTATGAAGAGCTCCTTGGTCTTCAATCAGAGTCTGTTTCTTCTATTAGACACAATTATGAATTAATTAGCATGGATCAACATGGGGGCACTACTAGACACAATCACACACGAGAACAAAAGACTGAAAAGCTAACAACTTAATAGTTGAAAGAAGAGCCAGAAAAATCTCTGCAAAATACCTAAAGGTCAGCAGCAAAGCAGCAACATGGGGCCATTGAACACAGCAGCCCTCGCTCTGCAGCAGTGTCTGCAGGCTTCCCTGATGTATGGAATAGCATAATGTATGCATGCAAAATGGCCCCGAGTCATCAAGAAAATATTATGCTTGATACTGGTCTAGTTAAGTAAGAAAGGAAGTAATGCATTTTGGAAATACGTCTGTCAAAATGGTAAAAGTTAAAAACCTGGGTGTGTATTAGGTAGATGAGCCTTAGTTACATGGAATGCAGATGATGTAGAGTCCCTTCCCCATTCCCCAGGGACACCAGATAAACAAGACAGTGTCATAGAGTGGAGTTAGTTTGCCACAGCCGCTTTGTGGTCTCCCGACTTCTGTGTTGTTGTTTATTCATGGGGTTTTCCCTCCCTTTTCTTTGGTTTCAGATGCGAGTGTCGCACTGGCTTATGTGGTCCCCCCGTGTGTGAGGCGGGATCCATTCCCCGCATAGTCTCTCGTGGAGATGGGACACCTGGAAAGTGCTGTGATGTCTTTGAATGTGTTAATGGTACGTGGGGTTTCTCTTGTTCTCAGAGTGTGCACATTCGTGCAGGAGGAGGAGGGAGGGTTCAATCTAGCTGTTTCTGCCTTTTATACGGCAGGGAATATACTCAGGGACTTGATGAAACTCACGCAGAAAGGTTTGGTTAAGATTCCAGCGGGCGGTGAAGGACATGAGAGAATCATCATTCCATCCATCAGAAAGAGAATTTTGTAAATGTACTAGGAGATTGCATGTAGCAGTCCTAGTCTGCTGTGTTTCAGTAGCGAAGCCATTTTAGGATTTCGAAAAAAAAAAAAAAGATCATGGAACCTGTGATCACAGTCCTCCTCTCATCCCCCCTCATCTCATGCTCTCAGGAGGGAATGGAGGGAATGAACACCACGTCGGAGCCACTGCAATTTGAAACAGAAAAGACACCGTTCCTCTAGGTGAACATTTGCCTGCTTAGAGAGAACATCTCTGTCCAGGGCTTGGTCACTAGCCTTGGCCTGCTTTCAGTTTGAGCCTTGTGGCCCCAGAATAGGATTCTCCGGTCACAAGATCCCTGCAAATAGCATCCCCCTCTCCCTTAAACCTTTCACAAGAGGTCGTGGTGTTTGGGGGCAGGGTGTTTATTGGATTTGTACGCTAGAAGGAAGGAACACCTCAAACGTGCCCCTCCATCAGAATTTCCCGAAGAAAAACAAAGGATGAAACTCAGGCGAGACATCAGTAGTTGTAGAGCGTTGCTTTGTCAGTACCTAGAGTCACAAGGAAAACGAGGATGGATTTGGACAAATACGACAAACTTGCACGTGTAGAAACATCTGTACCAACTACCGCCTATAGGAAATTAGTTCCGAAGGTTATCTGCCCCCCCCCAGGCATCCCCTCCCCCCCAGGCCTCCCCTCCCCTAGAAGAAAGGCTTTATGACAGTTGAGTCCTGTTTCATCATGTCCTATAGTGTCCAGTCCAGTGCACACGCGGTTTTGTTTTGTAGAAACGCTTGCAGGACGGCTTTGTGGTTAAGAGAGAACATTGACAGGAACCCAATGACCTCCGTTTGAAAAGGGGCTCCTCCACTCACTAGTTGTGTGATTTGGGCATCTCTTGTCCTCCCTGGGCCTCAGTCTCCAAGCCTGTAAGATGGAGTGAATTCCAGTAAATTAAGTGAGGTTTTATACGTGAAGCACTTGGACTCGTGCCTCAAGAGCAAACAGTCTCACTGTTTGGTATTCCCACCTCCTGTTCACGGGCAGACACTGTTCTGCACGTTCCAGGGAGTAGAGAGAGCAAGGTGGGCGTCCTGACTTACAGACCTGGTTGATATGAGCGCACGAGTGGAACAGGTTCCACATGCACCCATAGATCTCTCCCCACAGCCATGTTGTCATCTGGCCGGTAGTGATGTCTGCTAAACACCGGCTGGCAGCCAGGCAGACCTTCTTACTCTGGGAGCACTGCAGTTTCGTTGATGGTAGCCAATTTTCTGTGAGTCTTCAACCATTTGAGCCCCATTTGAAATGGAGCTCATTGCTCCTTACCTTGAGCCCCAGCATCTCAGATGTGCTCCCTTGCAGTGCTCCTCTCCCTGCGGGCATGTGGTCTGTCTCTCACTCTAGAACCTCCCTCTGGAGGTGGCTGTTTTCCTACCACCCTGCAGAGGGCTTACTTTGCCCCACACTTTAAGCCTAAGTTTTTGTCCCCTGGAAATACCACCTGTGGTAATGCAATGCACTGTCGTGCCCTCCAAGTGATGAGGAAGAGCGGGCCTTCCTTCTCTCTGCTTCGTGGGTGTAGAAACCCAAGTGACAGGCCTCTCTTCTCAGGGTGGGGGCTTTATCTCTCAGTCCAGTGTGACACCCCCACCTCGGTGGCTTGGATTCGTCCTCAGCGCCCGCCCCTCCCTGTGGAGCTCTGACGTCAGGAACAGCACTTGCCGTCTGCCATGAGGAAGTGTTGAGAGGACAAGGCACAGTCACAGTGTTGCTAGTGGTGCCCTTGCCACCATAAACTTGTTGAGTGATCTTTGTCTCATTTCTCATCCTGCCATTAGTGTCTCTATTAAAATATTAGTCATTCAGTTGTAGATGAGACTAGGAACTCTCATGCTGTGAAGCTTCATAATCCTGCAGAACAATGTTTAAGGACATGGGGTCTCAGTCTGTATTTGACTTCTTTTGATGCATACATGCACATGTACACACATCTGCTCTACACATGCGCACGCACACACGTTTGTGTGTGTGAGGGTATCTATTTGCCACCTAGTGCCCTGGGAAAGTCTTACTATTGTCACAAGGTTGCCATCAAAGGCTATTACATATCAAAGAATCATTATCATCACCTAGAAAAGCAGAGGTTTAATGTGTGTATGTGTGTGTGTGTTTAAAGCTTTGCTTATCCACAAAGGATTTGAGACAGCTTTTTGGTGAGAATGGGTACAATTTCCTAGTGGAAAAATATTAATGAAAAAGGAGAGTCAGAACCATAGAGGAGCACATAAAGATTGAAAGAGAAAAGTAAAAGGAAAGTGCCCACAGGTCCGCAGGCCGTAAGCGACTGACTGCCTACTGCTGGCAGGCTCTCGGCGGCCTGGCCAGCAAAGGAAAGGGAGGCGGGGTCAGATCCACTCTTCTGATTTTTAGAGAAGAGAAGCCCACTCACTGGACAGGGCGACACTCATCTCTGATGGAAGCTTGAGAAGATGCAGTAGATAATGTCCTCTGTTGTTCTAATGCCACCAGCGCAAAAACCTGTTTCCTGTGGCTGCCCTTCTCAGTAAAAAGCAGAAGCAAATACGAAAGTGCAGCTCAGCGAAAGCAGGTCTCGGAGATCATTTTGATGCACGGCTGGAACCTAGATGCCTGTAGCGTCATCCATAGTTTCTCGATTTCGAGACTCCCACAACACGGAGGAGTAGACAGAGAAAACCCGGCTCAGAGGCCACGGGTGAATGTAACGGAGCAGACCGCACGTGCGGGAACGGAGGTCGCACACAGCGCTCAGTTCCTGAGCTGCCGTCCGGATAACCCGTCTGCTCACGTTATTTGTTTTTTTTTTGTTGGTTTTTTTTTTTTTTAAACAGTACACGTGGAAGGAAAACACAAGATTACAAAATGTTCACAGAGAACTCAGGAACTCCTGAGTTTTGAAAACATTCGCTTGGGTGAATAGGTGGAGAGAACATTCTCTGTAAACATTGCCTGCCTTTGCGGTCTGGTCCGTTTTGGTTGTGTTTTGGTGGGAGGCTGGGCGGGGTGCCAGCCAGATTGTGAGAGTTTGTGACCACAGTCTCTGACGAAGGCCAGACTCAGGAGGTGTTGGCTGAACAAGGGCCCTGTTGTTTAGAAACCAGAGGGACAGATGGTGCTTGGGTTCCTTTGATGTAAACTTAGAAGTCATCAAAATCATCACCTGGAAGGATGATCTTCATAGCAGTGGTGGGACAGTCCCGGATATTCCTCAAAACACAGCTCTGTCACTGCTCCAGCCCACAGGCAAAACTTTTATCATCTGTCCACCAGAGCCAAGTAACGGCCCTTCCTTTTAGATGGGCGTGTGCTCTCGATTTGGGGCCAGGACACCCCATTGTCTCAAACTGGCCCACCTCTGTCCTGCTCACAGACATCAGGGTTTGAAATCTCAGGCATAGAATGTGAGATATGTGGTTTCATAGATACGATCGGTTTTCCATGTATATGACAAAAATCTAAATAAAACGGAACATTTTGGTTTGAGTGTCTTAGCTAATAACTGACTCTTCCAGCCCCAGAAATTGGCCTGTAAAACGAATCAATTACAGGACAGCCATACCCAACGTCAGCTTGACCCTTATGTAAAATTTTGGCCTAGAAAACTCAGATCTGAAGTCTGTTAATAAGAAAATGAGGTCAAAAACATCTATTGAGAACCCATTGTCTGTATAGCAGTAATGTTCCTAGGGACAGACTGTCTATTTCTGCAGTAATGGAGTGAATATGGCACTTGGAAAGAAATACTCCACTTAATATGCATTTATTGAGCATACATCCTGTTCCTGGAGCCTCATCAAGTTAATTTTGCTCAGAGTGATATAATCTTTTTCAGTTCTTCATAAGCATTGTTCTCTTTTCCTTGTCCCTAAATAGTATCTGCTTGGCATATTGTAGCACACCAACTCCCTTCCCCCATAGGAAAAATAAAGGTTTTTATCCACCCACCATCTCTTTGTGTTTATATCAGCTCGCTGTTGACTTCTGGAGGAATTTTCCGACGATTCTCACCTGGTGTACAGTTGTGTCTCTTTTGGTTTATGATGTCTGCCGTCTCAGCTTCCGGTACAGCTCCCTGCCTCCTGTGCGATGAGACCAAAGGCAAAATATTAGCTGTTTTCTGCTAGGAGACTGAAGAGAAAAGGCAGCGACTGAAACTGTTTACATTTCTTCCCCACTGATGTGAAGTTCTATAGTCTAGTC
Organism: Micronycteris hirsuta; assembly: GCA_004026765.1. Lineage (NCBI taxonomy): Eukaryota > Metazoa > Chordata > Mammalia > Chiroptera > Phyllostomidae > Micronycteris > Micronycteris hirsuta. The sequence goes on from PVJI01001103.1 coordinate 165,137, forward strand.
TTTTCCTCCATTGACGCCGTATACCTATCACCATCTGCCAATCGGTGCAGTGTGGCAGGCAGTCAAGGTTATTAACAGTCAGTACTGCCCTGCCAGGCTTCCCCCCCGCCCCCCCCCCGGGAGATCTGGAATGTATAGGGTCTGGCACAAATAACGCCCCTATTTTATTACATAAAAATCTTTTATTACAAAATCGTAAGCATGTAACATAACAATATTACACTTAAGCACACCATATTACATTTTAGGGGAAATGTTCAAATTAAGACTATAAATTACTATGCTCACATTATTACCCTACCAACCACACTCAGTGGTACTTCCGCCGGACCCTGTGTTAAGGGGGAAGAGAAGGTTTCAGAACTTAGAAACATAAAATTTAATTGGGCCAACACAAAACACACAAAAAAGCACTAAAGAGATACTTTTGATGCATCTCGGCATTGAAAAATACAAATTATGTAGCAAATTACTTCTTTGCAGTATTTTTTCCCCTTTCCACAGCCATTTCAATTGCCTTCTTGTAGAGGTTGTGGTAATCCCCACACTGTTCTGAGATTCTCATCTATCCCCGACGGGTAGAGAAGTAACTGGTTGTTGCTCCGCAAGGACCGCTGCCAGCCTTTGCACCGTGCACTTTCCTGAAGAGCCTCACAATATTTTGCCGCAGTGTGAAACTGGAATTTCGTTGTGTTGTGTGTGTGTTGGTCTATTACAGTTGTCCCAGTTTTCCCCTGTTGCTCTCCCCCGCCCCGCCCCCCCCAGGTCTCGCAGTCAGTCCCCACCCTGTTGTCCATGTCCATGGGTCATTTATACCTGTTCCTTGACTGGTCCCTTCCCCTTCTTCCCCCGTTTTTCCCCCTCCTCCTCCCCTTTGGTCGCTGTCAGCCTGTTCCTTGTTTCCATGCCTCTGGTTCCGTTGTGCTTGTTTGTTTTCTATATTAGCTTCCTCTTATAAGTGAAATCATATGGTGGTATTTATCTTTTGCCACCTGGCTTATTTCATTTAGCATAATATTCTCCGGTTCTATCCATGCTGTCTCAAAAGATAGGACTTCATTCTTTCTTTCTGCTGCGTAGTATTCTGTTGTGTAAATGTAGCACAGTTTTTTGATCCATTTCATTTACTGATGGGCACTTAAGCTGTGTCCAGCATTCAGCTATTGTAAATAGTGCTGCTATGATCACAAGGGTGCATAGGTTCTTTTGAATTAGTGTTTCAGGATTCTTGGGGTATAATCCCAGCAGTGGAATCACTGGATCAAAAGGCAGTTCCATTTTTAATTTTTTGAGGAAGTTCCACACTGTTTCCACAGTGGCTGCAGCAGTCTGCACTCCCGCCAACAGTGCACTCTAAATGCCACTCCCTGGCTCTCTGGGCGTTGGCTGGTGAGACCTGACCGGCCCAGGCCACACAGCAGTCCTGTCCCCTGCTGCATAAGCTTCTGTACACCTCACCACAAACACGAGTTCGTCTGGAACCACTTCATTCATAACCAGAATCTTCCCTTCTGACTTCTTCAAATCCTGCACCAACATTTGTGGCTTCACCCAGATGGTAGAAGTGGTTGATTAATGCAGCTAAGTAATTAATATTCATTGGTTTGTGAAAATTTTTTCTTCAGTGTGAGTGGAGTATACCATGGTGCGAGTGTAGTATTTTGCCTCTCTCCAGCGCGCAGGTCTGGTTTGTAAAAGCACCCCATCTTCTATATTTTGGAACTTGAGGTCTCGCTGCCCAGATCCTTCTGATCTCTGCTCCGATTAGTATGGCTAAACGTATATAGATGAGTGATTCTTTTTAACATACCATTAATTTCCTGAAAAAGAAATATCACATCCAGCAAGCACGGGGAAACAGGTGCAAACACATTACCACCTGTGACCACATATACACGCAGCTGGTCTCTGACTAGTTACAAGACTTCAGGCAGGTCTTCTGACCGCTTTAAATTCCACTGTCCTCATTGAAGAAATGGTATCAATACTTGTTCTGTCTTCTCTGCAGAGATTGTTATAAAATCAAGTGAGAAATTCATTGTCCTTCACTATAATAGAAATGTAAATACAGGGTCTGGCAGAAGTAATGCCTGCTTAAGTGTGGTTGGTCGGGTAATATAGATGTAATAATTTATAGCTTTAATTTGAACATTTTACCTAGAATATGGTGTGTTTCGGTGTGATAATGTTATGGTACAGAATTACATGCTTATGATTTTGTAAAAAAAAGATTCTGTAATAAAAGTGTGTGTAATAAAAAAGGGGGGTTATTTGTGCTGGACACTGTGCACTCCAAATGCAATGAGAGTCTATTTCGAACATGCAAGGTGACATATTAAGAAATGATGGTGGACAGAGGAGTCCATGCAGGATGCGTGTGTTGTAATCCAGTCTTCCTCGCCTTCTTAAACCGGGCGTGTTAGCTCAGGGGCACTTTCTGCCGCCTGAGAGTATTTTGATTGTACCGGATTTATTTAAACACATACCATGCAATTCAGTAAATGATGTCATACAATTCAGTGTTTTGACATGTTCCAGAGTTATGTAATCATCATCACAACTGATTTTAAACCACTTTCATCAGCCCCTCCCCCCAGTACTCTGGAACTCATTAGCAGTCCCTTCCCATTTCTCCCCAAAGCCGCCAGCCCTAAGCAACCAGTAATCTACCTTCTATCTCCATAGATGTGCTTTTATTGTGGGCATTTCATGTAAGTAGAATTATACAATAGGTCTTTCACAACTGGCTTCTTTCACTTAATCTTTCCGAGGTCCATTCATGTTTATTGTATATATCAAAACTGCATTTTTTTTCCCTTATGGCCAAGAAATATTTTGATTGTATGGATATACAAGGTCTGTCCGGAAAAAGTACAGCCATTGTTAATATAAAGAGAACAGTTTGCATGACATTGATGTAACCTGGCAGCCAGGGAGAGTGGACTGGAGTGCACATGCGTGAACAATGCCGACTTCTCTGTACTGGTCAGTGGGGGCGGTAGACACCGTTGAGTGAGCATATGTACTGTGTGGCCATCACATTCGAAATAACTAAGTGAGTGGAGCAATGAATCTGCATCACATTTTGCATTAACCTTGACATTCCTCTGTGGAAACTGCTCAGATCATTCCGAAGGCTGCAGCTGTGGGCAACAGGTGACTGTCAGCTTCATCAGGGCAACATGCCTGCCTACTCAGGCATCACGCTCACGCAGTTTTTGGCTAAACATGAAATCACCCAGCTGACTCAGCTCCTCTAGAGCAGGGGTGTCAAACTCATTTTCGCAGGGCGCCACATCAGCCTTGAGGTTGCCTTCAGAAGGCCGGATATAATTTTAGGACTGTATAAATGTAACTACTCCTTAACAGTTAAGCAAGATCTCGGCACTGCTGCTGGATAGAAACAAGGTGCCAGGCCGGATAAAACAAAGTGGAGGACCACCCGTCGGCCTTGTGTTTGACACCTGTGCTCTACGGCCTTGATTTGGACCCCTGCAACTTCTGGCTTTTCCCCAAACTAAAATCACCTTTGAAAGGAAAAAGATTTCAGACCATCAATGAGATTCAGGAAAATACAACAGGGCAGCTGATGGCAATTGGGAGAACTGTGTGAGGTCCCAAGGTCCTGCTTTGAAGGGGACTGAGGGGTCATTGTCCTGTGTACAATATTTCTTATATCTTCTTCAATAAATGTCTCTATTTTTCGTATTATATGGCTGGAGACCTTCTGGACAGACCTTGTATACCCAAGAGAAATAAAAATATATACCAACATAAAAACTTGTATACAGATGTTCATACCATTATTTATAAGAGCCAAAAAAAAGCCTCAATCTCCACCATCTGATGCATGGGTAAACAAAATATGGTATACTCATATACCTAGGTTGGAGTTGCTGGATTATATGGTAACTCTACATTTAATATTTTGAGGAACTGCCAACTGTTCTCCAGAGCAGCTGCACCTTTATATGCTCACCAGCAATGCATGAGCATTCTAATTTTTCTACATCCTCATCAATATTTATCTATAGCTTTTTAATAATAGCCTTCTAAGCATATGAAATAGTGTCTTACTGTGATTTTGATTTGTATTCCCTAATAGCAAATAATAGCAAATAATAATAATAAAATATTTTCTTGTGTTTATTGGCCATTTCTGTATCTTATTTGGAATAACGTCTATTCAAAAGTTGGCTCCTTTTTCAGTTTTGGTTTTTTTTTTATTGTTATGAGTACTTCATGTATTCACAGTTATAAGAGGATACAACTCATTTTCAGGTATATGATTTGCAAATATATTCTCCTTTTCTGTGGGTTACCTTTGTACTTTCTCAGTGGTGTCCTTTGAAGGGTAGGCGTTGATGAAATCCAGTTTAACTCTCTTTTTCTTTTGTTGCTTCTGTTTTTGGTGTCATATCTAAGAAACCTTTGCCAAATCCAAAATTACAAAGATTTGCTCATGTTTTCTTCTATGAGCTCGATTGTTGTAGCTATGACAGTGAAATCATAGCTCCGTGATTCTTCTCGAGTTAATTTTTCTATATGATGTAATACATAGTGGTTCATTCTCCTTTTTTTCCACATGGATGTCAGTTGCCCCAGCACTATTTGTTGGTTAAGACAGTTCTTTCCCTCAATGAATTATCTTCGCACCCATGTCAGAAGTCAACAAATGTAGGAGTTTATTTCTAAACTCTCCATTAATTCTTAATTAATTGAACTCTATATCTGTTCTCATGCCAGTATCACACTACCTTGATTACTGGCATCGTAGCAGGTCTTGATATCAGGAAAGTCTGAGTTCTTCAAGATTGTTTTGTCAATTTTGGGTCCCTTGCATTTTCATATGAGTTTTAGGATTGGTTTGTAATTTCTGCAAAAGAACTACCTAGTGTTTGATGGGAATTGCAGGGAATATATAGATCGATTTTGAGAATATTTTTATCTTAACAATATTATCTTCCAGTTCATGAACATGGGATGTCTTTCCATTTATTAAGGCCTTCTTTCATTTCTTTAGATAATGTTTCATGGTTTTCAGAATACAGGTTTTGTACTTCATGTATTAAATATCTTACTCTTTTATTCTTTTTGATGCTATTGTGAATGGAATTGTTTTGACATCATTTTCAGATTGTCCATTGCTAGTGTGTAGATGTACAATTTATTAGAGTTTGCAGTTTTACCCTGAAATTCTGTAAACTTGTTAGTTTTGATAATGTTTTAGTAGATTCCTTAGAATTTTTTTTATATACAAGATCATGTCATTTGCAACTAGCGATACTTTTACTCTTTCCTTTCCAATCTGTATATCTTTTATTTCTTTTCTTCCCCAATCACCGTAGCTAGAACCTCCAATACAGCACTGATCTGTGGTGGTGGGAGTGACCGTTATTGTCTTATTCCCGATCTTCTGGGGAAAGTACTCAGTCTTTCACTACGAGGTGTGATGTTAGCTGTGAGTTTTCCATAGATGCTGTTTACCAAGTTGAGGATGGTTCCTTCTATTCCTAATTTGTTGAATGTTTTTATCATGAAAGGGTATATGATTCTGTCAAATGATTTTTCTGTCATTGAGTTGATCATGTGGTTTTTGTTCTTTATTCTATTGACATGCCATATTACATAATTGATTGTTGGCTATTAAACCAACTTTGCAATCTTGGAATAATTTCCACTTCGTTGTGGTATTTAATCTTTTTTATATGTTGCCAGATTCAGTCTCCTAGTATTTTCTTTTAGGATGTTTATATCTATATTCACAAGAAATATTGGTCTGTAATTTTCTCTTTTTGTGTTATATCTTTGGTGAGAGTCTGGTGGGAGTTCTCTTAAGTCAGCCGAAATTAAAGACATAGAATGAATTTAGGGAGAGTTTTTCAGGGCAGAGAAAAAAATTAAAAATCATTGGGTATCGTGGTGGGACTTCTAAAGGCAGGACTTGGAGCCTTTAGCAGAGCACAGCCTTGAAACACGGTAGGAAGTTCACACGGTTTCCGTTGAAGACCTGTTCTTGCTTCTGTCATTTGCTCAATCTGTGACTTTAGCAAATTACATAGGATCCCCTCACTTCTAAACTTGGGATTAGAATACTTACATCAGGCTTGTGTTACTGGGATTACATACAGTAATGCATGTAGAAATAGTTTTGGTAAAGGACAAGTACTATTGAAATGACAAATTGTTAAACCCCACGGGGAGAAAAAAGCATGCGGGTGAGACCCATGGCGAAAGAGAAGAGTGTCACCTCCAAAAAAACCTGGATACATTTTTGAGGTAGAACAAAACCTAATGTGAAGACAGGATCATTTCTCCGACGGAGAGGCTGGTGTAACAACACAAATGTAATCTCTTTAGAGCACACATTAGTGATGTGCATGTCACAGGCTCACGGTTCCCTTTATTTGGAGAAGGGGGAGGTCAGCATAGCTTTTGCTAAGGGGAATTTCTGTTACTTGGGGCAAAGAGAATAACAATACGTTTTGTTTATTTTACATTGCCTTACTGCTTGTTACAAGAGATTATATTGAGTTTAGTAAATTTCCATTGAATTATCACCCCCTACCAAAAGACAGAATTTTCTAGAGGCTGTTTGAAAAAAAATATCGAGGAAACAGCTCAGAAATGACTTTGAATGTGCCTTGTTTGTTTGAACTCCTTTCAGAAACAAAGCCGTTCTGCGTCATCAACAACGTGGAGTACAATGACGGAGATCTGTTTCGAATGGACAACTGTCGGTACTGCAAATGCCAGGGGGGCGTTTCCATCTGCTTCACCGCCCAGTGCGGCGAGCTGAGCTGCGAGAGGTACTACGTGCCCGAAGGGGAGTGCTGCCCCGTGTGTGAAGGTGAGGGTTGTGCTAATGAAAGATTAACATGAATATTCATGGCTCAGAGTTTCAGTGTCAAAACTGACCTAATTCCGTCTCACCCCAAAAGAGAGGGGCATTGAAGGAATTCCTGTTCTACGACATCGCGGTCTCCCGTTTAGGGCTGATGATGCCACATAGATCATGAAAATTCTGCCCCAAGGGAAGTTACATCCTGGGTGTAGACAACTGATCACCTGTCCCCACGGGTCACCATGAGCTTTCCCTCGAGTGCTTTCTGTTCTTCCCTGCAGTTCCAACAGTTCCTCAGCGAGTCCTGGGGACATTCTGTTCAGCATGACCCTAGAATTCACCTGCTCTCCGTGGATTGCTCAGCTAGGACAGGACACCCCTCGTCACTGACAGTCTCAGCCAGTCAGCTCAGAGAGGAACTCACCCTGTGTCCTTCCATTACCCAAGCCCCTCCAAGTGGGATCAGGACCCTGCTGCTCCCCCTCCTTTGAGAATGTGTGGTGGAGATATTGGGGTCATCTTATAACATGGTGGTGACACCAGCTGGAGACCCAACCAAGGAGCCCATTTGATGTTCCATTCTTCCCTCCAAGAAGTAATAATTCCATGTTCCTTCAATAGATTCTGCCCTCCCACGTTTGGTACTCAGAAATAATACTCATTTCAGAATGATAACTCTGAACCTCATTTACTGCAACTCATACCTTTTTGGGATTAAGATACTAAAGTTCAGAAAAGCAGTCACTTGTCAGAGTGTACGGTGAAACCAAAAACAGTGCATCCTGCCTGTGTCTTTTGCCTGCGCGATTCCCCTGGGAGCAGCGCCCCGCGAGCCCGCTTGGGCTGACCGGGCCACGGGCCCGCGGTCCAGAGTCAGGCGTGTCGGTCTTGCCTGACACAGGGAGCGGGAGGACAGAATGCCACATCATGTGCCGCTCTTGTCTCTGTTTTCCTAAGATCCTTTTCAATGTTTGAGCTGTATTTAGTACATCATATTGAAGCTCAGAACACGATTTGTTCCCAGCCTGCACCCATTAGCAATAGTCTCTGTAACTGCGGAGCAGGTGGTGGTGTGAAAACCTGGATGCAAACCTCTGTGTAGTAATCAGAAGGGGTTGTTTGGGCACGGACCCGGTTATGTCTCACTTCCTGGCATTCAGACCCAGGCTCAAAGTAGAAATGAAGTATACAAGGTAATCTTCTTTATAAAGGAATTTATAAATTCCTGAGTCTTATCTCACTCAGGCCTCGGCCACTTTCATTTCTGGAAGATTGGCTTTCCAAAGAGGTGGCTGTGTGATTCTGAATTTTGGCTTCTTGCTTATAATGCCCTGTGACCTCTTTAGAATAAAGAGGACCAAACTCAAAATTGTGTGGACTTCCCTCCCATCACTTGCTTATTGAGACCAGATTTTATGTGTTTCTGGAAAAAAAGGAAATTGGGTGATTTATCTAGTCACTCCCGGTATTATGGTACTTGAGGACTTTGTATGCAGCATTTATGATTGCATAAATGCTTGACATCCTGATTGACAGCCTCAGAAAACATTTAATTTTACAGTAGCAGCCGTGGCTGCTTTGTCTTTCGTCCTCACTTGGCTGCCCAGCTCACGGGGAGGAACACAGCACAGGTGTAGTTTTCCCTGCAGGGCATAAGCAGTGACCCCCACGGTGTGTCTCTAGCAGCCTTGTTGTGAGCAAGGCCACAGTGAGAGCTGGCTGCTCTCCTCGCTGTTGTCCACACGGACCTCCAGGCGCCATGAGATAGAGTGTTGTTCACCCTGGAAGTGACAGTATCACTCCAAGTCAGACAGGGGCATTATCCTTTCCACTTCACAGGGAGTGAAATTGAGGTGTGATAAACATGGAAATCAACAACTCGGAAGGCATTGGCAGAGCTTAAGGTGGATCTGAGTTTTCTAATCACCAACCCCCAGCTCCGTGCCCAGAGTTGTGCAGCTTTATGAGGTGATAACACCCGCACCTTGGTTTCTAGGCTGCAGATTCCCCGTCCTGTGTGCTTAGGGGTGGACATAAATTCAGTGTGACAGCGGCTTTTGCATGTCCCTGGAGAGACAGACACCTTGTGCAGCCCTGAGCTTCTGCTGCTCACAGCTGGAAAAGAACTGCTGATAACTGAAACCTGGGAGAAGCGTGTCTACGTTCAGACAGCGATAAGACAGGTGTAGAATGCCCAAGATTTTACTGTGAACTTATGCTTCAATTTAGATCCAGTGTATCCGTTTAACAACCCCGCCGGCTGCTATGCCAGTGGTCAGATCCGCGCCCACGGAGACCGGTGGCGGGAAGACGACTGCACTTTCTGCCAGTGCATCAATGGGGAGCCCCACTGCGTCGCCACGGTCTGCGGGCAGAACTGCATGAACCCCGTCAAAGTGCCTGGGGAGTGCTGCCCCGTGTGCGAAGGTAAGCCTTGTCGGTTCTCCGAGTCCCTGGCAAACGTCTCCTGTGGGGCGAGCTTCTGCCATTACCTTCTTGTTTGTTTGCCATTTCCTCAGGCATAATGTTTGCCTCACTCCCTGACCAGTTGCAGATGAATTTATCATTTGGGGGAAATGTTGCAAATTTATGGAGGACAATCATGGGGTCTATTTTACCACTGCAAGTATAGTTTTCTGAATGCTTCACAAGAATGTATGCATTTTAACTCAGTTCACTTCAAGTCTAATTAACATCTAAAGGTCAGTACAGTGAAATAAAATTGGAAATAAGACCCATGACTCCAGCATAGCATGTTCGACTTGTAATGCTTCCAGAAGCCCAGGAGTCTGAGCCGCTAGAAAAAGAGCCCAGAGCCATCAGAAGCAGTTTTCACTGCCTTCTGTCCTCACTCTGAGCACCTGTCCTACTTCTGATTTCAAGGTGGCGCTCGCTTTGCGGTCCCTCTCAGGCTTGTCCTTACGCCTTAGTTCCTGCGTTCACTTCCTGTCATCCTGTTTAATGGGAAGGAGCCTGAGGCATCCTGAACTAGTCTTATGTCTCAACATCTATTTCAGTCCATTTCCCACATCCTGGGAAGATTCTTTACATACTCATGCACGCCAGTCTTAATCCTCTGTCCATTTCTCTTAGTACAGAAAAGAGGTCGACTATTTATACTGACCGATCCGATAGGGAGTTATTCGTCATTAAGCATATTTGCATAGTAAAGTGAACTGAAGTGGGTCAAAAATTAATCTGTATTGCAGATGAATCCTTCTAGAATTTTAGGGGGGAAAAAACAGCTCTGAAGGAACTCACAGCTCTTTTCAGAAATTCATTCAGTAAACTCAGTCCTCTATCAAGAAGTCTGCTTCTGCCGAAGTGTTCATAAACTCAGACTTCAGAGTTTGCCTGGCTTGCTTCAGTAACCTCCGAGGGGTTAGCATTATTAACGACCTTAAAAATCATATAAAATTGTAAGCCTGAAGACTCCAGTTCCATTGACATCACCAATTCCCTCCCCGTCACTCTACTCAGAGCACAGCTGCCCCACTTCACAACTTTATAGCTTCCAGATGACCAGCCAGTTTTGTGGCAATCACCCAGTCCCTCACATGCATACCCCTCCCATCCCCTAAAGTCAGTGAGCGGTTCAGTCCTGGGAGAAGGAGTATACGGAAATGTGTGTGCCTGATGTATACTTGGCTTTACAAGAAAGGGTGCCTCGTCAAAACAGATTAAGGTGGGACTATCTATCCCTGAGAATTAGGGGCAATCTGTTGTCAACTTGAAATATTTAAATATATGTGTGTGCATGATAACGTAAGAAAAATTAAAAGCAGAAATATGTAATCCAGTAAGCACTAACGCTTTAACTTCAGGAATCTTGAATCATAAATGGAAAGCAAGACTATGAAAACTTGTAAAAAAAAAAAGGGGGGGGCCTTTCTGAAAGTAAATGGAGGCAAGGCAGCCCTTTTGCTGCATTCATCTTCATCACTAGCGTATGTATTGTGAGTAGAGCAGAGGAGTTGGTAAACAGAACTAAAAATACGTGAAAACGATTCATTCTTACGTCTGTAGTTGTTTGCATAGGCGGTGAATGTTACTTTGATCACTTCGAGTTGGGCGTCTGCCACGTGTGCAGGGCTGTAATCTAATCTTCCACCGTTTGAGAAAAGAATGGCAGCTTTGGTTGGCCATTGATTCCAAAACATTATTAAGAGCTTCCCATAATCCACAAATGCCATTGGACACAAAGATGAATGAGGGACAGCTCCCAGTTTACTTCACAGAAAATATTTAGGCTGTTTTAATTTAAACCAGGAGACAAAGAATGTCCACGTTCAGATTATGTAGGTGAGTGGTTTGTGGGTGTACCTGATTTCACTGAATCCTGACAACACCACTGTGCAGAAGACCTGATCAGTCCATTTTAGAGATGTGGAAATTAAAGTTTAGAGAGGTTTAGTTCACTTCCTCCAAGATCAATTGCCGTTATGTAGCCTGAGCTGGGATGCAGCAGTCTGCTGGATTCAGCTACATTTCCGTCTGCTCACGCTGCTCCCGGATGTCATCTCAGTTTACTCACGCCCCAGTTTTTAGTTCCCTCGCTCATGCTGGGAGAGAGAGGAGTGTGGTTAAGGGGAGGAAAGCATTTGCAGTGCGACAGCTACCCAGGTGTTTCTGATGTGACCTCCTACCTGCCCTCCCCTCCCGCATGGGGACCTCAGGGAAGGGGAACTTCGGAACACATCCTGGATTTGCTTCTTCGGCCTCATGCCCTCGCCAGGCTGCCACCTCACAGAACTCAGCATCTTTGTCCCAAGCTCACAGGTTCTTCTGGTCCCAGCTCCTTTGTGTCTCCTTCACACTCTTCATCAAACCTTTTAGAAGATTCCCTGTCTGGTTCTCAGAGAACTATTTTATTTTGTATGTCTTATTTTTGTTTTCAACTTAGTTAAGTAGTGAGTTTCATAAAAGATTTTTGTTTGCTTTTCAGCGACCCTCTCATTTTAAGATGTAATAGGAGCACAGAAAGATTCTTTTGGTGTGGGATCAAACAGCTCCACACAGCCTCAGATAATGGTACTATTATACAAGGTCATTTATTATTAATAAGAAGAAACTTAAAAATAATATAAGGTGAATGATACTACAAGGTATTTGTTACTATTAAAAAGAAGAAGAAATGTTCAAAATAATACAAGGTGAATGAATTGTATTATTTAGTTTGTAGGATCCAAGAGAATCTGTAGAACTATTTGAAAATATTTTCTTAGCAGCATATTTAAATGGGATTTCAGATGATTTCAGAATAGCAAAAGGATTGCATGAAATAAGATAAAAGTAAGATTAATGTCTAATACACAATCATCCAGCGTTATTTAGAGAAAAACAGAGACACCAGCGTTTATGCAGGTTATCCACACAGTAAATTCCTCTGCACACAGTTGCATAACAAATTTTGGCCCTCACCCTATTAGCTGCAATCCCAAGGTACATAGTCAGAGCCTGAAATTATATGAAAGGACCCCACACACAGATTGCGGTTTTAGATTTTTTCCTAAATAAATAACTGCATTGCCAAGTACAGTGTGTAGGACTTGCAGGGAGGAGGGACTCTGTAGCGGCTGTGGTTGTTATTAAAGATACATACCTTCCAAGTGACAACATGATGTGCTCGGTCACTCCTGGAACACTGGGGACATGGTCCCGGGGGCCTGCAAAGGCCTGGCTGTCACTTGACAGCTCACTCGATTCCCAAGTACCTAAGTGCTTTTTAAATGGGCACTTAAGTACTCTCATGGTTACGTCTTACCAAGTTATTGTCAACACCCAATTCAGGTATACAGATAAGCCATCCCGGTCGGTAAGTCTGTAACTGATTGTGTCCTTATGATTGGTCTGCTACTTTTCCTCTCCTTCTCCTCTGTTCATCAATCACATCATTTTTATTTTCTGGCTCTGGTAAAGAGCTAAGATGGAAATGCATGGAATAGCATATGAAGTTTGCAATTTAAGTGTACATCTGGAAGCTATGTCCTTATCTCCTTCAAAACTAAAGACAAAAAAAGAAGGCAGCGCAATTAGGTCTTCCTCGGCATCTCGCACTGTTTGCGTCACTTATTTATAACCCTTAAGGATAGTAGCTGATGCGTCTTACACACCGACCATAAGCCAGGCCTCAGCACTGTAGGCGCATGAGCTCATTTGCTCCTTACAAGTTCCCTCTTTTGCAGATACTGTATCCCAAATTAGCATCCCCGAAACCAAAGTACAGAAGTCATGTAACTTCCCCAAGGTCATGCAGCTCCAAAGTGGCAGAGCAGCGTGTCCCCAGGGCCTGGGCTCTGGGCCCTACAAGGCCCACTGCCTGTGAGACACACAGGGCGCTACTGCACCCCCTGCTGGCCAGTGGTCCGAGAGGCCGTGTCCCCCGTCAGCTAGGAACGTGTACCATATTAGTTTGTATCTCTAAAACAGCTCCTGTTGGGTCAGGAGGTGCTCAGAATTGTCAACAAATAAACGATGAGTGAGTGAGTTAGGAAGACCAGGCTAGCAAATCACAGGCTGACTCCTCTTCCTGAGTCAGGCTGCAGACCCGGACACAGGGTTTCTTAACCAGAGCCTCGGACGCTGATGCCATTGGGACCTCTGAGCAGTGGAAGAGAGAATAATGATAGAATGCGTGCATGTGAAAACATGCTTTGAGGCAAGAACACAGAGTGGACCGAGATGTCTAGAGGCAAGTTGGACCAATCAGCTTCACAGTGACTGCTCACCCTCCTGATGAGCACTGAGCTCTCTTCCCTTCTCCAGGGGCAGCTACGGGGACCTTCCAAGCCTCTGTGTGAGCTGTGGCTCATTCTCTCCCAGTTCAGCCCCTGAAGTCCGGAATCACGGAGTTTTTGTGGGGCCTTGCCAGGCTCTCCGAGGCTAATGCCAACCGTCATGTTTAATACTCTACTTCTGAGACACGCATTGTGAGCACGTAGGCGCCGCTGCATTGTTAGTTCAGCTACTTCCACAGGCGGGAATTTTTATTTTAACAGCACACTTAGCTATTGAGAATAATTAGCTAATTTTTTCCCAGTTACATCAGGTATAAATGCTGCCTAAGCTGATTCTTAATGTCAGAGGGACCCTAAGGACAGAGTACCATTTTCCATGAAACATTTTGTTTGTTTTATAATTAAAAGTAAGATAAGGTGTTGGAGAGGGAATTTTTGGTGGCGAGATGTATGCGGCCTGCCCATGATGACTAAACAAGAAAAATGCAAGAGACGTGGGCAGGTGCGAGGCCAGCGTGGCTGCGACACCTGATGGGAGAGATAAGTCCCGAAGTCAGGCTTGGCCTGCCGCCTCCCCTGGAGCCTCGGCTGGATCCCACCCAGCTGGCCGCTCTTCGGGCCTGGTATGTGCGATCACCTACTGGGGGAAGCTGGTGGTTGTGATGGCCGTGGGGATTTCAGAGCCGATACCAAGAGTATCACTTCTTAAAAACTTACAGCAGCGTAGGTAGTCTCTTACAGGGTAACATTCAGTGATTTGGGTTGCCGGCAAGTAAACTCCAAACTCTGGTGGGGTGACTGGGTAGTTTCTTTTCTACTGTTTCTCTTTCTCTGAAACAAAAGCAAAATCCATATCCCATGTCAGATGGGAAATCAAAGAGTTCTTTGTAGATCGTCAAAGCTGGGTTGTGGATGTATGAGTGTCCATTATTCTATATATTATTACTACGTCAGTATTTTTTTTTTTTTTAATTTTTCTACAGTGAAAACTTAACATGAGAGCTGTTGGCAGAGCTGTTCTGTGAAGCTGAGTTGAGTTTCAGGCAGGCCTAATCATTCTGCTGGACTTAACCAGCCGTTCATGTGGGGGACTGAGACATTTCCTGGGCCTGGATTACTTCCAGTTCTCTAGATTTAGGATAAATATGATTGAACCAGACAGTCAGCTGTCTTTCTTCTTGCCACCTCGCTCTCTTGGCTCCCCCCCTGGGGAATCCTGGTCCTACTTGGGAGGGTGTTGAAGAGAGGGCATTGGGCATTTTTTGGCCCTTGTGGGTTTAGTAAGCCTCTTCAGTACCAGCTCCGCCGACAGAGTGCATGCTATGTGCTCAGCTCTGAAGAGCTGGAGTCTGTGAGCTGTCAAATCTACTGTCCTTCTCATTGTCTGTCCGAATTTCATAGGAGCACTGTATTCTTTCCTGTAAATGCTGATGATAGAGTCTGAATCAAGCTGCCCTTCAAATGCGACGTCAACCAGGCCGCAAGAAAAGTCTGTACCAGGCACATATCTGGGCGGGAATTCCTTGAAACCAGAAAAAATGTTTTCGGCCCTGCCCATCATACTTTCTCACTGAGCAGTATCTCCGATGATTAAGCTACCGCTTCTGTGGCAAAGAGTCAAACATAGTTTGGCTGACCTGAGAGGCAGTGAAGTCAAAGATGCCACAGGGCCTCATGATACTACCATTCTGGTGCATAACAGGGGTGAAAACTCAGTTTATAGGTGGTACAGCTTCAGTCCCATATATCATGCCATCATTAGTGGGCCAAAAATAATCAAATATTCATAATATCTCAAAGAATCCTAGGCACATTGTTTCATCCTTTAACTCTAAGTATCCTGGAAACTAGCTCCATAAATGGAAGTTAAAATACAGCACAGTCTGTTTTGGGGTTTTTTGGGGTTTTTTTTGCTTGTCCAAACAAGGTCATAGAGTGAGTAGCCAATGCAAAGGCAGTGACCATGTGTTAGCTTATGTCTTTCACCCGAGCATCAGAAATTTCTTATGGATGAATTTCATAGTGCTTTGATTTTACCTGGTCATTTAAAATGCCTTTAGATATTCCAAATAACACGAGAATGCCATTGCTCAGAGCTAATTCTGAAACACACGATCGGACAAACCTCTGCCTCTGGTTGCACCGCATTCAGAGTCACAGCTGTGGGGTGTTTCCTGTTGAAGCGGCCTGCAAGGGGCAGGTGCCTCTTCATTTCCCCTTTCTCTCTCTTTCCCAGACCTAAAAGGGCATTGCTGCTGGAAGTCTCATAATTTTTCTGCTGGGATAATAATTGAAGCTAATAGTTCAGACTCGGGCCTGCTAATTTTCATCTAATCAACAGAGGCAGGAAAACATAGTCTGGAATGCTAACTATGTGAATGAAAAATATTTAGTCATTCTTGAAATGATAGGAATGTTTTTCCAACAAACTTAAATAAACACAATCTCTACTGAGACTGTGTTAGACTTTTTTGGACCGGAGACAACTCTTAGGTAACCAAACAGGAGTTACTGAAGGTTATTAAGAGACATGCCCTTCAGAAAATACATGCCGACTTTAAAAAGAAAGATCCCATCTTCTTCCTGGTGCAGCCATTGACCAGAGTAGCAGAAGTGATTTCCTCTTGGTTTTTGTCAGCCTCATAGAATTTAATATTTTCACTAGTAACCACATTTTCTAGTTTTCAAGAAATGTTTGGCTTTACCTAACCATGGCTTTCTTAGACCATCTTATTTTAAAATTCTCATCTTTATTGCCTCCGATCGTTTGCCTCTGTTCTGAGGAATGGGTGGGTCTCAATGCACCTGTATTTAAAGTTCCCAGCAGCGCTTTTCAGGTGAAGCTTGCTCATTTCCACCCTATAAGGTCCAACTAGACAGTAATGAAATTATTTTTAAACATACCAGGATTTACATATTCAAGTGAAAGGGTCTTCATTTCAAATAGTTCTATGGGAAAACTGTGCATTATAGAAATAACATCATTCAGAGTATTTCTGGTACTTCTCTGTTAACTGATGTGAGAGCTTGCAGGAAGTACATCCTTTTGAATATTTTCAGCTTTGTAAGCCCCAGGTTTAAAGGTGTATCAGACCCTAAGAAATAGTCAAAGTCATTCTCATCTAAGTCTGGTGGAAAGGTGAGTGATCGAGCTGGGTTAAATCATTCAGAGGGAGCAAAAAGTGCCAGTAAAATAAAGGCACTTTGTCTTCTGTGACACAGTAATTTGCTCTGAGAGCAACTCTGAAGAGGAGTTTCAAGTTGAATTTTAACATGAACAGCATTCGAGCACAAGAATGTAGCCTCCCAAAGTGAGTACTTTTAGCAATAACACTTATTTGTAAGTATACCTTGTGGTGTGTTCATTTTTTAAAAACTCAAGTCACTACATAGTATGTTGATGACTTGTAGGGGCTAGAGGTGTGTATTTAAAAGGCCATATATGGTATTACAATATTTTTGTGAA
This sequence comes from Micronycteris hirsuta, assembly GCA_004026765.1. Lineage (NCBI taxonomy): Eukaryota > Metazoa > Chordata > Mammalia > Chiroptera > Phyllostomidae > Micronycteris > Micronycteris hirsuta. The sequence continues at coordinate 182,184 of PVJI01001103.1, forward strand.
ATGTCAGGTGCTCCATTCACATGTACATTCAAATTAATTAAAATAATTTCCCAATGGAAATAACTTTTAAAAGTAGTGATTCCGTGTAATTAATTTCTAATATTCTAGTTATCTTACTCCACTTCTGATTATAGCATTTGAAACGGTTCCATTGTATAGCCTTAAATTCATCTTGTAAGAACAAAGTGATTTTATGCTGTTTAGTACATGAGGGTCAGCATTAAAGATAGGGAATTGTTTTTAAAGGCCTACTTAGAAGTATTTCTTATGCCGTGTCTATCTGAGTGCTGAAGATAAAATGTCACACAGATGTATAGAATGTCTGCCACAATGGTATCATAAAATTACAGCGCAGACTGAAGGAAGAACAGTGTTTAATAGACTGTCCCTTGCCCATTGATGGATCACCTATAGTGGCTGCAGGGGTAGCGGGGAGCTGGATCATCCCTGCGTGTCAGCCTCTCAGTTTGCGATTCCCAATTCTCACTGTGTCTATCAGCATGCAGATTGGAAATTTGTTATCAGGAGACTCAGCAGTGCCAGATCTTTTTCCAGGGGTTGGTTATACCATCCTTTGATCTAAATTGAATGTGGGATGAGTGATAGTGAACATTTCGCACTTTTTTTTGAAATGTGTCAGAAACATGGGCGATGGCGATATGTTCCTTTTATACACACTTTCAGGTTTGAGTTGAGTTAGCAGTTTGACCAAATTTTTACTTAGCGTTTATATCTATACGAGCAGGTGAATTTTACTTTCACTTCTGAGAGATTAGCTTGGTTTGTCACAGCTGTTTGAAACAGAGTCCAGTTCAGGTATCCAGACCATTGAAGACCGCAGAATGTTTTTGTAGCCACCGATTAAAAATAAGATTCAGTTCAAGGCCCCTGCTCTTATTTTGCCACACCATTGTGAATCAGAACTGAGAATCCCCCAGAAAATTCTAAGGCCAACAAGCGCTGGTCCCTGGGGACCCGAGAGTCCTATAGCACAGTGGGTGTGGTTTTGTGCCCTGGCTGCCAGAGCGAAGTGGCATCAAGCCTGTAAGCCGCCTCCCCAACCAGGCAGGGCCTCACAGCATGCACCTGTGTGCTGACCTCACCCCTGGCTGCAGCATATTCTTTTCTACTTAAAATTTACCTTGGCCTTCATTTCCTTCCTTTAGAAAAGTTTACATGTGTGGCATAATTTGAGGCTGCTTTGGATATGCTTTGGGATCAAGCAAGGTGTATTTTTCATTCCTGTTCAGGTATTCAGTGCCTCCCAGTTGCCTGTGGTCATGCCACCCTTAGGTTGGGCATCAGTAGGAAGACAAGAGATGGTGTTCTTTTGCACTTTAATTGGAAAGCAGTGGCCATGCATATTAACTCACTTTTTAAAACAAATCAGAGAGTCTCTATTTTATTGGTGGAGCTAAAAAAAAATGTTCAAAAATGATAAGCTGTCAGTTTGGAATGGCCCCAGGCCTTAGATATTAGAAGGATCAGCAAGCTCTGATCTTTTCAAGGACACGACTCTCTCATGCTTTCTGAGAACCAAGTGTTTAAAAGGTTCCAAGAGCTTTTCGGGACAGATGAACTCAATGGGGGCGCTCCGCAGGCCTGTGACCGAGACACCGAGAACATCGTCATCTGCGTGAGACATTCCCAGTGTTGTCATTCATAAAGTGCTGGTCGGACTGTCTCTCCTGTTGACATAAGTTTTAGATCACTGAGGTTCTGAAACTAAGATTTGCTGATCAAAGACAGCTTTTAGAGATGGGTCTTCTGAGTCCTCTTTCAACTTGAGAATGGCAGAACTACTAAAAGCTACCAAAATAGTATGTGACACTTTGGTGAGTTTGCCCTCAGCCCCACAGATCCGGCAAGGCCCCCGCCATGAGAGAGGAAGAACGGGGTCAGTCAAGCACACTGAATCGTTGTTTCTACTCACATCGGATAAGCTGATTACCAAGAGATTTCTGTTCTGTCCGAGAGGCTGTGGACAGCGTTGAAATGCTAAACAATGGTACCAGGCTGCTGCTCAGCAAATGTGAAAGGCGCCAGTGGCTGGTCACTAACACGCTCCAAAGCTTACCAGACCATGTGAAAGGGTGTCGTCACGGACCCAGCCACATCCCAGACGCTTTTCATACTATCAGTAGAGATAGAAAATGATGCTTAAGTTATACAGGACAGAGTTCAGAATGTCAAACCAGCCATTACAGCATTTGCCAGCGACGAACTGAGGCCCGCGTAAGGGCACGTGATTCATTTACTCAGCTGTCATCTGAGACCAGTTCGAGCTCCAAGCAAGCAGGATAGTCATTACAACAACAGCTACCACAACAAGTAATATTCCTGTAACCCTCAGAGCTCATAGAGTAGTCCCCTCTTTACAGTCGGAGTTGAGCCTTGCTTACCATGATATTGTGAGGTGGGAATTATGGGTACTTCCATCTTATAGATGCCCACAAAGATCAGCATCCCATGTGAGATCGTGAGAGAAGGACCCAAGCTACCTCTTCTGACCCCTAGTCTGTGTCCTTGTCATTGCTTCTCTGGAGTCCCCCATCGTGAGAGGGGAGAGGGTGAGGAAAATAAGGCCATGAATATAAAAGTGCCTGATCATCATGCCTCAGATTCAAAAGCCATTCTTGCTCCTGACTCTCTTCTCATTGCTGAGACCCAGTCACTGTCATTTGGAGCTTTTGTAGCCTAGCCTTTGGTCCAGTTCTTTTCCTGAGCTTCTGCCTGAATTTTGACCTTGCTGTTTGACCTCCAGTTAGGCCTGCTTCCCCTTGTCCAGTCCCGCTTGACCTACGTAGGGTTACCCTCCATCAGAGCACGGAGCTGCTGTCCAGCCATATCTGCCCTCACCCTTGCCTCCTGCCCAGCTGTGTTCACATCTGGCCCTGGGCCCTGGCCAGTGGCGCTCACATCCCTACTGAGTAAATAAATGAGCAACTCAGTCCCCCACAGTGTGGCAGGCACTGAGCCAACGTCACTAGCACTTGTGCATTCTGGTCCCGACTCTTCCCTCTCCCCCTCTGGTGAGTCTTTACTTCATTGAAGGTAAGTTTGCTGAGCAATCGGCAAAAGTGCTTATCCCTCATCTAGAACAAGATGAGTTACTGAATTGAGTGAGGTAGTCACAAAAGTGAATTCTCCAGGTGATTGAAATTGCGGTTGGGGGATCGACTTGGGGTAGGGTGATTTGGATTTTGTGTTATTTTGAAGGGAGACCTACAGTGTTTTGTGTGCTTCCGTGCCTTCTGAAGTCAGAGATACAGATCATAACTGAGCCCATTTTAGGCAAATGAGTATCTCGGTTTGGACTGCTTGGGTGTGGAGACCGTCGCTGTTTCCGTTACTAGGGTGTCAGGTTCCCAGCAGCCTGCTTAGCTAGCATGCTGCTCAGTGGATCTCAGTTGTTGACAACATACTCTGTGCAGGGGACTGCCACAGTGAGGAGGGTCCTAAGGAATGGACTGTCCGATTCTCCAGGTTAGGAAATTAGAGATTCAGCCTGTTAGGGCCAATATTGAGTGTGGGCCCTTTGTCAGAAAACGTGCCCTAACTTTAGGTAGGTGCACTGGTGTCTTTATTTCCTCTTTGTGCATTCATTAAACACGAGGCGGGGTGGGGGACACTTCCCTGGCCCTCAGCCGTTTCTCAGAGTGTTGGGTTAAGATACCAAATTCTGACCACCTGATGCCCCCAAGTTGAATATAGCTGTTGAAATATACAAGCATATATATATTTATAAATACAACATGTTTTTTACAGTTAAAGATTACTAATACATGTTCTCTCTGAAAATGAACAAAAAATATATAGGAATAAAATATAAGCCAAGCATAGAACGTACAGATTATTCTTAGAATCCAGTCATTTTGTGAGTACTTCCCAAGCTGAATTCCTGGAAAAAAGATACCCCAACGCTATATAAAAAGTTTCTTTTATTTGTCTTCTGTGATCTTTTAATAATAATCTCAGAATCCTACTACTGTCTTTTTCTATTAAATATGAGATTGGGAAAGGAAGAAAAATATGTCCAACTGCCAAGGTTCCTCAGAAAAAGCAGACAAAGTTAATAAATAGGTCTAAAGTAAATATATGATTGCTTCTCTAGCTGACCATAAAATAATACAAATCATGGGAACATTTTCACACCATTCATTTTAAAATAAAGAAACTGCTCTGAGATAAGTGCTTTAGAAATTACAAGGATGTAGGTGTTGTTATGAGAAATATATACAAAAGGAAAAAGAATAGCCAATGTGCAGGGCCTGAAAGAATTTGAAAACTCCAACTGTAGGAGATATTTTTCCATGACTTAATGAGAGTTTCTAAAATACACATTCATACCCCATGGAAATTCCCATTTCCAGATTAGGGAATTTTTGTATCTTCAATTTTTTTTTTTATTGTCTACAGTAATAGAGAGAGATTTTCCTCTAGCTTCATTTGAGAAAATTTCATCTTTGCAGTATTTCTCTTTCCAGGATGCAGTTATGTTGACAGTTTGGTGATTTACTTGAGTGGTTTTCTGACTAGTTATGGTCACATTTGAAAAGCGGCTGTGGTAACAGAATGACATATGAAGACCAATAAAGAAGATGGGTTATCTCCTTTGGTTCTGTCTCAGCCACCTTGGTCTCTGGTTTTGTGGCCTGGACAGGCTACCAGTAAGTGGTGGGCTGTAGGAGGAAGCCTGATATATTCAGCCGTATCAAGTGAGCGAAGCTTTGGAATGTTCCCATTCATTAGATATTCCAGTGGCTTAACCAAAATCAGCCCCCAGGCCCTCACCCTTCCAACCCTCTCCCCTTAAAAATACTGAGAGAGTGCCTGAATTAGGTACTGAATTAGGTCTGAAAAGAAAACATAATTGTTCAGCTTCGTCTCTCATAATCGAATAAGCAGGCTTATGAATTTACAGAGAAGAGCTATGTGAAGTATGCGAACCATTATTAAGAATGTGTCTGCTTTAAAAAAACAAAAACAAAAACTGATCTTTCCAGAAATTTGCCTCTAGTGAGGTTCTTCCAGAAACTCTCTTTAGTGAGTGTGTGCGTGCGTGCACTGGTACGGATTTGGACGAACCAAGGGTGCAGAGAGACAGCTGTGACCCACAGCCGGGCCAGCCGAGCATCCAGAGTCCAGCACAGGGAGACAGCATTCCCAAAGACAGTGGGATCTGGACCCAGCGCTCCTCACCCTCCTGACAGTCAGAGCTGCTGATGGACCCAGTAGGGGTGGCTCTGTGTGCCTCCCCCAGGTATGCTCTTCCGGAAACACCCTCCTTACCCAACAGCTATGAATAGGCCGCCAGCCTTCCTGGGGCAGCTAATCAGAAAGAGAGCTTCACACAGTTCTCGGTGGAGATAATTAGTATTAGTTTCAAGAGATAACCAGCTGATAGTAATCAAGGTAATGAGAACCTCGTACACATTAATTCAAAACCAGAGGTTCAATGGGAGAATACGTAAGAGACACCAAGTTAAAAGCATCTGTTAATATTTTCATTTAATCTACATCAACCTGAAATATAAAAAACGATTATGTTATAAATTTCTGAAATTTATACATAAGTTTCAGAAATAACACAATTATCACATGTTTTTAAATAACTGAAGGTCAAATATATATTTTTTGTTCTGTTATTATCCCAAACATGTTAAACTACCCAGTATGACAGTGGACTGGGACTAAAACTTTACATCAGTATCTTAAAAGGTTGAAATTGAATTTCAACTTTTACTTCCCTTTCTCCTTGTTGGAGAATTTTTCATAAAATAAAATAATGAGAAGCAGGAAAGTAGAGAGTTTACTTAGATTTGCTTAACATTTCTATCTCTTAGCTTATCAAATGTATATTTTATGGTCTCCTGCTGTGGCCTTGGAGTAAGAATAATGATTTTGTTTTAACTTTATACTCGACCAGATTAATTGTGATCACAGTGCCTTAATAACCCCATTGAGGAGATAAAATTGCTCCCGGGAAATATTTGAGCATGAATATTAAATGTTGGTGGCGTCCTAGAAACTTAGCATCTGACACTCTAAATCCTAAAAAATATTTTCCTGGAAATGTTTTTACTGATCAGTGGTTTGTTGTGCTTTCTAGGATATGAAGGAAATAGTCTCTTCTAAATTTTAAATAACTGGAAAAAAAAAACCCAATATATGTTCATGTTGTTGCATGTTATAATTGTTTTTTTTCCAAAATTCTGTTCTCTAAGACATGGGATAAGAATGGGTGGCTGACCATCTGCACTCCTGACACAATTCCAAGGGTTCTTGTAAAAATCACTCTTGGAGAAGTAAGGTTTGAAGAGAGTCTTTAAAAACCATTCGAGAAAACAGCAGGTTGAGGAGAGTCGTGATTCCCACTCAGGTGCAGGGCAGGAAACAGCAAACTGATATAGACATAACAAACACCATTTTTGTTCTTTATTGCTTCTAGGCTCAGAAAATATTTCTAGAATTCTTCTCCACAAAGAAGCTGTTCCAGGGTTCCCTTTAGAAATAGTTGTAGCCAAAGACAATGAATTTCTGCAGTTTGAAGCCTTCTTCCTTTGGAGGACGTTAAGGTATTTCTTTAATTCCTCAGCTGATTCAATACGAGATGAGATGGAATTTCAGGGTGGGCCTGTAAGCAGTTTGAATTTCCTCTCACCAGGTCTCGCCTCTGTGCAAGCGTTTTCTCATTATAAATGAAAGAGGCCCACTAACGTGTCTCTCCCCCACCAGTTTTAAGGGGGACCATTTTCTTTGCTCCAAGCAGCAGGCATCATATACAGCGATGCATCAGTGTCTCCAAGAGTCTTACCAGAATTCAGCTGATAATCACCAGACTCATCAAGGTCAGAGCATTGCTGCCATCCTTCTAGAAAGGCACGTACTTTCTGGCATATCATCTCAGCATTGTACCCCATGTAATAGAGCACAGAAACATAGGATTTAAGTGAGAAAGTTTTAGGGCAAGACCCATTAGGATATTTTCCATGTTCAGAGCACTGTTACATAGACTAGAGAAAGTATGGGCTAATAACAATTCCTGATACCTTTCAGAATGCTCTAACACGCAGAATGCATGTTTTCCATATTTCACTAACACTCCTCAAGCTTCTTTATGTATTTTGGATTAGAAACTAGCATACTGTGGCACCCTGATCCTGGATTCTTCAGAATGACTTCATCCCCCACCAAGACCTTCCTTGGACAGAAACTGTGCAGGAAAAAAAAGCTCTTGGTCGCTATTCTTTGAGGACTATAAATGTCATGTTGATTTTAAATGCTCTATTTCAGGATGGTATCAAATGTGGCTCACTTTGGAGTTCAATATTTGGAGTAAGAAATTGAATTTCAGCAGTTCCACAGCACTTCGTTCTCAAAAAAGCTGCCCCAGTGCTAGTGCTAGAACCAGCTCTGAGGTTACATATTAATATATTGGACTGAAAGCAAATTCAGATCTCTTCAAAAAAATCTATCAGATCTTTGCCAGATCATTTATAGTTGCCTATTTCTGACATAATATTATTCTTACTGAGATCTAATGTAGACACGGCCCCACCCGGGAGGAGACCGGGCACTGCAGCGCTGAGAGAACGGTGAAGGGGAGTGGGATGTAATGTGTGACTTCAGACAGCAGGCTAGGCGACAGCTGCTTGCTGCCTATGTGTCTATTAAACATCGAGAGTTAACTCCAGTGACACAGGACAACAGCCAGAAGCACCCCTAAACTGTGCATCGTCACCCTCAAAAGGCTTTTATCTCTTTTTTTTAAATCCTCACCCAAGGACATGCTTATTGACTTTTAGAGAAAGATGAAGGGAGAGAGAGAAACATCGATCGATTGCCTCTCGTATGCACCCCAACAGGGACCAAACCCACAATCTAGGCACATACCCTGACCGGGAATCAAACCCATGACTGTTTGGTTTACAAGACACTGCTCCAACCAAGCCACACCAGCCAGGTCTCAAAAGACTTTTAAAATGTATTCCAGTTTGTATTTGAAAAGGGAAGCAATGCTTGTTAAACATAGTAAAATACTATGTTGGCCGAAAAGTCCATTTGGTTTTTTCCATAAGATGGTTCCAGGAGCACTTAGTTGTCTTTAACTTCATTGGAAACGATTTTGTTAGATTGTATTGTGACAGGTGTCACGTCAGCGTGCATTAAAAAAAAAAAACTTACCAAAATTGGTAGATTTTTGTGTAGCCATTTTAATATTGAAGATGGAAGAAAATATGCATTTTCACCATATTGCACTTTATTATTTCAAGAGAGGCAAAAACACAACTGAAAGGAAGAAAAGATTAGTACAGTTTATGGAGAAGGTGCTGTGACTGATCGAACGTGTCAAAAGTGGTCTTTGAAGTTTCTTGGTACTACTGACATGCTGGCCAAATAATTCTTTGCTGTGGGGCTATCTTAGGCATTGGAAGATGGTTAGCAGCACCCCTGGCCTCCACCCACTAGAAGCCAATAGCAGGAGATAGCCGACATACTCATAATACCCAAATCAATAAAGTTACTGGTGAAAATCAAAACTGTATCATTTATTTTATGGAAAAAGCCATATGGAGTTTTTGCAACCTAATAACTAGTGTTGAAATGTTTTTAAAAAAAATTTAGACTTCTGTTTATATTTACTCTGTCACCAAGTGTCATTGTGTTCAGCCTAATCTACTGAGGGGAAATTGAATAGTTCCAGAGCAAATTAACAACTCTCATGAATACATGTTTGTTGAAAAAATTTTGTTTTTTTCTGTGTTCTAATATTAAGGGAATCAATTTGAAATGTGTATCTTCCCAATTTCTTCCATCTAATGTGCATCGAAATGAATAGGGAAATAGTAATTTTAGAGGCACTAAATGATTTTTTTGCTTCTTGCATTCTGCCACGTCATCTGAGACCTGGAAGACACCCAGTAGGATTTTTTTTACCTTAATGTTTACAATGAGCATTGTAGGATCAGCACCTACGAAAGAGCCCTTCTTTGTACTTCTTTAAATTTGTTAAGCTGAGCAGAAGCCATTACCGGACGTTGTAGGGGAGCACAGAACGTGTTCCCTCTCCTGGAGAATTGTGTGCGGGTGTATGTCTGTGGCTGTGTGCCTGGCTGAGGTTGCAGTTTGGATAAAACATGAGACTATTCACGTCAGTGTAGAGGTTCTGATCCTCAAGCAACCAATTATTTTTTTCTTTCTAGCCACAGATCACAGTGCTAGCCCCATCCAGTAATCATAATATGTGCCCAAAATAGCATATACATCACTGTTAATTCTCTTAGCATCCCTAAAATTCACCGGAAGTGAAATTCCACGCTGCCTTACATTATGATGCATCTTCAGTGTCGGCGTAGTCTGCCCAAATACATATTTTCCCATAATGTATTTTCTGAATGCCAAAGTTTCTCATAAACCTAAATGTCAGCAAAGAACCCAAGGTTTTGGTCTATGTGGATATGCTAAAGACATTTCTGTACCTGTAAGCCATTTATGACAGCACTGGACATTCAGAATCCAACCCAGTCCTCACTCTAATAACCTCTAGAACAGCCATTTTCAACCTTTGCCATCTCGTGGCATGCTTTAACTAATTACTGAAATTCTGTGGCACACCAAAAAATTTGACAAAAAGTAGATATAATTTTGATTCATTCACACCGATGGCTATTGTTGTGTTGGCTGTTGTCATTTCTTTATTTGACAATCTCAGGGGTAAAGGTGAGTGCCCCAGACTAAATAGTCAGGTATTGCATGTTTTTAAATTCTTGCAGCGCACCAGTTGACCGTCGCTGCTGTAGACTGTATCCTAACCGCTTCCTCAGTGGTACAATCTCTGGTGTGATTTCCTTGAATGTGACGTATCTGTCTTATATTTGTGGTTAGAACCATTTTGACAAAACATTGACAGTCTTAAGGCTGAAGGCTGAAATAGAATCATTATTTTCGGCAGCTAGTAAGTGCAGTGATAAAAAAAACTGTATAGATTTCAAAGCCAAGGTTATTGATGGGAGATTTTAAAGGAATATGGGAAAGCAGCATTACTGTATTAATCCACTGTTGTTTTAAAACATGCCTACACTTAAGCTACTTTTTGATGTTTACAGTTATGTCAGAAAGGATGCTTTAGTCATTTCTAATTTGAAGGATATTTAAAAAGTTGTAGCAGTGGAAAGTTTATGTAAAACTCTCAGGGAGATTTCTCCAAACTGTGCTATAATAAAAATAGGGAATGTGCCATACCCTCTTCATATGCATTTGTCCTGGGAGCATGCTGGGCAGAGCATCTCTTTAAAAAGTCACAGTTGCCTACTACCTGTGAAGAGTTGAATCACCGGCCCCTTTTAGATGACGGATAAAAACGTAGAACTCCTGGTCTTAGCAGTGGCAGCTAAAACACTTATTTTGGTCTCTCTGCCATGGTAACGGGAGATGAAACCTGAGAAGACAGCGTGGACAAGAGGATGGAGTGTTGGACAGGAGGTCGGGAACCTTTGGTCTGTTCTATTCCCAGCCGGCTACTGGGTTGCTATGTAAACTTAGATAAGCCATTTACCCTCTCTGCACCTCATATTTTCCATTTGCGAAAACGTAGGTAGAGACATTCTGTACTTAGCTCTTCAAAAAATATTATGAGAAGCAGCTTGCACTGAAGACGTTGATAGTACCTTTGGGTTGAAAACAGGCTGCACAGACACATTGGTGTCTCCGTTCCCTTGGCAGCGCTGTCACCACAATCTGATAGGCAGCTGTCCCTGTTACTGCGCTGCAAGACGTCCCATTACAGCGACCTCTGTATTGCGCAGAAGCTAAGAGCGTGACCTTGGAGCCAGAATGCCTGAGTTTGAATCTTGGGTTTACCACTTATTAACTCTGTGACCTTGGGCAAGTCAGTGTACTCGATTTTCTCATCTGTAAAATGAGGCTAAAGATGGCACCCATGTCACTGGAGTGTGACAAAGCTGGAAGGCATTAATGAAGAGCGCTGCAAACATTACATATTCTTACTGCCCAGAACTATTCTTCATTGTTAATGTGTCAGGGAAGGTGAAACCTCACCCAGCCCTAGTTTTTTCTATGCAAGAGTGGCTGCTCATTCCTCTTCCCAATGGCTTGGATCTCACTCTGTCATGTACATCGGTCCTGGGCCCTGAGTATAAGCTCCTAGTCACTGTGACCCGTTGTATCCTCTATCATGATTGAAGGGCTGTCACGTAAAAGATGAAAGAAATCTAGATGTTTCAAACTAGTCTCAGACACATCTCTGATTTGCAAACTGACGGCTGGAAGCAGCGTCTTGATTATTACAGAAAGTGAACCCAGAGAACATACGGAAGAACAGTTAACAATGTCAACAGAGTTCACCTTGACCTCTCTTAGCAGCTTCCTGTAGTGGGGACCCTCAGCGAAGTATTGTGGGAGGGTACCAAAAAGTGCTTAAGATGCTCGAGCATGAAGAAATAGAGGTTTCGGATTGTCAAAAATCTAAATAAAAAGATTTTTTTTCCCCAGGAGTTAAAGACATGGCGATGTTTTATTGAGTTGTACGCTTGAAACCTGTATGGTTTTGTAAACCATTGTCACCCCAATAAATTCAATAAAAAAAACATGAAAGTATAAAAGTTCGGGATTTGATGAAAATATATTAGTTTTTGTAACTTACTGCAGGGCGGCATTTCAAAGACTGAGTAGCATCTAAGAGATAATCATATGTTTCATTGATTTTTTCCTCTCTTTTTCTGGTTAGAGCCAACCTACATCACAATTGACCCGCCTGCGTGCGGCGAGTTGTCCAGCTGCAGCCTGACAGAGCAGGACTGCGCTTATGGCTTCCGCGTCGACCGCAGCGGCTGTCGGACTTGCCAGTGCAGAAGCAGTAAGTGCACAGAAGACGGTTTGTGTTGTTGCTTTTTTTCCTGAGCCTAATATGACATGGTCAAAGCATATCATGTGATTGAATGTTTTTTGCATTTCTGTCCATGGCATTCCCTTAGCAACCTGAAAGGAGAAAATAATTGTACTGAACACAAACAAATAGGCTGTCATTGGCGAAAACAATCTGCTTCTTTACTCTGGTTTTCATCTTCGTTCCTGTATGTTCAGATGCTCCTGGATAGCCAGCTGCATCCTGGGGACAGCCCTCGGCGCTCCTAGTACATTTTCCTAACCGCCCCGTCGGCTCTCTCTCTAACATACCCTCGCTGGGGTCATCCAGTGACAAGGAGGTCGCCCACCCCGAGGGTGTCACATTCCATGTGTGGCAGTCATAATCCTTAGCACGTGCTTCCCTTTGCGGATCCCCGCTCTCCTCCATGTGGATTCTAGTCAGGTCCCCAAGCCATGACCTCTGAAACTTGATAGAGCCTGTGACATTTCATCTACACACATACACGAAACTCAGTTGTCCTTCATGTTTAAAATGATTTTGAATTCCCCTAATTCAAATTTATGTTGAAAATAAATATCTTTATTCCCCTCAGGCATTCCCCAGGTGATATAGTTTCTAGGACTCTCTTGGTCCTTTCCATCTTTGGACACACTTACAGTACGTCCTTGCCCTGAGGTGTGGCCCAGAAACAAACCAGGCACTCCAGAATGTGCTCCGATTGGGGCAGCTATGCCGCAATGCGTGGCCCGAGTTCGCACCAGCCCTTTGGGTCGCACGCTGCTGGCTCACACGGAGTTTACGAGTGGAGCATATAAGCAGCTGGAACCTTTAGGTGCTTCTTGTTACATTCGCCGCTGTTAGCTGGTTCTCATCTCTTCTGTATTTGAACATTTGATTTTTTTTTTAATGACATAAATACAGGGCCACATTTACCAAGAAATTATCCTGAGAGTTTCAAACTGTTTTCTAACTGATTGGGATATTTTTTAATCTTGAAAATGTGATTTCCTACCTTATCTGGGCCTCCAGCTTATAGTAAAGAAGCGTAACTTTGATGACCCCATCTAGCACATGGAACTAAAATTAAGTCGTACAGGATGCCGGACAGATTCCTGTAGACCCAAAGACCTTCTTGACAAATGATGGTGGACGTAAATCTCACTCCCTTGGGGGAGTCATTCAGCTAATAACACATGACCTCCATCTCCACATGGGAGTCTTGCAACATTTGACCTGTATCTTATCTGAAATCAAAATACATGGTACTTGTAGCATTCCTTTGCTGGAAAGTCCATTTTAAACTTAAAATGCAGTTACTGGGGCCTGGCTTGTTCTTCATGAGCCTAGGCTGGCTCCTGGTGGCCCTGGCTTTCTTTTCTAAATGGCTCCTGGTGGCCCTGGCTTTCTTTTCTTTCCCTCATGTTGAACAATTCTTTCTGCAGAATTTTCCGTTGTGAATGTCAAGCTTAGTTTCTGTAGTTTTAGGATCCTTTGTCTTTTTTTAATTGACCCTTGGCCTCCTTTAGTTTTCTGAACTCACTCTCCATTCTCTCTGATCTCTCCTAAACGCAGACAATGCTTCTATAATAAGCAGGTTCATTGTGAGCTTCTAGGTGTGATTATCCCGGGCTCAGAAACTTGGAATTACTTAATGCAGATAGGCGCTCACTTCCCAATTTATCTGTTATTGTGGGCTTTCTCCTCGTCTTAACCGTTATTGTTCAGTCCTCTCTGTTGTAAGAATATTTTGATAGGAAAGAGAAATACAAAACAGGAGTTGAGTAATTCGGTTTTCTTAATTGCACGTTGTCATCCCGCTATTTGCCTGATGGAGTTAGTGCCAGAACAGAGTTTGTAAACGTTGTGACTGTGGGGGTGGCCGTCATTTACATTTCCCATAAGCCTCCAGCCGTCCGGGGCTGTCCTGCCTTCCCACAAGTTGTTTCTGTTCCCAGGAGGCCAGTCCGTGTCGTGCACCTGTCTGCCTTTTCTGGCTCCCTCTGGGAACCCAGTCCATTAGGGAGCTGCCTTGGCAGGCACACTGGTTTACATAAATGGCCAACTTTGTTTTTTGACAACATAATTAGTGATTGTATCGGGAAGCATTTATATTTTAATCCTCCTTATCTCTCTTGAGCGACACATCCTTTCTGATCATGGGAGGGCACCTAGATTTTTTTCTGAACTTTTTGATGTCTAAAAATACAGATCTCATTGTTTCTAATCACCCCACCTGCCACCTTCACTTGGGCTTTGCTGCTAAGAATCTTTTGGCCCCACGGTTGTGCTTACGGAAGACCCTGCCGCTCCGCAGAAGCCCTTTGTAGTTAAGTCCAAAGGAGCAGTTTCGCTCAGTTATCATCAAAGCAAGCCTGAGACCTATCCCTGGCGTTTTGCAAGTTGGGACTATTAGAAAAATTCTGCTCTGCCTGTCTTTGTGTGACTGTTGCGTTCTGGCTTTATGAAAGGAATATCCATGCATACCCCCTGTTTGCACCTCCGTTTCATTGACATGTAGAAAGGGACACGTACAGGAGACTGTTGCATTTTGTCAGTGATTTTTTTACATATAAAATTTTATTAGCCATTTATTCTTTGCAAATTTTACCTATTCGTAGAGCTAGCTAGTCTTTCTTCCTCCCTCCTCCCTCTCTTCTTTCTTTGCCTGATGTAGATGAGCATCTGCCGAGTTCTGGCTGCCATAGCAGGTGTTAATGCCACAAAGATGAAGAAATTAAAAGAGCTGCCCTATGCAAAAAAAAATCTGCACCCGACACACTAATGAAATATCATTGCGAGTCAAATTCTATAACTCACAAAAGTATATTCTATTCTGAGGATGCTTCGGTCCTGTAGGAGAATCCAAGCACTTGTTTACACCAGGGTAGGGAAGAAGCTGACCCATCTCCCAGGCCCACGCTCAGCTCTCGGTGCTCAGCAGAGGTTGGTATGTGAATGAGCAGAGAACCGTCAGAACTAGGGATGCCATTGGACATCTTTCTTGTCTGATATACTCTGAAGTCTCGCCATTCTGACCATGTATCCATATTTCACATTGAGATTCTTGGCCTGGGTTAGTCTTCTGCTATCTTCACTCACTGCCGCCATACACCTCAAAGTGTGATTAAACACCAACTGGAATTTGTCAGTTTGACCTCGTCATCAGAAGCCTCGTCACGGAGCATCCTGCTCTCAACCCCACAGTAGCAGTCCTGGTTGTCGGACACATTTAGAAACCACACCATTGGGAGGGGAGTGAGATTAAAGCAAGTACCTTGATCCTTGGCTGCCAGATTCCTGTGGTTGCGTGGACCCAACTCTCTTCGCAGGCTCTGGTGTCATGCTGGCTGGCCTACACCACAGCAAGTGGCTTTACTTCTCTGGGCCTCTGTATCCTCTGTATCTGTGAAGGTCAGATAACAACCCCTAACTAATGGGTTATTTTGAGGACTAGGTGAATGCATGCAAAGCTAGCATTACTCACTTACATATGGTAATTGTTTATGCCACACGATAGCTGTTTTATAACATCCATTCTGAGTCAGCCCAAGTTGACATGGAAAGTCCCCAGCTTCCTCGTCTTTGTTCCAACACCAACCTGCCATCGGTTCTTCCTGTCCTCTGAAGGTTCTTCCTGTCCTCTGAGGGCACTCACGCAAACAACCTTCCTTTTACCTTTTCATTTTAACCCTCAAAATACTCTCGTTCTCTGTCACCCGGTTTTAGGAGAAAGGAAGTTCCGTGTAGTGAAGGACTGCATAAAAGTGTGTTCTTTTTCTCATTGCAGCTACTTGATGAGTAGTGGTTTTGTCTACATTTCTCCCATACATTATTTTTCTGCATCCCACCAAAAGGCCTGCTGCACTTGCAGTGGTCCTGACCATTGATAACTTAAGTTTTCTGTCAGGGATTATACCTTGTTTAAGTAGACAGCTGGCATCAAGACTTCTTAGGGTAAGACAAGCCCCAGGTAAATATTTTTCTCCTGTTCACTGGGTGGTGGTTCAGTCATGCATCTTTGTTTCCCATTCATCTAGCGTTTGTTGAGTGCCTACTATATGCCAGGCACTAGGCATATGAAAAAGATCAAAGTGGACCTTATCTTGATTAGTATAGCTAATGTGGTGTAATGATATTGCAACATAATCAAGCACATTATACACAATCAGTTTTAAGATTGAAATTAAAACCCAGTAGAAACATGCCCTTCAAAGTACATGGAAGTCGTGACAGAGGATCCTTTCGTTTGAACCTATAGTGAAGACCATTCTTATAACCCCGCTAACCAAAGTAACGCAGCGAGTGACTACAGAGAAATTGAACTTCTCCCTGACTCCTTTTCTCAAGGGCATAGTTAGAATAAAGAAAAATGTGGTGGAAAACGTTTAAGAAAGTACATTGGCAACAAAAATAAAATCATTTCGATAACATACTAATAACCTAACACTCTTGGTACAAGCTATTAATAACATTACTTTTTAACCAGAAATATTTATTGCTGTTAAACAGACTTTAGCTTAGCATATGAACTGTATGTAGTAAGTGACATCTTTATGAATTGAATGCCATTAATCTTTTGACATCTTATTTTCTACATCTTTAAGTCAAGTGGATTTGGCTGGGTTATTTGTAACTTCTCCACTTGTAACATCTTTTAATTCTAGGAATGAAAAATGCTTTTATCTAGAAACCGATGAAGACATAGAAAATTGATGGTAGCGGGAAGAAAAAGCCTTTGTCTTTTTCGGAGAACGTATATCTGAACCAGGCATCTAAAGAAGGCTGCAGCATCCAATAGAGGGAGGCAGGCTCCCCGTTTTTTATTTCACTGTAACTCCGAACAAACATTTCAGCAGGGTCACAATTGTGACCACCATTGATGGCGTTGCATTTCTTTATTTACTAGTTTCAGGCACTTGCTGGTGTTCTTAACTGACAGAGCAGGTTGGTGGGCACTGCCAGACCAAGCGTAAAGTGTGCAGCAAAGAAGGGCAGCGAGACGCTAGGGGCGCGCCACATTGTGTTCTGTGTAAGCCGCAAGGTGTTGACCTGTAATGAAGTGTGGACGGATGATGCCTCCCACGGCTATGCCACGTCTTGGCCTGGGAGCGAACATCTCTTTTTCTCCAGAGTAAAGAGAGAGTTTATTGCGTAGCTGCTATTGACCCACCATAATGCACAGGCCTGTACTTTGCCGTGATTTATAACTTTCCCTTCAATGGTAATTTCCCCCTATGGATTAGGAAGCATTTATAGATCACAGTAAAGTCAAAATGCTGAAAAATTATGAACACAAAGCCACCATTCTTTCTGTGGTTGCCTCAAGTGAGGTACCAGAGCTTTTTAAACAAATGTATAATCCCCCTCACCCATGAATAAGATGCTTCTAATCTGTCTGTGCTGCTGCTCCTTATGTAACTGTTTGCCTTAATGATATATTTCTTTTTTAAAAAGATCATATTGTTACAGTATTTCAGAAAATTTTCAATACGACTGAAGCAAGTTTTTTTTCCTCCTGTTATTTTTCTGTTAATCTGGCAGCTTCGATGAGAGTGAAGGAGTGAGTAACAAGGACATTGGTTGATTGGTTTGTCCTGCAGATGCTTGCAGAGCACTCACTCTTTGCTAAGCATCATGATAACACCTGACCTGCATGAATAAAGGAAAGGGGCTCCTACCCTGGAGCCCCTTCTGTTCGGGAACGGAATCAAGACAGGCCGAGACCGTAGCGCGCTGACGAGCGGCCGGGGCAGCATTGCGGCCCCCGCCCTGCGTGGCATGACCAGGCTGCTGTCCGTGAAAACCGCGGCCGTTTGTTTAAGTAGCAGCCTTTGCTTGACGTTCTCTTCTACTGCAAAGCAGAGGTGGTTAAAGGCAAATTTAGTTTTTATCACATTTTTTAAACTTGGTGAGGCAACAGTTTTCTTTAAGGCTGAAGCCCGTTGCAGATTGAGGTTCATAGAAACACTCGTTTTTTAAAGGACTAGAAAAGTACAGGCACACAGGTGATCAGACGCCAAAGTTTCAAGGAATTTAATGCCCGGGGATGCTGACTCTGAGAAGTTCTCGGAGTGTCTAATTCATCTGTTTCCCAGCGTAATCTGCTTCGCGTGGTGCCTTAACCTTTCCTGCAACAGAGAAAGGGGATCACAGCTTAGATCTCGTGTTAGAGAAAGAAATGTGGCGAGGAAGTTTTCTCTCTCCTTCGTCACCCTCTAGTCATGGGGGAGAGATGAAAAAAGATGACCTTTCAAGTCATAAAATTACAGATTTTTAAATGAGACATTTAGAATTTGGCTTTTAAGGATGCAAATAAGTAATCAGTTGTTTCACAGTGTAAAACAGACCCACGAGGTTATATTAAGTACATTTAATGAAAGGTTTATGGTAATGACAAAGTAGAAAATTATACCATAAATCACATTTTCCCCTCTAAAAGATAACACATTAAATATTCGAGTAGTGCCAGCTAGGATTTGTGAGAGACGCTATCTTAAAATATTAATGTAAAACATAAGCTCATTTCACCTATTAATTGTAGTTAAGGTTTAATTTTAGATTAGAAGGCTTGTGTGTGGAAGGGACAAATGAGTTCTCCCAATAACTTATGCATTATTTATAATATTTATGCTTAAAGGATGTCCAGATAAAATAAAGATTAACTTATTATTTCACCAAAAATAGTCTCTGCTTCCCATCTTACTAATCTGTGGAGAGCAATAATCAAACATGGCCATACTTTCGCCCTCAGAATTCGATTACCTGTCCGATTCCATGGTTAATTTAGACAAGTTTCTACTTGCTTTAGTTCCATCACCAAGCAGGCTCTCTTTACCTTAGCATTTTTATTTTCTATATTATGCTGTTCATCCCTATATTATACCTTTTAAAATCTTTCTAGAAGACTTACTTCTATTAAGCTAATATTTCTAGTAGTTTCTTCTGCCAGTCACCATTGCTTCTTTATTTTTGTTCTTCTAAGCTAGTAAGTGAAAACT
>PVJI01001104.1:0-201267 GCA_004026765.1 Micronycteris hirsuta
TTTTTTTTTAAACTATATTTTATTGATTATGCTGTTACAGTTGCCCCATTTCCCCCCTTCACTCCCCCCTCCCCCTTACCCCCCTTTCCCCTCCCTTTAGTTTTGTCCATAGGTCCTACACATAAGTCCTTCTGCTCCTGTACTTCCTATACTGTTCTAACCTCCCCTTGTCTGTTGTCTACCTCCCATTTATGCTACTCGTTCTGTGCCCCATTCCCACCCTCTCCCCCTACCACTCCCCTGTTGATATTCCTCCATACCTCATATAACTCCCTTCAACATTTCATACAATAAAGGCTGGGTGGTGATGAACTTCTTGAACTTGACCTTGTCTGAGAAGCACTTTATCTGCCCTTCCATTCTAAATGAAATCTTTGCTGGATAGAGTATTCTTGGATGTAGGTCCTTGCCTTTCATGACTTGGAACATGAGGTGATTTTTCTTGTCCAACATAAGCATTTACAGCTATAAATGCCCCTCTGAGTACTGCTTGAGCCTCAATTCCCGTACATTTCTATGTTTTGTTTTCATTTTAATTCAGTTCAGTGTATTTTCTGATTTCTTTTGTTGATCCATTGGTTATTTAGAAATATGTTCTCTATTTTCCAAATATTCATGGATTTCCTAAAGTTTATTATATTGTTGATTTCTAATTTTGTTTTCTTGTGGTTGTAGTCATATGTCATATAATTTCAATCCTTTTAAATTTATTGAGACCTGATTTATTTCTTAGCATATGATCTGTCCTGGAGAATGTTCCATGTATGCTTGAAAAGTATATTATGTATATTCTGTTTTCAGGTGGAGTTTTAGAAATGTCAGTTAGTTCAAGTTAGTTGATAGTGGATATCAACTCTTGGCTGTTTGTCTTTGATATCCTTGCTAATTTTCTAATTCTCTCAATGACAAGAAGTGAGGTATTGAAATCTTCAATTGTTATTGTTGAATTTCTTATTTCTTTATGTAAATTTTAACTTTACTTTGGGATTCTGTGGGCACATACATGTATGTTTATAATGTCTTCCTGATGAACTGAATTGCTTAGTCTTATGCAGTGTCTCTCTTTGCTTCTAGTAATATTTATTAAAGCCTTCTTCATGTGATTGTAGTGTGGCCTCTCTGGGTCTCTCACAGTCACTATTTGCATGGTGCCTTTTTTCATTCTTTCTCTTTTGGGCTGTTTGCATTATTGAATAAAGTGTATCTCTTACACGCACTGTATAGTTTGATCTTATTTTTTTTATCCAGTCAGAAAATTGCTGTTGTTGATTGGAGTGTTTAGTCATTTCATACTTAATTATTGATGCAATTGAATTTGTTTGCCATTTTGCTCTTTGTTGTCTTGCTATATTTTTGTTTTTCCTTTATGCCACCTTTTGTGTAAATAGATAATGATGGTTGTATATTTCTTTTTTTGTGAGTTGTTTTTGTTAAATTATTATTGGTTGCTCTAGGAAGTAAAACATGTATTTTAATTCATGACAATTTACTTGAGATTAATACTGACTTAATTCCAGTGAAATATAGAAAGTTTGCTCTACAAAGCTTTCCTTACTCCCCATTCATTGCATTTTATCATCCGTATACCTTAAACATATTGGAAACACAACAATATAATGTTATGATCCGATGTTTTTTAAGAAGTTAGGAGAAGAAAAAACAAGAACATATATTTATATAGTCTTTTTTTTTAAAATTTAAAAGTGTTTATTAAAAAACATTAGGGAACATATGTACCATAAAACAATGTATATAAATCTAAAATACTTGTACACAAAATGATAACACATTTTTCAAGAGCATATTCCTAAAAGGAAACGAAATAACTAACAAGGTAAGACCTTCCCTGGACCTAAATAGTCTTTTATATTTCCCTCATTATTACCTTTTTTTAGTGTTCTTTCTTTGTTCAGGTAGATTTGAATTACCAACAGTTGTCATTTACTTTCAGCTTGAACTTCCTGTTGTTTCCTTTTTTATGTTTTAGGCAGGTTTGCTACCAACAGATTCTCTCAGTCTTTGTCTGGAAATTTTTTTGTTTACTCTTCATTTAAAAAAAAATGATTGATTTTAGACAAGAAAGAGGGAGGGACAAAGGAATGGGGAGAGAAAGAGAGACGGAGGTAGATAGAAAGATAGAGAGACAAAGAGAAACATCGATATGTTGTTCCCTTGTTAATGCATTCATTGGTTAAGTCTTGTATGTGCCCTGTCTGGGGATTGAACCCACATACCTTGCTGTATCAGGGTGATGCTTTAGCCAAGTGAACTACCTGGCCAGGGCACCCTTCATTTTTAAAGGATAGTTTTGCTGGATATATGAAATTATTGACAGTGTTTCTTTTAGTTCTTTGAATTTGTCATTCCACTGCCTGTTGTCTTTCATTATTTTTATGAGAAGTCAGCTGTTTTTTGTACTGTAGTTCCTCTGTGCCTTTTTTTATTGCTCCCTTCATAATTTAGACTTGTCTTTCAACAGTGTTAGTCTAGGTATTGACCTCTTTCTGTTATCCTATATGAGGTTTAATTTATCTTGTATTTGTAGATTTAAGGATTGTGTTTTTTTTGTCGGATTTTGGCAGGTTTCTGCCCTCCTCTCTTCAAGTATATCATTTTTAGCCCCTTTCTCTTACATTGGATATTGCTGTTACATGTAAGTTGGTATGCTTAATATTATCCCCCATTTCTCTCTGTTTTTTTTCTTTATTATTATTATTTGGTCTTTTTTTCCTATGATCTTCAGATTGGAAGTTTCTGTTGATCTTCAAGTTGGTTATTCTTGCTCAAATCTGTTGTTGACCTCCTAGTGAATTTAAACTTTTTGTTTTAATACTTTTCAATTCCAGAATTTCCATCTGGTTCTCCCCCCCCCCCAAATTGAGATTAATTTAGATAACATAAAATTCACCAATTTGAAGTGTACAGTTTAGTGGTTCTTAGTATATACATAGGTTATGCAACCATTATCACTACCTGAGTCAGAACATTTCCATCACCCCATGAAGAAACCTCATACTCATTAGCACGCACTTCCCCACATGCCCCAACCCCGAGCAACCACCGACCTACCGTAGTGATGGATTTGCCTATTCTGGGCATTTCTTATTAATGGAATCATACAATATGTGGCGTTTTGCATCTGGCTTCTTTCACAGAGCTTAGTATTTTCAACATTCATCTGTGTTGTAGCGTGTATCCATACTTTGTTTCTTTTTGTGGCTGAATAGTGCCCCGTTAAGTGGAAATGAATATGCCACATTGTATCTGTCCATGCATCATTTGGTGGGCAATTGGGCTGTCTCTATTTTTGGCTCTGTGATAATGCTTCATTTTTTAAAAAATAATTTCTATTTCTATTTGCTATTTCATGAGCCATAGAGTTATACTTTCTTTTAATTCTTTAATCATGTTTCCTTCAGTTATTTGAACCTATTTATAAATGGCTGCTTTGAAGTCTTTGCCTTCTAAGTCCAACATTTTTGCCCTCTCAGAATTAGTTTCTATTGACAGTGTTTCCCCCTCTCTGTATGGAGTGCATACTTTCCTATTTCTTTGTAGGTCTTACATATATTTTTTTGAAAATGGAAATTTTGATTAATATATATTATATCAGCTCTGAGTTCTGATTTATTTCTGCTTTGTTGCCATTGTTTTGTTAGTATGTTTGTTAACCTGTCTGTACAAAAGCTGTGGAGTCTGTTTAATGTATAGCTTGTGACTGCTGATACTTACGCTCAGTTTTTATTTTACTCTATTTTACGTTTGTGTTTTTAAACCTGGTTTAGCAGAAATTAGCTCTGTATCATTATAGGTTAGTGGGCAGCCAATGTTTGGTCTTTGCTTGTACTTAAACACTTTGTTTCATTTCATGCTGCTCCCTTATGCTTATGATTCTTTGTTTTCAAAGTTCCAGCAGTTTTATGTTTGTCCTGAGTTTTACTTTCCTTTGGGACTTCGTGGACTCTGCATGTGCGTGGTTTGCCAGGGACTTGTAGGTAGCTTGATCTCTCTCTGGCCTCTCTTACATGGATGGGTAGAGAGTTTATTAAGAACCCCCATGGCTCTGTTATTTTCTGGATCTCCCTGGTAAATGTCTGACTAATCATGTTTAGGTCCTTTGCTTGCCACAGCTTATGCTTGCTGAGCCACTCACTTCCTTGCCATTTGTTTGGCACTGAAATCGCTACTATTACTGATAATGCTGCTTTGGGTAGATTTTTTTTTTCTGTGCTTCAATCAAAATCATGCCCACCTCCTCTGCAAGTGAATCTGCTGGTTTTCAAAGCTTGCCTTGCCCTTGAATAATTACCATGGCAACCCAGCTGGGATGGAAGATGGTAGCAACCCCAGGCCAGAATGCCATAGCCTCCCACAGTTCTTACCTGTGGTTTTGCAGTTTTTCATGAGTAACCACTTCTTCCTTTGCTTTATGTTTTTGATCAAGTTCCAGAGCTCTCCAATGGTTGTTCTGACAGTTTCCTTAGTTATATTGTTGTCTTTTGGGAGAGCATTTGCTGATCCACATATTCTACCATACCTGAACTCCTTCCCCTTCAGACTGACTCATTACCAAAACCACTGAGATGCATGTAATCAAAGTTCCTTTTTACTGCATAATCAGTAGCACTGTAAAGTTAATGTTGGAACTAGAGAGTTAAAATGGAATTGTGGCATATTTTCCTTTTACTTCCCTGTAGTGCCTAGGCAGCAGTTTTCATTATTATTTTGTTTCATTAAAGATTTATTCTTTATTTAGTATAGAATATTTATTATTTTGTGTAATATTTGTGAAATTACGTAAAGAGAATTTCTTTGGGATTATTAGCTGAAACATTTTTTTCAGTTTTTATTTTTTTAATATATTTTATTGATTATGCTATTACAGTTGTCTCATTTTCCCTCCTTTATTCCTCTCCGCCCCGCACCCCCCCCCCCCGCATTCCCCACCCTTTAGTTCATGTCCACAGGTCATACACATAAGTTCTTTGGCTTCTACATTTCCTATACTATTCTCAACCTCTCCCTGTCTGTTTTCTATCTACTGCTTATGCTACCTATTCTCTGTACTTTTTCCTCCTCTCTCCTCCTCCCACTCCCCTGTTGATAACCCTGCATGTCTTATATAAATCTCTTTAACATTTCATATGATAAAGGCTGAGTGATGATGAACTCCTTGAACTTGACCTTATCTGAGAAGCACTTATCTGTCCTTCTATTCTAAATGAAAGTTTTGCTGGATAGAGTATTCATGTAGGTCCTTGCCTTTCATGACTTGGTATACTTCTTTCCAGCCCCTTCTTGCCTGAAAGGTCTCTTTTGAGAAATCAGCTGACAGTCTTATGGGAATTCCTTTGTGGGTAACTGTGTCCTTTTCTCTTGCTGCTTCTGAGATTCTCTTCATATTTTTAATCTTGGGTAATGTAATTATGATGTGCCTTGGTGTGTTCCTCTTTGGGTCCAACTTCTTTGGGACTCTCTGAGCTTCCTGGACTTCCTAGAAGTCTATTTCCTTTGCCAGATTGGGGAAGTTCTCCTTCATTATTTGTTCAAATAAGTTTTCAATCCCTTGGTCTTCCTCTTCTCCTTCTGGCACCCCTATGACTTTATGTTGGGATGTTTAAAGATGTCCTGGAGGTTCCTAAGCCTCTCCTCATTTTTTTGAATTCTTTTTTCTTCATTCTTTTCTGGTTGAATGTTTTTTTCTTCCTTCTGGTCCACTCCATTGATTTGAGTCCCAGTTTTCTTCTCATTCCTATTGGTTCCCTGCACATTTCCCTTCATTTCCTTTAGCGTATCCTTCATTTATTCCTCTAATTGCCACCAAATTTCAACCAATCCTGTGAGCTTCATGATTACCAGTGTTTTGAACTGTGCATCTGATAGGTTGGCTATCTCTTTGTCACTTAGTTGTATTTTTTCTGGAGCTTTGATCTGTTCTTTCATTTGGGCCATTTTTTTCCTCGGTGAGTCTGTTATTTTAAGGGGCGGAACCTTAGGTGTTCACCAGGGTGGGGTAACCCATGTTCTTGTGTTGTGATGCTGCCTGTGGGGGTGGGGCCTGAGCGAACAATGGTGCTTGGTCCACTCTCCGTACTTCCCCCACTACCCACAGGCAAGTTGGGTCCTTCTGTGCTGGCTCTGGGATGGGTGGGCAGGCTTGCGTAGTTCAGGTCCCTGTGGGTCTCCAATGATCTCCTGTGAGGCCAGGAGCTCCTCCCGCTGCTGTCTCAACCCCCACAGGTGTTTTCAGCTGGTGGTTTGAGGCTTTATTTCCCCACGATGGTGGGTTGTGGGGTCTGCTCCGCTCCCCAGCTTTTTCTCCCTGTTTATCTGTGTGCGAATGAGGGCCCACCCAGTCTACTAGTCTGGGCCCTGCTGGGTCCGGGTGGGCCAGCCATGGGTTTCCCTGAGTGCACCAGCTGCGTTTTGGCCAGGTGCGCCCACCACAGGCCTCTCTGGGCGGCTGGAGCATTGCCGGTACTGCTCCACAAACCGCCGTCTCCCCACGCACTCTCCGCCTGGCTCTGCCCCACTTACCGGTCTGGATGAACGTGTCTTCTTTAACTCCTTGGTTGTTGGACTTCCACTCAGTTCGATTTTCTGTCAGTTCTGGCTGTTTTTGTTTTTTAAGTTGTTGTTTTTCCTCTTTTGGTTGTGCGAGGAGGCATGATGTGTCTACCTATGCCTCCATCTTGGCTGGAAGTCTTGTTTTTATTTTATAAGCAGATCTTATATCAGTTTTTAATAATAACAGCAAAAATCTTGAGTATTTACATTGTTCTAAAAACTTGACACCTATGAAATCTTTTATACCTAACAATTCCTTGAGTTACTTATAGGCATCATTTCCATTTTATAGGTAGGTAACTTAAAGTCACTACCCATCTAGTGGTAGAAGAAGTTAATAGTTGAGTCACTTTCTGATAAGTGAGATTGTAAATAAAATCAACTTTGCTTATTAAAATTCTCAAGAATATTTCCATATTTTCTAAAAATGTAGTTTTAATGTTCAAAGGATGGCTTTGTCTAGGCACTCTTTTGGAGAAAAATTTAGCTGTAAAACTGTGATTGGAATATTTTAATAAAAAATAGAATAAAGTAATATAAACTCTTGCTTCTAAAGAATATTTGTTTTTAAAGTCTTAGTTCATTTAATACTCTAGGAAGTTAAATATTTTGTAATTTGAGAAGGACTATTTCAAATTTCTCTTAAAGATAAGCTGGCAGGGAGACTTTGATTAGGCGAAGGTAATTGTTGAATTCTTTGTGTTGACATGGAGAGGAAATAGGGGTTTTGTACTTCTATTGGGTTTTGCTATCCTGGAAGTAGTGTTTGGGAGCACAGAACTGCTGGGGGAAGGTGGAAGGAGAGGCGTTATAGAGCAGAAGAGCTGTTACTCTAATTAGTTGTGGTATTTAAAGCCTGCGTATTCATGACTGGAGCAGTGCACAAAGCCACGGCTCAACATCACCCCACTACCACTTGCCTGCTAATAGCACTCTCTAGTTACGTGTAAATAAGAGAAAGTAGCCTTTCGAGGCTTCAATTTGCAAACTTAAATATAGAATTAAAGAATAGTCACATTGAGAAATCAATTTTAAATTATTAACATTGTGTGTCTTTAATAAAAATATTTTAAATTTATTTAGTTTTCCTTATATTTAAGTGGTTTTCAAATTTAAGTCACTTCTGGGATCTCCCGGAGGTGCTGTGTGATATATTGTAGTTTTTAATTTGACAAAATTAAATTACTTCTTACTGGAGTTTGTCATTTATCAGTAATTGGAATGAGCAGCCACTAAGGATTCTGAAAAGTGTTCTTTAGAAGGTCGGGTTTTCTCTTCTGCATTTTTTAATGAGTACTTTTGAGAGATTTTTAAAAATATGCCTTTGTAAAGAGCCATGTATTACTACTATAAACATGATAATATTCCTGTTTAACTTTTAAATAATAGACTATTTTTAGAGCAGTTTATGTTTACAGAAAAATTGTGCAGAAAGTATAGTTTTCCCATATGTCTCCCTACTCCTTCACATATTATGTTGGTGTGGTGCATTTGTTAAAAGTAATGAACCAATATTGATATTTCTGTTGATTTTTTAAAAACAATTGTAATCTAATTTAATAGATGATTAGTTTTTTTGTAATCCTTATGCATACTCAGGTGAGATAATAGTAGTTCATTTATTAATGATTTTAAAAAAAATACTCTTTGACAATGAAGCACAATCACTCTGGTCTTTTTAGGGTGGAATAATTAATGATGGTTCTGAATTGATTGGTCCTGTTGAAGCTTATTCGGATTCTTTCGCTGATAGCTTTCCTGAGTGTAGTACGGAAGGTAAGAGGTTTTTATTTTATTTTATTTTATTTTTTCATTTCAATGATTTTGACTGCAGAAGGCTATAAATCATATTTACATTACAAAAAATAAATGGATATAGGAATTTGAAAATATTTCATTAATTCTAAGATTCTTTGTACTTTTTTTTTTAATTTTAACATCACTGATATTTGGTGCATGATATTGGGTTGATGATATCGTACATTTGATTGACAGCTTTTTCTCTCTCTTAGTGATGGATAAGGTAATGATACCTCCTACAATTAGTGGCATCTTAGATTTGATGAAATGTGGTATAATGAATGTTTAGAATTTGTATTCTCTAGAATGAGAATGCTTTGCTTATTAAGTTTATTTAGTAGCATCTGACTTTTAGACAGTTAATTTCAGGACTGGCTTTAAAAGTTTAGTCATGTACCCAGAAAAGAAAAATCTAAGGCAGTTTCGGTGTTTTTGATATCTTTTAAGATTACGTGAGTCTAAACTAAAGCAATTTTTGTACTTTTAATCACTTTAATTCAAGAATGCTCACTCTTGTGTTTTATTCGTCTGTTAGGTCATCCTTGAATTTTTATGAAGATTTAAAATACATACATTTTTTGGAGTTTTGGATTTCCCTTGCTAGTTTTCTTTCAGGGAAGATTTTGGAATTAAAAAAAGGATTTGGGGACAGGGATGGGGAGAGTTTTTAAAAATAGTTAATTGGATTTGTTGGACTCAGCTTAGGTCTGGTTTATATAAAAGTAAGATCACGACTAGATAATATTTCTTGATCTTTCACGAGTGGGTGTTTCTAGCAGAGGAGGGTGCTTTGTGAAGCTAGAGGTGGGAGGCAGCCCTCCCACTACAGTGAGGCGTCCCTGGGGCCTGTGCAGACAGACATACTGACGTAGAGCTCTTGCTGTGAAGCCCCATCTTGATTTGGTAGGAACAACACGTTCCACCCACTGTGTACGCTGATGCACTTAAATATATTTTTCTGTCGGTTCTACTGTATTGAGAAGTGATGAACTCTTCTTGTTTTTCATGGTGGCCCCTGTTGACTTCCAAGCAAGTTCATTAACTTACAGCCAGTGTTCTGTGTAATGTTCGGGGCCCTCAGGCCCAGGATTTCCACTCAGTCCCCAGGGTGATTCTCCCAGAGCTAGTCTCCTTGGAAGGTGACTTCTCTGGCGTAACCTGACCTGGCTGTTGCCTCAGAGACACCCTCCTCCTGCGAAAGAGGGAGAGTGTGTTTTCTGCCTGTGAAATGTGCTGATTTGATGCCGCTCAGTAGAGGACAAATAGGACAGTTAAACATATTTGCAGGAGAGTATTCAATGAGGAGTACAGCTCTTGGAAACTGAAGAATGTTTTCGTTCTCTTTTTGTTTTGTGATACAGGAAGCGAAGGTTGTGTGATTTGGGAATCGTTATGTTCTGTCGACAGCCATAGAAAGGCTTTGTTGCTAGGTGGGAGTCGCTGTGGTGAGAGACGGGTGTTCAGGAGCCTGTTTTGCTGTGAAGTGATCAGGGATGGGAGCAATGCAGAGGTCTTTTGTCTTTCACCATAGTCTAGGAGGGAGAAGGAGGGGCATTATTATTAGGAATGACTTTTCTTGGGATAGTGTTCTAAAAGAAGCTAAGCTCTTTGGGTAAAAAGGTGGCTGTATTTATGCTAAAGGAGATATAACCTAAAGCTAAGATGAGTTGGCAATTCGTGGTCCAGCCTGGGAGACTTCTGAGGAGTAAGAGGATGCTGTTAGGAAGTACAGTAAGACAACAGGCATAAACCAGGACGGCCTGGGACGAGCAGGGCGGCATGGGCTGCCCGTGTAAAAACACTTGTTTCAGAGTTTGCCCTCCAAGTTTCAAAAAGATGGGTTTTCTTTGGAAGGATTTCTCTTCTGGGAATATGCTTTTGTGAGAGAAATTGGGGGCAACGTTTTTATTAAAAACTCAGGGAAAGACTTACGAGACCTAAAAGTAATAGTGACAATTCATCCTTTCAGGGCATCGTTTGGTTTTCCAACAACCTCACCATCTCTGAATGCACTGTGACCCACTAACAAGGAAAACACGGGACTGGAAATGCCGTGAATGCCTGTGTTTTTACCCCCTTCCTTTAAAAGCCTTTGCGCCTGGCTTGTTAATCCTGCTGAAAGACACCTTGTTGATAAAGACAGATCAGAGTGTCAGACAGCTTACAAACTTACTGCTATTTGAGAGGGGAAAGGCCTTTTAAGTGTCATGAGGTTGTCGGGCATACTGGCAAATGTAAGATGTACTTGTGTACCGAAAGGTGTGCAAACCCTAGAGACGGCCGAGGGAGACGGCCTCTAGGGCAGGAGCAGGGAAGGCTGGCCGCCCCCCAGGCCCCACTGGTGTGCGGTGAGATGAAGGTGCTTGTGGGTTGGATTTAGAGCCAAGATGTGAGGAGGTGATTCACTCCATAACAGCTCCTCTGAGGGCAGTGTTTTAAATGGTGATTTGAAGGTAGATTCATTTTTCATACTTGTGATTTCGTTTGCCAGTGGAACGAGCCAGAAGGGCAAATCTTAATATCTAGTCGGCTGTTTCAAGGTCCTTCAGGTGGAGTTAGAATGACATGGCAAGTGTGTCACCTCAGAGAACAGATGCAGAGGCAAAGGGATCATTATTTTTATTAGTACCATAAAAATGCAATCAACACGCTCTATGTTACCTTGAAAGAAAGTTTTCCGAGGAAAACAAGGGGCTGCCTAGTGGCTTAACATTATTTTATAGTGCGGTGGGATAGAGGATAGCCCTTTAGGGTTTGATAATTCGGTAATTAACTGGTAAATACAGTTTATCTAATGTGAAATTGAAAGTTATGAAGTTACTCAGTAGGTTTTTAGATAAAAAGTTAATATTTTATGTTTTTAAAATGAGGTGCTGGTTACTCTTAATCTTCTTTGTTCAGAGAAATTAAACTGTATCTTTTTTCTTAGAAGAAAGGTTCAATTGATTGTTAACATCTTATTTCCTTTTTAAACTTTCATCATTTGTTGGATTAAAGTTAGCTATGAAGTTACTGACATTTGTGAAAACTTGGCCAGAATGATGCATGGGAATTGGGCTTCTTGACATGTTTCTCTCATCTGTTGGCCTGTTTGAAGGATGTAGGTTGCTTTACTGCCATGCTGGCCTTGATACTGGAGCCTTTGATGTCGGTACAGTCTCATCTGGGAACCTGTGTCATTTCCTCTTCCTAATACATTACTTTATTTCCTTTGCAGTTCTGGGAAGGACACTTTCCAGGTGTATGCAGCAAATAAGAGAAAAAAATTAGGTGATCATAACCGCAAATATAAATTGAGAGATCAACTTCTTACGTGTAGCGTATCTTAAGGGTGAATATTCTTAAATGTCTCCTGGAGTAGTCAAATCTACGTTTTTTTTTTTAATTATTTTTTTAATCTGTAAACTGTGTATTAGGAGCTCCTAAATGCATATTCTAACAATTGTAGACTCAAGAAAGGATTTATTATGCTGTCTTGAATTAGTCATTTTAGAATAAATGAAATGTACATTTTGAGAGAAATGGCATCTATCACTGGTGTAGGTAAGGAAACTCATAAAATAACTCTCAGTGCAAGATTTGTGTTTTTATTTGGTAGTAGGGTAATAATTTTTTCCGTTATGTAGATAAACATGAAGATTATAATATGTGTGAAATTGAATAATGTAGATTATGTTAAAACATTAAATGTACCCAACATTATATTATGTTGGGGGGACTGATTAGAAAAATGTAGTTATTTAGGTTCGGAAAAAGTTCTCCTGTATTAAAATACGTTTTTTATTATATACTCTTTTACTTTTTATTATTTGTGTTGTTTTCATGTAGTTGATTTAAAGTTGATGTTTTGAAGTAGGATCATTTAAAAAAGGAATATTCTTCAGTTTTTTTGGCTACTTAATAACCTAAGTATATATTTAAGACAAACTTAAAATCTGTACACCACACATAGTGTACGAAGACAAAATATACAAGTCTAAATAATTTAAGTAGAGTTTACAGGAAATGTCCACTAGGTGGCACCATGAGAACTCCAAATCTTGTTACTGGAATTAGTCTGGGCCTTGGGTTATATTAGAGTACGCTTCTTCAGTTTGAAGTTCCTTTTTCTCTTATCTACTTAACTTTTATTCACTGTTCTTTATTAGTTGAATTTTCTTTGATAAAGGAGCTTAAAATAAATAGGAAAGAAGTACAGGTTATTATTCTCAAGGTAAATACAAATGAGAATGTGTCATTGTGTATATATGTGCATGTAAAACAAATGATACAAATTGTAAATATTGACTCTTACAACCCTGGGGTTATTGAGGATAATGTTGAGATTAGGGCTTTAGGAATTGGGCGAGGCAAATAAAAAGTTATGCTGCGTCGTGGGAATGGGTTTTAGAGTAGAAGGAACATTAGGGAATGTATAGATAAATCTCTTAGTTTACAATGAAAACTAGAATTTCAGAGAAGGTGAGCCATGTGCCTAAGGCAGGCAGAGCACTCCAGGTATTGAACAGCAATTACGGAAGGATGTTTGTGAAATGAAGAGACTTAATTTTATGGAGAGGAGGACAGAATATGCGTTTGGTATAGAAAGCTCATTTGAGCTACTAGTGTGCTGGTAACAAACAGGTGTGATTTGCAGGGAAGGATTTGCAGAGAAGGGTTGTGGAGAGTAGCAGCACAGAAGTGCAGCAGGCAGAGGGGAAGCCAGCTCACAGATCTTTGTTGTTCATGCTAAGATAACAGTATGTTAGGGTTGTAATTGTGATGAATGTGTTGTTTTCTGAGCTCATTCTGGTTTTCACCAAGTATACAGAAGATATGCTGATGCTATTTTCATACAATTTCAAGGGTGAGACATAGACATGTCCTAAGGAGGTTATAAAAATGTGAAACATCACAGGAATACTACTATCAGTAACAGTAGCTATTATTAAATGATGAGTTGGTAATCAAGTACAGGAATCGTAACTAACATTTAATTATTTTAGATTTAGATATTCACTTAAAATCACATTTTTGAGGGCTCGTTTCTTGATGGAGAGTGATACGTATTTCTTCCATCTCAGGGAACCTTTGTCCTCCTGGCTAGATGTCCTGCTTTGTGTGAGAAGTAGGAGTCATCGCTACTAGGAAAAGCGAGATTCCCTTTTGTTGACTGGCAATGTGTGAGCCTCAGGGCTCAGGGAAAGCTGTCAGCTAGTAATAATGAGGCCATGTTATTTTATATATAGTCAACCATGAGAGACCACCTGTTGTTCTAAAGAAAACTGAGATCTTTTTGCGCATGGTCTTCAAATACAGATTTCTGATAGTTTATAGTATAAAGATTTATTCTGTGGCAACTAAACCTTTCCCCCTGGGGCCTGTCTTTCAGAGATGCTGTCCTAGACAGATTGCACTGTACTGCCCTACTCAGAGCAGTTCAAAGCACAGAAGGTGAGGGTGGGTAGGTGGACTGGGATGCTAAATAAACCCCTCGTGTTTGTCTCTGCTTTTTAACCAGTCACCTGGGGCCTCCAATAGCCCTGAGACTTGAATGTCTGTGAAATGGATCCGGAGGCAGAATGCTTCATAGACCCTTTGACTCTCCATCCCACCCCCGCTCTCATCCTTTGCGGAAAAAGCTTAGGGCTTTGACTTGATGGCATTGGTGAAGGATGAACCTTTCCCTCTTATGATGGCCCAGGGGGCCCCTTGAAACATGGATCGACTTCAGGTTGGATTAACTTTGGACACATAGTCTCTGTATTGTCAGTTGTTGTTCTGCCTTACCCACAGTTTTCTTCCTGCTCATCTAACTGAGAACGTTCTGCTTGCTGCTCCCTGTATCTTACTTGTTCATTTCCTTCCTGGGTTACAGGGAGCTAGTCTCCACTTTATGGGATATTTAGATTTGTTTGAAAAGGTTGAATGACAGGACCGAGATTTCCAGAACTTGAGCAAGCACTGTTTTAAGTAGGTAATTAAAAATATAAGAGGAATAAACTAGTTATTGAGTATAGGTAACTTTTGACTTTTTACTGCTTGGGGAATACTTCATTGCGAAGAAGGGAATTTGGAAATTGCTTAACTATGAAGAGAAGAGTATCAGAGATTACCAGAAAAGGTGATTCGGTGCAGTGAATGGTTGAGGAGATACGGTAAGGTTAGGTTTCTCAGGGATGGCAGGGTGCATCCTAGGAGGGAAATTAAAGAGGGCAGGCAGGGAAGTGTCGGGTTAGCGTGCTAACAGGTCTGTCTTTATATCGTTTCTGTCTTCTCTCTCTTAAGTTAGGAGTTCCTGGGCACTGGCTGCTGGATAATTTATACAGGTCAGTATTTCATAAATGACGACTTCTTAGATTCTCAGTTTTCGCCCTTGCTGCATCTGCTTTGATGATCTTCGTGTACTGAGCCTTAAGGGCTTGCCATACACATACGAGGAATATGATTAGCATCATCTGTAATCCCACATACAGAAAAATTACTTTTAGTGTTTAGTGTACCTTTCTAGCTTTTTTTCTGTGTTTGTATTTTTAAATTAACACTACAGTATGTGTGTATATGTGTGTGTGTATGTATGTATGTATGTATATATGTATATATGTATATTATATATATGTGTACGTATATACTGCTTTGCATTTTGTCATTCTTGCATAATAGATTGTGAATACTTTAGCATTAAATTTTCTTCTATAACATACTTTTTAATAACTGTATAATATTTTATCGTAAGTACAAACCATAATCTCCTGTTAGAAATTTGTCATTGCAAAATTTTCACTTTTTTTGTGGTGGATCGGCTTACATAGAGACCTCTTTTCATATCTCTGATTTTTTTTGGTATAAATTGCTGAATTTCTTGGTCATATAAACACTTCTTTGCATCTGATATGTATTGCCAGATTATCACCCAAAAAGGTTGAACAAGAAGTCTTTTTGTTTCCTTTTGCTTCCCCCAGTGAGGCTAAAAAAAAAGTCCTCTTCCTAACTCATTAGTTTTATTTGCTTGCTTTCTTTGAAAGATTCCTCTTGTAGAATTAGGTAGAAATGGAAACAGTTTGTATAGAATATTTATTGCATACTTTGTTTTGCTATCTGACTTTCTCCTCGGTATTATCATGGTCTTACTTTTCTGTTTTAATTTCATTTAATTGTGGTTTCCTTTGCTAATAAAATACGGTTGGAAAGGTTAGAGGAAGTACGACTGGGACACTCGGTGTTTGTGGTCAAAGCTAAGAAACTGAGCGTGCCCTCTTGCCCCCTGGTGTCACTGCTCTGCTGGGAGAGGAGCGTCAGGCGAGGGACGAAACGGTGCAGGGTGACTTATGGTGTGAGGTCACCGAGACGAGACACATGGGAGCTCTCGGAGGGCCTCCGGCTGCGTTTCCTTTCTTCTGTGTTTAACTTTGCCCTTTTGTTTATTTCAGTGGACTAAGTTATATGATGATACAACTTAAGGAAATAAATTTTCATTGAAATACACAAAATATTTAAAAATTATTTTAAAAATCTCGTAAAGTGTATATATATTTCTCAGAACAGTAGATAATTTTGTAGATTGCTGGAAAAGATTTTGATTTTGAAGTAATGTCTGTACAGTTAAAATGTCAGAATTGAAGAGATTTTCACTGGGTCTACTGAGTCTAATCAGAGATTATGCATTTAATGAAATCTGTTGCTTTTAAGGAACAAAATCAATTCTGCCTGTCTGTATCTATCTATCTCTACCACTATTTTGAGGTATAATTGACATAACATTATGTTAGTTTCAATTGTACAACATAATGATTGAATATTTACATACCCAGTTGACCCTTGAACAAACATAGGCTGGAACTGCATGGGTCTACTTATATGCAGATCTTTTTAAGTGTAAAATACAGTTAGTTGGTCCTTCGTGTCCCCAGGTTTTGCATCTGTGTTCCCAACCAACCGCAGATTGAAAACTGTTTTTCATCAAGGTTGGGTATTTGAGGATGCAAAGGGCTGATGGTATGCGCTGTTCTGTGCCATTCTATGGAGGGGACTTGAGCGTCTCTGGATTTTGGTATCTGCGGGGAATCTTGGACCCAATCCCTGTGGATACTGAGAGACTCTTGTTAAGTTCTGGGGGAGTCAAAAGTTATATGTGTATTTTCAACTGCCCAGGGTCGGGGCTGGTACCCAAACCCCTTGTTGTTCAGGGGCCCTGCTGTATTGCAAAATGATCACCTCGGTGAGTCTAATTGACGTGTGTCACCATACATAGTTACAGACATTTTTCTTGTGAGGAGAACTTTTAAGATCTACTCTAAGCAATTTTCAAATGCGGTACAGGATTATTAAGTATGGTTGCCATGCTGTACATTACATCTCCATAACTTACATATTTTATAACTGGAACTTTGTACCTCAAAATTGGTTCTAGAGGGGCGGGAGGAGGCGGAGGAGGGTATGGAGGGGAAATGGTGATGGAAGGAGACTTGACTGGGGTGGTGAACACAACACAGCATACAGATGATGTGGTCTGGAATTTGCACCTGGCACCTGTATAATTTTGTTGACTGGTGCCACCCCAATAAATTTTAAAAAGTAAAAAAATAAAAAATTAAAAAGTTAGTTATGGGCATTCTGAGGATTTGAAAGAAAAACGCTGAAAGCAGAGTGTATTGACAGGGTGCAGAGTCGTGTCTAAAACTGATTAGGAATTTGAGCTTGGCTGCCAGGGACTAGTTTTTACCGTAACTTACTTTAGTTGACACGAAGTAAGCCATTGGGTCTGTAACAGGGGTTGACAAAGTGTAGCCAAATCTAGCCTGTCATCTGTTTTTCTGTGACCTAAAAGCTGAGAATGGTTTTTAGGTTTTAAATGTTGACAGAATTCAAAAGAATATTATTTTGTGACTTGTACAAATTATATGGAATTCAAATTTCAGTGTCTATAAAGTTTTATTGGAACACAACCATGCGTGGTCATTCACGTATTGTCTGTGGCGGCTTCTGTGCTATCACGGCAGTGTTGACTAGTTGTGAAGGATGGCCCACAAAGCCTGAGATACTTACTCTCTGGCCCTCAGAAAGGTTCACTGACCCCTGACCGAGAATAATACAGTCTAATTCACCTTTAATTTTGAGTCACTGAGGAAATAATATTGAGTTTTCTGAGAAACTTGGCAGTCAAGATTCAAGGGTGATGCAGCTCTTAGCTGTTTCCAGGCCTAACTTTTATAACCCGGTTGCCGGTCTTTTTTGATTATATAGGTAGTGGCTCTCAAAGAATGGTCTGTAGACCCCTGGGTATTCCTGAGATCTTTTCAGGGCGTCCCAAGGCATCTAGGAAGTGGCTTGCCTTTTGCTGTGTTGATTGATATTTGCACTGATGACGCAAAGACAATGGTGGATGAAACTGCTGTGCCGGAGCGAGAACGAGGACAGTGACCCCAGTCTGCAGCGGCGATCAGCGCACACACTTGCAGTGGTGCCAGTGCAGTGAGTGTCTTTGCCAAAGCAGGAAAAACTTAACTTTATTAAATCTCCATCTTTGGGTACATGCCTTTTTGATATTCTGTGTAACGAAATGGTAGTATGTACAAAACACTTCTGCAGACTGAACTGCCATGGTTGTCTTGCGGAAAAGTACCCGTGCAGGTGTTTGAGCCACGGACTAGCTGCTTTTTTGCTGGAACACCATTTTTGCTTAAAGGATGGTCCACAAACTGTTGTTATTCAGAATTGGGAATTTGGCAAATATTTTTTTAATTAAAATTTCTTTTATAATTATTTTTTAAAATTATATTTCTTGGATTATGCTATTACAGTTGTCCTGATTTTTCCCCCTTTGTACCTCTTCCACCCAGCACCCCCACTCCCTCAGGCAGTCCCCACACCACTGTTCATGTCCGTGGGTCATGCATATAAGGTCTTTGGCTACTCCCTTTTCCACACTGTACTGTGCATCCCCATGGCTATTCTGTAACTACCTATTTGTACTTCTTAACTCTCCCACTTCTTCACCCATTCCCCCACCCCCCTCTCCCATCCGACAACCATCAAAATGCTCTCCATACCCATGATTCTGTCTTGTTCTTGTTTGCTTAGTTTTTTAATTCATACAATAATGGTTTGGTGAAGATAAACTCCTTTAGTTTTTCTTGTCTGGGAAGCTCTTTATCTGCCCTTCAGTTCTGAATGATATCTGTGCTGGGTAGAGCAATCTTGGCTGTAGGTCCCTGCTTTTCATGACTGAATATTTCTTGCCAGTCCTTTCTAGCCTGCAAAGTTTCTTTTGATAATTCAGCTGACAGTCTTATGGAAACTCCCCTGTAGGTAACTAACATTTTTTTCTTGCTGCTTTTAAGATTCTCTCTTTATCTTTAACCTTTGGTATTTTAATTATGATGTGTCGTGGAGTGGGCCTCTTTGTATCCATCTTGTGTGGGACTCTCTGTGCTTCCTGAACTTCTATGTCTATTTCGTTCACCAAATTAGGGAAGTTTTCTTTCATTATTTTTCAAATAGATTTCCAGTTTCTTGCTGTTTCTCTTCTCCTTCTTGGCACCCCTATGATGCGAACGTTGGACCTCTTGAAGTTGTCCCAGAGTCTGCTTATACTATGCTCTCTCTTTTCTTTTTTTTTTTTTTAAGAATTTATGTATTTATTTTTAGACAGAAGGGAAGGAAGGGAGAAAGAGGGAGAGAAACATCAAAGTGTGGTTGCCTCTCACGTGGCCCCCACTGGGGACCTGGCCTGCAAC
Source organism: Micronycteris hirsuta (assembly GCA_004026765.1). Classification (NCBI taxonomy): domain Eukaryota; kingdom Metazoa; phylum Chordata; class Mammalia; order Chiroptera; family Phyllostomidae; genus Micronycteris; species Micronycteris hirsuta. The sequence goes on from PVJI01001104.1 coordinate 19,083, forward strand.
CCAGACATGTGCCCCGACTGGGAATTGAACTGGCGACCCTTTGGTTTACAGCCCGCACTCAATCCACTGAGCTACACCAGCCAGGGCTTTTCTTTTGGATTCTTTTTTCTTCTTGTTGTTCTGATTGGTTGTTTTTTGCTTCCTTATGTTCAAATCACTGATTTGGTTCTCAAACTTCATCCACTCTACTGTTGTTTTCCTGTAAATTGTTCTTTATTTCAATGAGTATATCCTTTGTTTCTGACTGGGTCTTTTTTATGCTGCCGAGGGCCTCACCAAGTTCCTTGAATATCCTTATAACCAGTGTTTTGACCTCTGCATCTGATAGATTGCTTGTCTCCGTTTTGTTTGGTTCTTTTTCTGGAGTTTTGATCTGTTTTTTCATTGGGCCATGTTTCTTTGTCTCCTCATTTTGGCAGCCTCCCTGTGTTTATTTCTATGTATTAGGTACAGCTGCTTTGACTCTGTGTGTTGGTAATGTGGTCTAATGTAGTAGGTGTCCTGTAGGGTCCAGTGGCACAGCCTCCCCTATTACCCAGGCTGGGTGCTTGAGGTGTGCCCTTCGTGTGGGCTGAGTACACCCTCTTGTAGTTGAGCCTTGGTTGCTGTTGGCAGATCATGCGAGGGATTTACCCAGTCCAGTCAGCTGCAAGGATTGACTGTGACCACTGACCACCACCCTTAGCCCTCTGTGCAGAATCAGCTGTGCAGGGGTAGTGTGATGGTGTTCTGATGTGGTCTGTAGCTGTTCACTGGGTGCCCTGGCCCTGGTGTTTCCCCGGTGGTGCAGGCCCAGGTTAGCTCCCACCTGTGTTTTGCCTGTGGTCACCCTGCCTGAACTATAAAGCAATCTGAGAGGGCTGCTAGTTGTGCTGGGCTTGGAGAAGCCAAGCTGTGAATCTAGGCTGGCTGCTGCTAGTGCTGGGCCTGGGGCTCACTGAGGCTGGCTGTTGCTTGTTTGAGAGGATTTAGGAAGTTGTGAAGCATAAGCCAAGACCAGCCATTCAAATGGAAAAGCAGTTTAGAAAAGAGACAAGGGCCTCTGCTCACCTTGATGCCAGACACTTTAGTTTCTCCCAGTATGCTGGTGCCTTTCAAGCTGCTACTCTGGTGCTGGAGCTCAGAGAGAGTGAGTCTGAGTAGGTGAACTGTGTGTGGGTTCTTTAAGAGGAACTGCTTGGGGCTCCAGAAGTTTCTTCCACTAACTCAATCCCTGCTGGTTTTGCAGCCAAAAGTTGTAAGAATTTAAAATCCTGGAACTGGAACTCTGGGCTGGAGGTCCTGGTGTGCAGCTGGGAATCATCTCCCAAGATATCCCTCCTGAATTTTTTCCATCACACGTGGGTGTGGGACCAGTCCGTTCTGTCTGCGCCCCTCCTACCTGTCTGGATGGATGTGGTTTCTTTAATTCTGTAGTTGTCAGACTTTATTCAATTCGATTTCTGATGGTTCTGAGTGATGGTTGTAATTTTGATGCGGTTGTTTGAAAAGATGAGCTATGTCTGCCTATGCTGCCATCTTGACAGGGAGTCTGGCAAATATTTTTTCAAAAGTAAATGAAGTGAGCTGACACTTGAAGGAAAACAACTGACTGTATTTGTTGCTGCTGATAAAATTCAAGTTTGCAACCAAAAATTAGAATTTTGGAGAACTTGTATCTGCTACTTTGAGCTTGACTGTTTTCTGATATTTAAAGAATTTCTGGTGAAATTGATGGTGATAGTAACAAATGTGGTCTTGGGGATGATATTGTAATATGGGATTTGTCACCATTTGGAAGATCTGTGTAACTTTGGGAACCAGTATGTTCAAAATGACCAATGTATGATGTTACACACTCATGATGGATGAAAAGATCCTTTCAGTGTGTAAGACAGACCGATGGATTTGAGTGTAATAGCAACAGAAATTTCACTGATAGGAATTTATATTCTATATGGCAGCTAAGCTTCAAGAGACAACCACTCATCAAGTTTTGGTGTATTATCAAAAGACACTATTAAAAAGACTGCTGATATTTACCCTGTTTTCAGTGGCATCTCTATGTAACATTTTATCTTCCGACTGGAACAGCCTCCGACAACAGACCGAGTACAGAACAGACAGGAGAATCTGGCCGTCTTCTATGAACAAGATCTGCAGAAATGTGGAACAGTGCCACTTTTCTGACTAGCTGTTGTTTTGGAAAATGTACTTTTTAAAATAAAAATTATGTTAACATGTTTAATCAAAAATTTTTCAATCTGTTTTTTAAATATCAAGATTGGTAAACATTTACAGATACAACCACATGATAGAGCCTCTGAGGCCGTCAGTCGTTGTTAAGAACGTGAAGGGAGGCTTTTAGACCCAGCAGATTAGTAACCATTCTTGTAGATTGTGCTCATTTACCTTGAAGTCAGTTATGTGAAAAGGGGGAAGTAATTTTCATTGCTACAAATTTCAACAGCACCTATTACTGATTTTCTGTCAGAAAACTAGTATATGAATACAGGCAAAACTATCTCCAAAAGCCGTGGAAGAGGCTGAAACAAAAAAATTAAAAATTCAGTTCTTTAAAAAGAAAAAAAAAAAACCCCTAAATGGCATACATTTTCCAGATGTGGACGGTGACCTGAAAGCACACTTCTGACTACATGTCATCTAATAGTTAAATAATTATTATATAATTGCTATAATAGATACAATTTAGTGATAATCTATTAGGCTTCGTATACTTTAACTCTGTTCCTCATTCAATGCCCTACATAATAAGCAGTATCATTAAGTAACTTACTGTTGGTCACACAACACATTTTAAGAGCTGGGTTTCAAGAACTTTTTTTTTACTTAAAGCTCTTACTCTTTTTCCTTTTTTATGATGCTGTTCACAGCAGCTGTATGTACAAGCATCAGCTTTCTAACAATGGTTTACAAGAGCTTGCGGTCAGGCTCTTTTTGACACCAAGGCTAGAGAAAGACTTGTCTTCAGTTTTAGTTTGGTAGTGAAGGCAAGGAGATGGTCTTCCAGAGTTACTGAAAGACAGTGCAAAAATGAATGAACTGAGCTGAAACATTTTGCTCGACGCTGACTTCCATAGTAAATTACAGCCTTCCTAATTGACTGAGATAGAATGAAGAAATGAATAGTCAGCATGATTTGTATTCTTTTGGTTGATTCTCAATTTAATATGTTTACTGTTGTGATCACATTTCCAGGCTTCTCCAGTGACAGTGACCTGGTATCTCTTACTGTTGATGGGGATTCTCTTGCTGAATTAGATGATGGAATGGCTTCCAATCAGAGTTCTCCCATTAGAACTTTTGGTCTCAGTCTTTCTTCGGATTCTTCAGCCCTAGGGGCTGTTGCTTCTGACAGCGAACCGAACAAAACAGAAGAAGAACGGGAAAATCGTAGCCTCTTTCCTGGCAGTTTAAAATCCAAGCTTGGCAAGAGAGATTATTTGGAGAAAGCAGGAGAATTAATCAAGCTGGCTTTAAAAAAGGAAGAAGAAGATGACTATGAAGCTGCTTCTGATTTTTATAGGAAGGGAGTTGATTTACTCCTAGAAGGTGTTCAAGGTACAGTTTTATCTGCATTCATATGTTTCTTATGTTGGTATCTGGAAAAAAGTGTATACATACAAATATATCTTATGTTATGATCCTCTGTAAAAAATAGACTGAAATGGTAAATAACTGAAGATTAAGTGACCTGTATATGGACATATACCTCTGGTTACACGGCAGTATCAGATACACTGAACTATAAACTTTGATCAATTAATCAACAAAATAGGGTTTAAAAACTCAAGTCTCTAAGTCTCTGTCATGAACAATTCTTTTTTCTCCTGACATGGTCAGTGTTCACCAGCCTGCACCTCTCTCAGGAGTGTTGACAGAAAGATTCTTTAGAGCCTTAACTCCCAGTGGCCTGAATGGACAAGGTGAAAGGGGTTTTTAACTGAGAGTGTAAAGCATTTTTGGATTTGCCTCCTGTTTTGTTCTGTGTTGTTTAATGCAGCAAATTCTCAGCTAACGAATGGGGTGAAGTGGGGCATGTGGAGTTACGTGTTGCCGAAGTCAGAAAGAACTTACCTATATTTTAGGCATCAGTTTTTGTTTAATTACTTGCCTTTTCCTTATGGCAGCAGATGAAGCGTGCTGCAGTTAGCGGCATACCTTCCTGGACACACAAATCAAAGGTTGATGGGACCTTCGTCCCATGGTTTTCTTTCTAGACAATTACCATTTTCATGGTTTTTTGGTGGTCTTTGACTTGTTAGCATCACTCAGATTACCACAATATCCTGTGTTACTAACCCTTTTTTATTCCTACCCTCTCTGTGCCTGGTGTCCTGTGGTCTGGAAGCGCATTGTACGATTTAAACTTTCACTCTTCTCGTGTGGTGGGAAGATGAATACTTGGCTGTATGACGTGGAAGAGGAAGTGGGTGTAGTCGCACGCTAACTGCTTTTTAACCAGTTTTAACTAAGTCTGTTGTTTATAATCCTTTACTTTCATGTCCACAGCTACCTAGGGCCACCAAGTAGAGAGATTGAGCGCTGGGTATGTCAGACAGCTGCAGGTCCCCCAAGTCTGTGACCAGTTGGCAGCTGCAGTTCTGTTGCTGCTATCTTTTCTCTCGATCTCGTTGTCCTTGTGGCATTCTGGCTTAAAAATAGTTATTTTACAGCTGTATTAATGGGGTTTCAGAAAGGAGCATTTCTCTTGGTTTGACTCATAATACAATATATATAATTTTGATGCAGACTTGTTTTTCAAATAGTTTCATAATTATTGGGTTTTTTTTTTAAGTTTTTATTTATTTATAGAGAGAAGGTAAGGAAAGGAGAAAGAGAGGGAGAGAACTGTCAATGTGTGGTTGCCTCTCACACATACCACTTACTGGGGACCTGGCCTGCAACCCAGGCATGTGCCCTGACTAGGAATTGAACCAGGACCCTTTGGTTCGCAGGCCAGCACTCAATCCACCAAGCCACACCAGCCAGGGCTCTCTTGGGGTTTTTTTTGTTTGCTAGTGGAACATTCTGGTCTTAAAGATCTGCTTATTTTTCTTATTTGTCTTAACTTTTATTTTGGGTTGGGGGTTTAAAATAGGGATGAGTTGCAAGCAATCAGCTCTGATATTTTTTCCTTTTCTTTTTAGATAATTTTTGTGCTAAAACATCTCTAGTGTTTAATTGACATGGATAAAACATGTCAGTGTGATTCTTTTGTCTAAAGTCACTTACGTTTAACCCTAGAACACTTCATAATGTTACCACTTGATGGCACCAGAAAAATAAAAATCTTTGCTTCAAAATAAGCATTATGGATGCACATCAGCAAATAAAAAATATATCATTTAGTTAGTTACTTTGTGATTATGGTGGTGAATTATTTCTCCAGTAGAACTTGATACCAAACCTACTAGACCTCTATCTTAAGGAATGTTATCATTTAACCATTTTTTAATGGTCATTGGAGGGTTTTTTTTCATTGCGTTTAGAGAGATGGGGAGGCAGGGAGGTGGGAAGAGGGAGAAACAAAACGTCAATCTGTTGCCCCTTGTACATGTCCCATCTGGGGATCGGACAGCAACCTAGGTATGTGCCCTGACCAGGAATTGAACCTGTGACCTTTCGGTCCACAAGATAATGCTCCAACCAACCAAACCACACCAGCCAGCGCTAACCATATTTTTTCTATTTAATATGTGCCTCTCTTTCTGCAACCACAATATCCATTGATATTAATATCCATTGATATTAATCCAGGGCAACAATATCAATGATATTGATATTGTTGCCCTGGATTGTTTTTTGTTGTTAATGTGCCATCAAATCCAAAAAGTTATAGAGACTACTTGCTTGTAGCCTTTTATTGTTGTTCAAAATGTGAACGATTTTTGTTCATACAAACTGTGGAACCATAATCACAGAATTCTGCTTTTTAAAGAACGTGTAAAGTAACATGGTTATATTGTACATTTAACTATGTGTCAGATGCAGTGTCAGGGCAGTGCTTCTGGTCCGTGGATGGTATTTAAAAGTATCAGTCTGCTCCTAACAAATGCATGGACATTGTTCAAAAAAACTTTTGCCCAGTTTAATTGACATAATTGACATATAGTATCAAATTAAAGCTACATAATGTAATGATTTGATAAATGTATATATTGTGAAATCTTATACTAACGATAAGTTTAGTTAACATCTATCACCTCACATAGTTATAAATTCTTGTGAGAACTTGTAATATCTATTTAAAAAAATAATTGCTTAGTTAATAGTACCATTTCTTTAACTCTTAATTTTTTTTAAAGATTTTATTTATGTATTTTTAGAGAGAGGGGAAAGGAGGGAGAAGGAGAGGAAGAGAAAGGTCATTGTGTAAAAGAAACATTGATTGGTTGCCTCGTGCATGCCTGCAGCCGGGGGCCTGGCCCGCAACCCAGGCATGTGCTGCAACTGGGGATTGAACCAGCAACTTTTTGGTTTGCTGGCTGGTGCTCAGTCCACTGACCCGCATCAGGCAGGGCAAAGATCTACTTTCTTAGCAACTTTCTATTTTTCTTTTTAAAAAAATTATGTTTTATGGGTTGTGCTCTTACAGTTGTCCTAATTTTTCCCCTTTGCCCCCTCCGTCTGGCATCCCCACCCCTCAGGCAATCCCCACATCATTGTTCATGTCCATGGGTCATGCTCAGGTTTTTTGGCTACTTCATTTCCTATACTGCTGCTACCTATTTGGACTTCTCAACCCCCTCACCTTATCACCCGTCCCCCATGCCCCTCCCAGCCAGCAACCGTGAAAATGCTCTCCGTGTCCATGATTCCGCATCTGTTCTTGTTCGCTTAGTTTTTTTTTTTTTTAGATTCAATAGTTGATAGATATGTATGTATTGCCATTTTATTGTTCATAGTTTTGATCTTCTTCTTTTTCTTAAGTCCCTTTAACATTTCATATAATAATGATTGGGTTTAATTTTTTGTCTGGGAAGCTTTTTCTGCCTCTGATTCTAAATGGTAACTTTGCTGGGTAGAGCAATCTTGGCTGTAGGTCCCTACTTTTCATGACTTTGAAAATTTCTTGCTAATCCCTTCTAGCCTGCAAAGCTTGTTTGGAGAAATCAGAGGACAGTCTTATGGGAACTCTCCTATAGGTATCTAATTGCTTTTCTCTTGCTGCTTTTAAGGTTCTCTCTTTTTCTTTAACCTTTGGTATTTTAATTATGATGTGTCTTGGAGTGAGCCCCTTTGCATCCATCTTGTTTGCGACTCCCTGTGCTTCCTGGACTTCCATGTCTATTTCCTTCATCAAATTAGAGAAGTTTTCTTTCATTATTTTTTCAAATAGATTTCCAATTTTTTGCTGTTTCTCTTTTCCTTCTGGCACCCCTATGTTGAGAATATTGGACCTCTTGAAGTTGTTCCAGAGGCTCCTTATACCATCCTCATTTTGGGGGGTTCCTTTTTCTTCCTCTTGTTCTGATTGGTTGTGTTTTGCTTCCTGGGTTCCATATCATTGATTTGACTTGGCCTCATCCACTCTAGTGTTGTTTTCCTGTAAATTGTTCTTTATTTCAATTAGTGTATCCTTTGTTTCTTACTGGATCTTTTTTATGTTGTTGAGGTCCTCACTAAGTTCCTTGAGTATCCTTAAGTGTTTTGACCTCTGCATCTGATAGATTGCTTATCTCCATTTTGTTTAGCTCTTTTTCTGGAGTTTTGATCTGTTCTTTCATTTGGGCCATGTTTTTTTGTCTGCTCATTTTGGCAACCTCCCTCTGTTTCTATGTATTAGGTAGAGCTGCTTTGACTCTGTGTCTTGGTAGTGTGGCCTGATGTAGTGACCTGTAGCATCCAGTGGTACCCTGAAGCTGGGTACTGTGTGGGCTGAGTATACCCCCCTCTTATAGTTGAGCCTTAGTTGCTGATGGCAGATCAATGGGAGGGATTTACTAAGGCCAGTCAGCTGCAAGGACTGGCTGTGACCACTGACCACCAACCTCTGTCCACCGTGGAAGATCAGCTGTATGGGAGCAGGGTGGTGGTTTTCCTACATGGTCTGTAGCTGTCCACTGGGTGTGTAGGCTCTGGGGTTTCTTAGGTGGTGCAGGCCAAGGTTAGCCATCACCTGTGTTCTGCCCAGGGCCATCCTTCCTGAGCTATAAAGCAATCCGAGATGGCTGCTACTTGTGCTGAGCTTGGAGATTCCCAGGAGAAGCCAGGCTGTGCATCTAGGCTGAGTGCTGCTGGTGCTGGGCCTGGGGCCACTTAGCAATAGGTATAGGCGCTGGGGGCTCAGTGAGGCTGGCTGTTGCTTGTTCGAGAGGATTTAGGAAATTGTGAATCATGAGCCAAGACCAGCCATTCATCTGGAAAAGCAGTATGGGTGGCCTGTAAGTTGGTTGGGACTGAGTCTCAGGGATTCACCAGGGTGGGGCAAACATTGTTAGCCAGGTTGATAGTACTGGCCTGCCAGCTCTGTGGGAGGAGAGTTCAGAAAAGGTACATTGTCATCTGCCCACCTTTCTGTTTGTGAGAAAGCTGTCCCCCAGCTCTTGCCTTGATGCCAGACACTTCAGCTTCTGCTTATATGCCACTGATACCTTTCAAGCTGCTACCATGGGACTGGGGCTCAGAGGAAGTGAGTCTGTGTAAGTCCATGTGTGGGTTCTTTAAGAGGAACTGCTTGGAACTCCAGAAGTTTCTTCACTGACTCAATCCCCACTTTTTTTTGCAGCCAGATATTATGGGTCTTATCTTCCTGTCTTGGAACCCTTGGCTGGCGGGCCTGATGTGGGCCCGGGACTCCTTGCTCCCAAGAGATATCCCTCTCTGTTAACTTGATTTCTGATGGTTCTGAGTGATGATTGTTTTATATTTTAGTTGTAATTTTGACGTGTTTGTATGAGGAGGTGAGCTGTGTTTACCAATGGCACCATCTTGACCGGAAGTCTTAGCAGCTTTCAAATATACAATACAGTGTTGTAACTATAGTCACCATGTTGCACAGTGCATCCCCAGAATTAATTGATCTTATAAATCGAAGTGTGTAAGTTTTGACCAGTTTCACCCATTTTCACCTACCCTCTACCCCCTGTCGCTGGCAACCACGAGTATCTTTTCTGTTTGTGAGTTTAGTTATTTTTAGATTCCACACATAAGTAGATCATACAGTATTTATCTTTGTGTGACTTATTTCACTTAGCATAATGCTCCCAAGGTCTACCTATGCTGTTGCAAATGACAGGATTTCCTTAGTATTTATGGTTGAGTAATATCCCATTATGTGTGTGTGTGTGTATATATTTTCTTTATTCATTCATCTGTTGATGGACATGTAGGTTGTTTCCTTGGCTATTGTAAATTATGCTGCATTGAATGTGGGAGTGTAGGTATCTCTTCAGGATACCGATGTTATTTCCTTTGGATTTATACCTGGCAGTATAACTGCTGGATCATACTTTACGGTATAGTTCCGTTTCATTTTTTTGAGGCACTGCCACACTGTTTTCCATACTGGCTGCACTAATTTACATTTGCAAAACAGTGCACAAGAGTTCCCTTTTCTCCACGTCCTCTCAAATACTTGTTACCTGTTGACTTTTTGTTGATAGCCATTCTAACTGGTGTGGTGATAGCTCACTGTGGTTTTGATTTGGATTTCCCTGATGATTAGTGACGTTAAATACCTTTTCATGTACCTGTTGGTTATTTGTATGTCTTCTTTGGGAAAATGTCTGTTCTGTTCCTCTGCCCATTTTATTAATCAGAGTATTTGTTTTTGTGCTAATAAGTTTTGTGAGTTCTTTATATTTTTTGTATATTAACCTCTTATCTGATATATGATTTGCAAAGGTTTTCATCCATTTGGTAGGTTGCCTTTTCATTTTGTTGATGGTTTCCTTTGCTGTGTAGAGCTTTTTACTTTGATAGATTCACACTCATTTTTCCTTTTGTCGCTTTTGCTTTTGGTGTCAAATCTAAAAAAATCCTTGCCAAGACTTATGTCAAGGAGTTTACACTCCTCTATTTCCTTCTGAATGTTTGTGGCCTCAGGTCTCGTATTCAAATCTGTAATCCGTTTGGAGTTGATTTTTGTGTGTGGAGTAAGGGAGGGATGTAGTGCCGTTCTTTTGCATGTGACTGTTCACTTTTCCCAGCACCATTTATTGAAGAGGCTGTCCTTTCTCTATCCTTCTTGGCTTATTTGTCAGAAATTAATTAAGCATATATACGTGGGCTTATTTCTCAGCTTTCTGTTTTGTTCCATTTACCTGTGTGTCTGGTTTTATGTAAATAGTATACTTTTGATTAGTACTGATACTTTTGATAGCCTTGTAATATAATTTGAATTAGGATATTAGATATCTCTAGCTTTGTTGTTCTTTCTCAAGGTTGCTTTGGCTGTTTGATATCTTGTGTGGTTCCTTACAGATTTTAGGATTGTTTTTTCTACTTCTGTGAAAAATGCCATTGGAGTTTTAATAGGGATTACATTGAATCTGTAGGTCACTTTGGGTAGTATGTACCTTTTTAACAATATTAATTATTCTAATGCTTAAGTATGGAATAGCTTTCCACTTATTTTTCTCTCATTCTTTCATCTATGGTTGTAGTTTTCAGTGTACAGCTCTTCCACCTCCTTGGTTAAATTTATTCCTAGGTATTTTATTCTTTTTGGTGCAATTGTAAATGGGATTACTTAAAAATTTTTTCTTTTCTGCCCTGGCTGGTGTGGCTCAGTGGATTGAGCTCCAGCCTGTGAACCAAAGGATCTCCTGTTTGATTCCCAGTCAGGGCACATGCCTGGGTTGTGGGCCAGGTCCCCAGTGAGGGCCATGTGAGAGGCAACCATACATTGCTGTTTCTCTCCCTCTCTTTCTCCCTCTCTTCCCCTCTGTCTAAAAATAAATAAAATCTTTAAAAAATTTATTTTTCTGAAAGTTTATTATAAGTGTATAGAAACAAAATTAATTTTTGTATATTGACTTTATATCCTGAATTGTTTACTAGTTTTAACAGTTTTTTTGTGGAGTCTGGCATTTTCTATATATTATATTTTGTCATCTGCAAATAGAGTCAGTTTTATTTCTTCTTTCCTGACTTGGGTGCCTTTATTTCTTTTTCTTGCCTAATTACTCTGGCCAAGACTTCCAGAACCATGTTGAATAAAATTACAAAGGTGGGTATCCTTGTCTTGTTCCTGCTCTGAGAGGAAAAGCTTTCAGCTTATCACCATTGAGTATGATGTTGAGTATAACTGACATTATCCTTTAATTTGGGGGAAATGGAGGCCTCTAGCTTGTGAGCTAACTTGACATTTATGAGCAGGAGAGATGTTTCCTCAGGGAACATTTGTTCTGTTGTGACAGAACTGTTATTGAAACATCACTGTACCAAAGCATCATTTCCATTTAATTCTTGTTGTAAGATTTGTTAACTGTGACCTTAGTTTGGGTCGACATGTGTTATAATAAAGTAGTTGTTTCTAGATATCTGATTATCCTGAGAAAGAAATCTTCCAGAGCAACGTAGGGGTGCTTTTTCTGCAGGATTCTTATGAGTTGGCAAATTTTGTTATTCTAAATACTAACTATTAATCCTAACTAAACTGTTCATCCTATCGGAGTTGATCTGGGTTGTTTGTAGAACTGATAAAGATGGCATGATGTTTTTCTTACTTAACTGGTGTTTGCCCAGCTGAGAGTAGATGCGAAACACAATAGCAACAGTCTATTTGCCCATCTGGTGGAGAAGAAGCATGCCCCGATAGTGGTAACTTTGAATTCCCCTCTGAACCCGCGGCTTATTCTGTCAGTCTAGAAATGGCTCTTGAAATTAAGGTACCCTCTACTCTTCTGAGTCCTCAGGTCTTTATGGATTTCAGAGAGAAAATCCAAAGTCTCAATTGAGGGAATCAACTTGAATCTTTGAAGAGCATGTTTCAGTACTTATCTTTTCATGTCTGTCTTCATATATTTCTCTATTCTCAGTGTGAGCTTATTGGAATGATTTTTATAATGGGGAGTGGCAAATGGATGACATAAAATTGTTAATGAAGTATTTAAATAACAACAATAATTTATTATTTATTGTATGTCTGTCACTGTACAGGGGTTTTTCCTGATGTTGTTTTTAATCCTCAGAACAAGCCTGTCAGCTGAACTGTTACTGATCATACTGGGCTTTGTCTTGGAACACCAAAATTTAGAGGGTACAAACATTTAATATTGGTGATTTTAAAAGCTTGGCACCTAGTGAGCAAGAATAGTTATTTAAAACAGAAAGCTACCAGTCCGTGGACACAGGATGTGATGGCCCCCATCTTCAAAGCCTCAGTGCCGTCCCTTTGCCTGCTCTTTCACTGGGTCTCACCGTGGTCTTCAGCCAGGAAGGCTGTCTGATTTTAAGGACCATGTGATTTGGTGGAGCCCACCCTGATAATCCAGGATAATTGCCCTGTCTCATGATTCTTAACCTTAATCACACTTGTAAAGTTGTATTAGCCAAGTAAAGTAATATTTTCACAGCTTCTTTGATTAGGACATGGACATCATAAGGGGTCTGTTAGTCTGCCTACTGCACTTGTGAATTTACTTCAAAGTAATATAGTTTCAAGTATCTGAAGTATATATACTATTTAACTTCCCAGAAGTTGAGGTTTTTCTAATTATCTTTTTGTTATTAATTTATTACTTTAATTCCAAAGTTCAAAGAATTTTGTCTGAATGATTTCAGGTTTTTGAAATTGTCTAGCCTTTCCCCATAGCCAAGCCACCCTATCTGTTTAATTATTTTAATACAAAGCCTTGAAATGGGGATGCTTGATACATTCTAAAATGTATTTGAGGGTTTCCTGATACTTTCTATGACATGACTGTCTTTATGTGGTAGGATATTTTCTTACCTTTGCCTGATTTTTGATGGTTAACCAATCATTACAAGGTAATCAGTCTGTAATAATCATTCTGTAATAGTTGATTACAGAAAAATCTTAGGTCTTTATGATTAAATTGATTTTGGAACTATATGAGATGTCATTAAATTATTCTCTGATTAATGAAAGCTCATCTGTTTTATTGGCTGTCAGAAAAAGCTCACAAGTATAGTAAATCTTGCTATAAAATAGTTTTCTTGAATTTCTTGAAAAGTATGTGGTAATAATCCCTTAAAATGTAATGATCCAGTGGTATAGGAATTTGCACTGTGTGATTGATCCAGGCTGTGGTTTGGGGAAAGGGAATGAGATGGATCCTGGGAAAATGTCCGATTTGAAGAGACGAAGCTAAGAGTCCAGGAAGACTAAAGCCAGAGTTTGCAGTTAGCGCTTGCAGGATTATCGCCTGCTGTCTAGTGTTTTTATCTAAAGAGACAATGGCAGTACAGAGATTTTCAGAGTGTCTCTTAGGACATTCAGCAGAATACTGATTAATGGATGGGATGCGAGGAAACTACTGTAGGCCAGGGAACTCAGAGGATTAGGGGAAACATTCTGGGCACTCACACAGGGCTGGGAATAGTGTCTGTTCCTAACAGGGCGTAGTGAAAACCTCAGTCATAGGGCTTGGAGCAGAATACTCAGGAAGAGTCTTGCTTCAGTTGTGTGAAATAGTGATTAGCTGCCCAAGGCCCACCCTGACAAATCTTAGAAGCAAGTCTCAAAAGGATCAAACCACTTCCAAAAAACATAATTGTACCCCAGAAAAAAAGCTCAGTAATATTTGTAAGACTAGAAAACTGTCACACACCTAATAAGGTAAAATTCACAATGGCTAGCTAGCATCTAACTAAAATTTTCCGTTTAGTCAAAGGATCAGGAAAAATATGAGTTATAATGATGATAAAGTGAATCAATCAAAACCTACCCAGAAGTGACACAGATGTTAGAATTATCAAACAAGGACTTTAAAACTTATTATAACTGTATTTATTTTGTTCAAAAAGTTAAGTAGAAACATGGAATATTTATACAGAAGACCCAAATTGAACTTCCAGGGATAAAAGCTACAGTATCAGAAATGAAAAATGTAAGCAATGGGTTTGTGGCAGATTAGATATTGTACAAGGAAGGTTTAGGGAACTAGAGGATATAGCAATAGAAATTGGTCAGAATGAAACACCGATGAAAGAAAGAATAACGTGAAAGTGACTAAAGTGTCAGTTAGCTGTAGAACAGCTTCTTTATGTGTGATTGGAACCCCTGAAAAGGCAGGGGGAGAGGGAGACAAAACTATTGAATAAATAATGCCTGAGAGGTTTTGAAATTTGATGAAAACATTCTACAGTCTTGTGCCAGTCAGTGATGGGGATATGTTCTGAGAAATGTATTGTTAGGAGATTTTTGTCATTGTGCAAACATCAGAGCATACTTACATAAACTTGGATGGCCTAGACTACTACTGTAATTGTGCTGTGCTTTTTTATGCCTGGTAGTGCAGTAGGTTTGTTGCACCAGCCCCACCACAAACACCTGAATAAATGTGTTGCATTGTGATGTTGCGATGGCTGTGATGTCACTAGTTGATAGGAATTTTTTCAGCTCCATTATAATTTTGTGTCACATGTGTGGTCTGTACTTGACTGAAATATTGTTATGCGGTGCATGACTGTACAGGTCCAAGAAGCGCAACAAACCCCAAGCATAAAAAACATGAAAACTACATTAAGGCACATTACAACCAATTTGCTCAAAACCAGTGATTAAGAGAAAATCTTAAAATTAAAACCAGGCAGAAAAGAGATGTACAGAAGAACAAGGATATGTATAACCTCAGATTTTTTGTTAGAACAATTGTAAACAAGACAATTGATGAACATCTTTAATAGAAAGAATAAAAAAGCCTGTCAACTGAGAATTCTATACCCAGTAAAAATATATTTCAAAATAAAAGGCAAAATAATCAATTATTAATTGGAAATGATGGATATGTTCATTATTTTGATTGTAGTGTCTTCTCTTTTCTTGGTTGGACTAGGAAAGTGTGTCAGTTTTGTTGATCTTTTTAAAGAACTTTGGATTTTAGTGATTTTACATAATTTTAATTTTCTGTCTCATTGGTTTCTGCTCCTTCCGCTACCTTCTTTGTATGTAGTTTACTCTTCATTTTTTAGATTTTACCTTAAGAGGTGAAAGCTTAGGTTATTGATTTGAGAGATCTTTACAATATAGGTGATTAAAGTCATAAAGTCCTTCCAAACACTGCTTTCGCTACAGCCTGTATATTTTGGTATGTTGTTTACATTTTCATTAAGCTTGAAATGCTTTTCTAATCTTTTGTGTGATTTCCTTTTTAAGCCATAGGTTACTTAGAAATGTATTCTTTAATTTTCAAATATTTGTGGATTTCCCAATTTTTTTTTTTTTTTGTTCTTGATTTCTAGTTTGATTCTCTTGTGGTTGTTGAATATACTTTGTATAATCTAAATTTCTTTAAATTTATTGAGATTTGTTTTGTGGCCTAGCACATGGTCTGTCTTGGAGAATGTATATTCTGGAGTTTTTTAAATGAAGAATTCTGTAGATGTCAGTTAATTTAGGTTGGTTGTTAAGGTCTTCTACATCATTACTGCTTTTCTGTCTTTGTTTTAGTAATTGTGGAGACAGCTCTGACTAATGATGAATTGTCTGTTTCTCCCATTATTTCTGTCAGGTTTTGCTTCATCTGTTTTAAGGTACATGCATATTTATGTTTTCTAAATTAGCTTAACTATTTTTAGACTTAGAAAAATGTCTTTTTTTCTGCAGTAATATTTTTCTTGATACCTGTTTTGGTGGATGTAGTGTAGCTATTCCACCTCTCTTATTACTTAAAAAATTTTTTTTAATAAAAATTTATCTATTTTTAGAGAGAGAGGAAGGGAAGAAGAAAGAGAGGGAGAGAACATTGGTATGAGAGGAACATCGATCGGTTGCCTTCTGCACGCGCCCCAGCTGGGGACCAGGCCTGCAGTCCAGGCATGTGCCCTGACCACGAATTGAACCAGTGACCTTCCCTTTGTGGGAAATGTCCAACCAACTGAGCCCCACCGGTCAGGGCCTGCTCTTACTACTTCTTACTTTCAACCTATTTATTTCTTTGAATCAAAGTGTGTCTCTTATTGACAGGATATAGTTGTATTGTTTTATAAAAAATTCAGTCTTATGCTCTCTGCTTTTTGATTGACATGTTTAATTCATATAGATTTAGTATATTTGATAATGCACTTGGGTTTGTGTCTGCCATCGTACCATTTTCTATTTGCCCTGTCAATTCTTTACTGCCTTCTTCTGTGGTAAGGTCCGTAGAAATTTTTTCTAGTGTATTATTTATTCTCTTTTTTAAGACCGTGTAATTATGAGTACCTTGTTTCCATAATATTTTCCCCTGACGATTATAATAATAACTATTTTAACCTCAAACATTTTATTTCAGAGTAGAAACTTTGCCTCAGGGTAGCCACCTTTCCTTTCTATTACTTTTTCGCTAGTATTTTCATTTAGGTTACATCTTTATATAAACTGTCCAGCTTAGTTTTATAATTATTGTTTAAATATACTTTTAAACTGGTTGGAAGAGAAATGAGAAAATTATATTTATATTATCTTTTATATTTTTATATTGTATTTTAAAATATTTTATTTCATTTTAGAAAGCGGGGTAAGGGAGGGAGAATGAAAGGGAAGAAAACATTGATTGATTGCCTCTTACACGCCCCAACTCTGGGACTGGACGTATAACCCAGGCATGCACCTGACAGGGAATTGAAGCAGTGACCTTCTGGTTTGTGGGATGACACCCAACGTGCTGAACCATACCGGTCAGGGCCTGTGTTTTATTTTTTTATTTAGATTTCTTGTAAGGCAGATTTACTGCAACAAACCCTCTCAGTTTTTATGTGTGGATGCTTATTTTGCCTTTATGTTTGAAAGATAGTTTTGCTGGCTCTTGGATTCTTTGTTGACCTTTCTTATCCCTCACCCCCATTTGACTTATCCCATCTCACTACTTTGTAGTTCCATTTTGCTGATGATACATGAGTTGTTAATTTTGTTGAGATTCCCTAGTACATGGTAAGTAATGGTTATTATTTGCCACTTTTAAGATGTTCTGTTTTGGCTTTTAACAGTTTGGCTATTACGTGTTTAGGTGTGGATCTCTTTGAGTTTACCTTTTGGGGTTTGTTGTGTCCTTGGTATTTGATGACCTTTTGGAATATGTAGATCAAAGTTCATCATATTTGGAAGATTTTCAACTATTATGTCTTAACATCGCCCCCCCCCCCACCTTGTTGGACTGCATTATGTGTATTAGCATATGTATCTGAGTCTGGTCCACCCATCCCCTTTTATTTAATTTTATTCAGACTGGATAATTTCTACCCAACTATCTTCAAATTTGCTAATTCATTTTTCTATAAGCTCAAATGTACTTTTTAACTGCAAAATTTGTTTGGTTCTGTGTTTTATTGTTAATGTCTATTTGATGGTCCATTGTCTTTGTGCTCTTTAAAATTCCTTAAACATGGTTTCTTTTAATTCCTTGGATATTTATAGTAGTTGCTTTGAAGTGTGCTAAGATTTACACGAGTCCCCTAGAGACAGTTTGTATGGACTGCTTTTTTCTGTTTATGAGGCATACTTTTTCTGTTCATGTCTCATATTTTTTGTGGAAAACTTGACATTGTAGCTAATATAGCAACTCTAGATTCTACCCACCCCCTTGGTCAGTGATCGTTTAGATGTTGTGCTTAAGCTGCATTAATCAGTGAGGCTTCTGCCAGTTTCCTGAGAGTGTCTCTGTGGGTTAGGGCATTAAAAACTCAGGCAGTTCACAGGTCTGCCTTGGCTTTTACTTTCTGCCTGTGTAAGGCCTCTCATTCACTAGGAATGAGTGGATAGCTGGAGCCCTCTGTGGTCTGTTTAGTCCATGTGTGTAGCTTTCAGGATCCCCAAGAATATGTGGGAGCTCATTAGAGCACACTGTGACTACCTCGTTTCCCAGATTTTTCCGTTACAGTTTTCTCTTCTCTGTTGTTTGTCATTGATTGCTATTGGTTTCAGTAGCACCGAGCTTTTTAATGGAGACCCGAATCAGACCGGCTCCCTCCAGGAGCAGGAAGGCTGCTGATCCTCAGATCCGTGACTGCATTGTGCTAGGGAATGGGGAAGGGTAGCTCCATGTGAAAACGCCCTTGCTTCTCTCACTGCAGCCCAGTGCTTTTTCTTTGTGAATGTCTCTCTGCATTGGTTGGGTGTCTGCAGTCAGTTTCCAGAGTTGTTCTTTTTGATAATTTTGACTGGTTTTGTCTGTTGAGAGGTTTCGCTGAGCCTCTCTCTGTGACATTTTGGAAGTTCTGTCTTCAATTATCGCTTCTGTAACAACTTTATAATAGTTTTTTTTGTTGTTGTTGTTGTTGCTTTTGCTTGATTCTCTTTCATTCTTTCTCTTCTAATAGTCTGAGTGATTTTTTTCAAAATGGAGTCTAATCATGTCACTTTCTGGAATTAAAACAATTGCTTTGACAGTAAAATTAATGATATTACGGTCTGCAAGCCTATGGGTGATTTGGCTTGTGCCTTCCACTTTAGGCTCATCTTGAACCCCTCCTTTTCACTTATGCTTCTGTAGCCGCACTGCCCCCCTTTTACCTCCTGGGAGGCACCGAGGTCTTTCCCGTGTGAGAACTTTCCCGTCAGCTGCGCTCTGCTGAGTGCTTTAATGTGCCGCTTCAAGTGGTATCTCCTCCTCGTTTTCAGGTCTGAATTTCAATGACATTTCCTCAAGGAAGCCTTTCCTCACCTCTGTTCAGACTACAGTAGATTTCCTGAACTTTGTTGTCATTGAACACTATTTTGTCTTAAGTGCTTAAGTATACATTGAAATAATTATTTGTGCAATTATTTACTGAATGAATATCTCTTTATTTACTTGTAATGTCCTTGAAGGCCGGGCATTTTCTCATTATTGTATCTTCTGGCATAGTGTCTGTTACATGGGACGTTCTCTGTAAACATTTTTGAATGAGAATGGTTCTTTAGATACATATAAATGGGCACTTGACCAAGAGGAAGAGGCTTACAGAGAAGGCTTCCAAAGGAGGTGATAAGTTGAATCCTAAAGTATGTGTAGTAAAGAGCCAGTATGCATTAAGGTAGTTTGTGAAAATACCAAATAGGTTTAAAATGCCTCCTGTCTGCTGTCTCACTATTCCATGCAGATATCAGTGTATTTTCCTGAAGGTTTGACAATGTGTAGAATTTAACCATTCGAAGTGGCATGAATTATATGCATTTTTACATTTAGCTGTATAAATAGTGGAACTCAGGATTGAGATTTCTTGCTAATTGGATCCCGAGTTTGATCTTTAGCTTTAATAAATAAACCTTTGTTTGGGTCATGTATTTCATCCTCCAGCATGTTTGTAACTAGGGCTCTGTTCTATTTTGATCAGACCTAACCCAAAATTCTTTAAAATAAGCATTTGATCTAAAACTCAAGTGTGGCCTCTGAGAAGCTATCATTTGATTTGCTACAATATTCTCATGTTCTTCTTGGGGACGGGGTGGGGATGGACAGATACCTGTAGCATATCCCAGTAGCTGATTAGACACCTGTAGCATATCACAGTGGCTAATAATTCAGGGGAAGAACAGAGTATCTCAGGTTAGAAATAGTTGTATCAAAATAGTTATATAAACTTGGACCTGGAAGGGCTAATTCTGCATGATCTCTAAAAAGATATGATTATGAAAATAAATAAACAGAAAACCTTGCTTTCTGGAAGTTTTTTTATTACAAGATTTTTCTGTATTACCTTTTTATAAAAGGTCATCACCATAGATGTTTTAAAAATTCCCTCTTTTTAAATGAGAAAGGACCCTTAAAAATGGTACAGGGTTATGATTCTCCCTTAATCGTAGATTTTGTTAGCTTTGGCAACAGATCTGTAGAGGTCACATTTGGACCTTCAGGAATGTCCATTTGAGGACAATTAGTATTCGATATTATCATATAATAATAGTAGTGATAATTACAATGATCTTTCATCTAGTTAGAACTCAAGCAGAATAAATTGAATTATGAAACTGTAACAGAACCCCTGGGTTCCATTGCCCACCACCAATAAGAACTGTGACTCCCAATGCCAGGGGCTTGTGAAAAGGAAGGGAACTATTTACTCAAAAGTTATACAGGTTTAGAATAATGATGGAATTTTGCCATTAAATCTGACTCTCTTTAGAAACAGAAAACACCCACGAACACACAGTTGCCAAACCAGGCCAGTCAGAGGTACCATCTTTCAGGAACAGAAACAGAAGTCTGTAGCTTCGCTGGGCACATTCCTGTCTGCATTCTGGATGCTTCTCCTCGTCCGTGCATTGTTAGATAGGCTCCTGCTCTTCATCCAAAACTGCGTCCTCGTGGCCAGCCGGTGGGGGAGGGCTTTCTGCACTCTTTCAAACCCTGTGGCCAAGACTCCCTTCTCTGCTCCCAAGACTCATGGTTAAGAGAGTGAGAGAGGAAGAAAGTGCCTGTCATGGCTCTCCTCTCCTTCCCACATGGTCCAGAGCTCCCGCAAGGCTAAGAGAGAGCCTGGCTACCCCATGCCTGGGTTTAAGTCCCAGCGCGGATCTTCCTCTGTAACCCCATTTCCGACCTCTCCCACACCGAGTTACACCTGCTAGCACTCGTTTCTTCTGCGTTTCTGGGCTGCCATTGTTAGTCTGGTTAGAGATGGCCCCTTGGTGCAGAGCTAACTGTCTTCCTGCTCTCATGCAGGTGCAGTAAGCCCCTGGCTACATTGGATCACAGGTTAGAGTCACGCCCATCTTTCTGCTCCAAGCAGGCACAGCTATTTAACATTATCAGTGGCCCTGCTCTGCTTCTCCCTTCCCCATGCTATAGCTGTGGGGATTTTCTCCATTTGGGGGGACCCCTAGCTCAGCACCCCATTATAAAACTGTATTTTGGGCAGGATTTGGTTCTTCATTTGTTGGTCTCACATCAAAGATGTATATATCCAGTGGGTTTAGATGGAATGGATATTATACACTAAAACAGTAATGAACCTTCAAACCTTCTAAATGTATGATACTCAGGAGGTTTAGCATATTGTAGCCAGTTGGCTTAGGCGTTGTATTTCCTGCGGAGTTACAACTGAAGGAGGAAAGTCTGGCTCAGTCATTTGCTGACATGTTTCTTGAATTGTTGGCTATTTTGGTGTCAACATTTACATTGAGAGTTTCAATGTTTACTACGAAATATAGCTTGGGAAAGAGAACCACTCTTGGTTTTGCAAAAAGCTAGGTAAAGCAGTGCTGTGTGGGGTAAAGTAGCTGTGGAGTTTTAGATTCAAATTGTATGAACAGTAAACAGAACATCTGAAATAACCGCTTGCACATTGCAACAAACACATCATCATTTGCTTAAAAAAGAGTTATAATTACAGTTGACGAAGCATGGACACCATAAAAATGCATTAGTTTGGCTTGACACATTAATTACCTGTTTTTGCAGATGTTTTTATGTATTGTTGTGTGAGCAGTTTACAAAATAATTACAGGAAAGTCATACGGAAAATAAACTAAGTGGGTGGTTTCTCATCTAAATATTTTCATTCATGTGAAGCTGTGTGAGGCACAGCTGCTCAGTGGCAAAAGCAGAGACAGATGAGGATTTCTAAGGGTTTTTCATTAGATGGACTCTGTCAGCAATACCGCCACATTTTTCTATATTTAGCAACACAGTTTAAAAACATTAAAATGAGAAGGCTGCTTTAATCCCTGCAATTATTGTAAAAACATTGATTGTGATGAGAAGAAATGTAGTGATCGATGAGCATGTTAGAATAAATCAAACATCACTAAAAATTCCTAAACGGAAGGCTGCTGCTCTTTCAGCACTCGCAGGCTATGATGCACTTTGAGAAAGAGTTAATCATTATTTTGTAATTACTTGAGTCACATTGTTTTATATAACATAGCTTACATTGTATCCTAATTAAATATTGAGTCTCATATAAATTGCACAGAAGTTCAGCACATCTGTTCTCTTTTAGGAGGTTTTGACAACGTCAATCTGCTTTTCCTCAGAAGCTTACGTGTTGCCATTAGTGGTCTCAAAACGTGTTTCATTAGAAAAATAATCCGATAATTGTGCAGACATACTATATTTATTGCAAACTGTTAAACACATTTTCCAAAATTGTAACTATCAAACAATAAAAAGAGAGTTTGTAGACTTCTCTCTATTTTATACAGTGACTTTTAATTGGAATATCTGTGCTGTGTCTCTGTTGATACTATTCTGGCAATTTTTCATAAAATTAAGTCAAAATATATTTTCTTTTTTGTTCAACATGCCACTTCTGTGCTGTGTTCCTCTATATTCCCCTTTTATGCATTTCACCGACTACACCAGGGGTGTCCAGCCCACAGCCCGCAGGCCGCATGCAGCTCAGGATGGCTATGAATGCGGCCCAACACAAAATTGTAAATTTACTTAAAACATTATGAGATTTTTTTGTGATTACTTGTTGAAATGTGTTTTGTGTTTGGCCCAAGATAACTCTTCTTCTTCCAGTGTGGCCCAGAGATGCCAAAAGGTTGGTAAAGACAATAATTCCACACATTTTCTGACATGCGTTTTATGTAACTATTGTTTAAGTTAGAGAAAGGTGCTACGTTATTGAAAGAGGTCATTGGAGCATCTCTGGGCATGAAGGTATTGGTATCTGTGGGGTGGATGGACAGGTCCTTCCTCTTCCCAAGACTGAGGCCTGGTCACATGGCCCTGGCCAGGAGGAGTGTCTCTTGTTTTGGGAATGGATTGTAAAACCCTCCCTATCTCCTTTTGGGGGTGGCTTCCCATCCTGTGACTGCTTCTTGACCTTTTCTTTACGCTGAGGTAATGTAGTTTAGAGTCCCGCACAGGACATGCTTCCAGCTTGTATGGGACACGGGTTGCAGTCTCTCTTGCCCTGGTCCGCTCGCCGTGCTGCATTCCCTGTAATGTGAGTGATAAACAGCATGTCCACATCTGCTAGTCCTCCAGGAGGTTTTTTCAGAATATCACGAACACTTAAGCAGCTCCCTGGTTTGAAGCTTCCCCGCGGCAGTATCGGACTGTGTAATATTGGTGCAACGTTTTCCATTCATTTGTCTAATAAAATTTTATTGAGAATCTTCTATATGTAATGTTCTGTGACACCATTGAAATGACTAAACATTGAGATAACTGTGCATCTGGAACATAATAGGTGCCTAGTTAGGCATCTGTCCTAAGAGAGGTGGGAATAGTGATTACAGAAAACTTTTTCCTCTGGTGGTTTCAGTAAAGAAAGCCAATTTCCTGGAGGCTTTTCTTTGTGATCCAGGAATGGGCTACTCTGGGAGTGTTGCTCGACATGTTCTTTGAATTGCTTCAATTTAGAGACATACATATGTATGTCTTCATGTTAAATCAGTCTGAAGAAAGGTGGGATGGAGTCTTTTCTAATTCTGGTATCCACTGAGTCAATTTAATTATTTTTAAAAGATGTTTATTTATTTATTTTTAGAGAGAGGGAAAGGAGGGGGTGACGGGGGAGAGAAACATTGATGTGTGAGAGAAACATCGGCCAATTGCGTCTTGTACGCGCCACAACCCAGGCATGTTCCCTGACCGGAAGGAAGTCTAACCAGCGACCTTTTGCTTCATGGGATGATGCCCAGCCAACTGAGTCACACCTGTCAGGGCTCAATTTAATTTTTGGAGATGCATTAAAGGAGTGTGTGAAACTTTTAGTATTGAGAAGA
This sequence comes from Micronycteris hirsuta, assembly GCA_004026765.1. Lineage (NCBI taxonomy): Eukaryota > Metazoa > Chordata > Mammalia > Chiroptera > Phyllostomidae > Micronycteris > Micronycteris hirsuta. The sequence goes on from PVJI01001104.1 coordinate 42,853, forward strand.
ATTAGCTGCATATAATCAGTAATTCTGTTGATTACATCATCTCAAAGGAAAAATACATTGTTCAATATCACAACGCCCAGGAAAACAATTGCTAGATTTCAGAGTTTTCCATAGATTTGCTACTTTTCTTAAGATGCCTCTTGTAACCAGTGAAAGAATGGGCACAAGCCTTGGTAGGGTTGGGTGCTTTCCATACTTACCAGTATGGCAGATAAAAAATCTTTAATTTTACGGAGATACTAATTTTTCTTTTTATCATGAGGTAAAAGTTTAGCTCCTTGGTTTTAATTTTTTATTTCTCCTTCTTGCATTATATCTCTAGCTTTTAAAATTCTCTTTATCTTAATCTTTTAGGAGTTATTTGATTAGAACACAAAAGACACTTAGGGGATAATTTATTTATTTATTTTTATGTATTGATAAGAGTTTATTGTCACAAAGAGACTGGCCAGACAATGTTGTTTTGAAGAAAAAGAGGTTACGGAGCAGAAAGAAGTTCTTGAATCTAAGAGAAGGCTATCTCTGTAGGTATTTAATACTCTGATCTAATATTGTGTTAGTTCTCATTCAGTGTTACTGGTGGTAGAAAAACTGCTAAACAACATTGAAAGCAATATAATTGAGGCAATGTGTGGTTCTGAATTTCATTGTGACTTTTGCTTTTAGTATTGTTTGGTGACTCTTTGACCTTGCAGGGGTCACATTAACTTGGTTTTATAAAACCGTCTCCAGGGGGTTGGTTAAATGCAAATGGGAAGCAGATTCCTGACTGACCGGGTTCAGGCTGTGTGCAGAAAGGCCCCTGGCTCCAGAGTTGTGGTAGACACGCCGAACAATAAATTCCTGTTCCCTCAAGGTTGTCTTTTGTTGTCAGAACTCTTAGCAGAAGTCAGATATGGTAGGCTATCCCTGAAAAGAACAAAATACCATTAAATAAAATAAATCACTTAAAACTATAACTACCAAGGCCATCTCAAACAGGCATATTCTTTTATGTGACTAAAGTTATAAAAAAAAAAGTAAAAAAGGAAGCACCAACAAACAAAAACTCCAGCAAACCTGGGTTGATTTGATGTTCTTTCTAATATGAAGAATCTGAGTGAAACTAAGCATGCTTGACCAAGAGCACAGTGGCGCGGGGCCTGTTGGAGAGCGTGGAGTGCAGAACTAGGTACAAGAATATCAGATGGGACGAAGTGGAGATTAAATTCCATGCAGGTGGCAAAAATCAGGTATAGTCAAATCACTCTGAAAAATCCCTTCCAGTTTCCCGTGAAATATGGAGGGATGTAGATACATGTCATTCAGGAGGCCTAAGGGGGCCAGTTCTTCCCCAGCAGAGCTTTCCTTTTGTTGAACCAATGATGAGGTATTAGCTATATTCTTTTAGTGATTAAGTAGTTCTTTTTTTTTCTAGTTTGTGAAACTGACTTTCATTAGTTCCAGGAGGAAAAATGCCTTGTTGCCTTTTTGTGGGTCAGTGAGAAAAGGCCTTTGTTTTCTAAGGACACCCTTGGGTAGCCAGGGTGTGTGAGAGACCAGTTTTTCCCAGAAAGGCCCATTCTCTTTCCCATAGTGTGACATTTGTACCCCATGTAGCTCTCATTTTCCTGTGGGTTTGACTGTCATCCTCAGGCTCACTCCTCTCTGACCTTCCTCTGCTGTGCTGTCTGATAGGCTCTGCCTCTACTCCGTATGTTTATTTTCTCCTCATCTCTGTGTCCGCACGCATCTGTCCTGCGCACTGTGTTTTTGTTGCTGTTCTGCTCAGTAACAGTGATTCAAATCCAGTTACCTGAAGTGTGCTGTTGTAAGACCTGGTTTGGAACTGAGACAGGCATTTCATATCCCTGAGCCTTAGTTTCTTTAGTTATCAAAGGAAGCTCATACATCTCTTGAAAATAGAGGTTGATATAGTGAAGGAGTGCCAAGTGCTGATGCCTTCTTGGATGAACTAGAATTTCGTGGTTCTGTTATCTATAAACTGTGCCTCCCATAAAAGTTTTCTTAGTAACTTAGGTCAGGCTTGGTGCTCTGAGAAATGCAGGGCAGGGGCAGTCAGTCCAGCGTCTCTAAACATTTCAGTAACAATTTTGGAATTTGTCCTCATGTCTATTGAACAACATTTCTTTTCACAGATCATACTCTGTAATCACCCTATATCAATCCTCTCTCCTAATCGGAGATTGATAAGGTATAGAGTAAAGAAATACAGGTTGACACAGTACGCATGTGATATCTTTTATGCTACGCCGGAACTTCTTGACAGAAAAGTTAGTATCTAATGCGAGCAGTCTCTCTCTTCCGAATGCTAAAGCTCAGTGGGAATTTTTGCTCTATTTGAACGATTAGCAGAAATGTAGAGAAATTTATGGAAGGTAGTGGGTTATTTTTAGGTGGAATATAAAATGCGTATCTGTTTTAATAGTGTTTATTAAGTGTCTACATGGATATATTACTGAAGAAATAATAGCACGTGACCTAATACGGGATTATAAAATTCGAATTCTAGATTTTCCTTGAAAAATGATCCTTATCAGCTGTGTGTGTTTTAAGATGCAAATTAAGAAATTAAGAAGGTTAGAGTCTATTAAAAATGTGTAATCAGTCTGTTTAAAGTCCAGTGTATCTGTAATGGTATCAGTTAAACTATTCAGAAGTCTATAGATTAAGCCTTTATTTCCAGTACAGAACTCACAAGCCTCGGTCGGTATCCAGCAGCAGAAATCATAAGGGGTGCTAGTCACCCTTGCCTACTGCTGTTGGTCAGCAGTGGTTGTGACCTACTTTGAAGGGGCTGGTAAGGAAGGTGTCATGGTATGTATGTTTAAGGTTACATTGAAAAGGCCTTCCCGTGTTTCCATCACTTCCTCATTGTTTCCATGGAAGCAGAATCACTATCCTCAGCAGGAGTCCGTTTCAACTGCCGATTTCCAGTTCTTGCTTCTCTGTTCCTATGGAGATTGCCTAAAAAGCGGCAGAGATATCAAAAGTTTAAAAAACAGATTTGACCACAAAATACGATTTTAACCCTAGCTTTAATTGGGTGTTTCATAGTCTTGGCATTTTTGACTTTCAAATTATTTTGGGAGACACATCGATGTCTTCGAATCAAGCAAAATTAGAAGTTTTATTAAAACGTATTCACGCTGAATGAAAAAACTGCATGGCCACAGTTTTTGTCAGAGTTGAGCCTCAGAGGAATAAAAAATTCTAAGCGAGGATTTGAATTGGGACTTAAAGGGCGTAACCTGAAGTGAGAAGAGCTGATGATAATGTTAGAGCCCCTAAACAGCAAACTCGAAACAAAGGGGCTAGTGGTGTGTTGAAGTGTGAGATGTTTCTTCTTATCGTGGAAAACTCTGTCCTCAAAATATGTTACTCTTAGGTGATTTTTATAGATTATGTCCATTCTTCAACTGAGAAGAAAACCTTGGGTTTGGAAGTTAAGTAATTTTAAGGACAGAGGGAGGAAGCATACTGTTATTTATTTATTGAGGTTTCAGGTGAGTTAATAGATTGTTTCACAGTTAAAAGGCAATAGAGATTTTTTCCGCTCACCAAGACTGATTATATTTGTGAATTTCTCGTGACGGAGAGAATAGATGGAATAGTAATGTAAAAGCTGTGAAAGCAAAGTTATTTAGCAGAATTACAATAACAACTTCATTGCACTTTTTCTTTGAGGTCTATATTAGTCAGACTTCTTTGGTTTGCATGTGAAAAAATCTAAGTTTAAACTTCCTTACACGGAGAATGGCAGGAATGTAGGTTCCGTTGAAATTGGGGACCCCAGTCACACTAGGATTTTTTTCTTTGTCTTTCATACCTGCTTCTCTCAGTCAAGTTTCTTCTTCCAGGTTGGCTCTTTGCCCATTGGAAGAAACTGTGGCTGCTGGAAGTTCCCATTCCTCTTATTTCTTGTGTGTGTGTGTGTGTGTGTGTGTGTGTGTGTGTATTTTTAAAATATATTTTATTGATTACGCTGTTACGGTTGTCCTAATTTTTCCCCCTTTGCCCTCCTCTACCTGGCATGCCCCCATTCAATCTAGCAATTCCCCTCCCTTTAGTTCATGTCCGTGGGTCATGTATATAAGTTCTTTGCCTACTCCATTTCCGATACACTTCTTTACATCCCCCTGTCTATTCTGTGCCTACCAATTTGTACTTCTTAATCCCTGTACCTTTCCTCCATTCTTCCTCCCCCCACCAATTGATAACCCTCCAAATGATCTCCGTATCTGTGAGTCTGTGTTCTGCTTGTTTGCTTTGTTTTTTAGATTCAGTTGTTGATGGTTGTGAAGTTATTGCCATTTTAATGTTCATAGTTTTGATCTTCTTTTTCTTAAAGAAGTCTGTTTAACATTTCATATAGTAATGGCTTGATGATGATGAACTACTTCAGCTTTACCTTGTCTGGGAAGCACTTATCTGCTGTTCCATTCTAAACAATAACTTTACCTGATAGAATAATCTAAGTTGTAAGTCCTTTTTATCACTTTGAATACTTCTTGCCGTTCCCTTTTAGTTTGCAAAGTTTCTTTTGAGAAATCAACTGACAGTCTTATGGGAGCTCCTGTGTAGGTAACTATCTGCTTTTCTCTTTCTGCTTTTAAGATACTTTCTTTATCTTTAACCTTTGGCATTTTAAAATGATGTGTCTTGGTGTGGTCTTCTTTGCATCCATCTTGTTTGGGACTCTGTGCTTCCTGGACTTGCATGTCTATTTCCTTCACCAAATGAGGGAAGTTTTCTTTTGTTATTTTTTTCAAATAAGTTTTCAATTTCTTGATCTTTCTCTCTTCCTTCCATCACCGCTGTGATTCCACTGTTGGTACGTTTGAAGTTGTCCTAGAGGCTCCTTACCCTATTCTTATTTTTTTGGATTTGGATTTTTTTCCTTCTTGCTGTTTTGATTGAAAATTTTTTTGCTTCCTTATATTCCAAATCATTGATTTGATTCTTGGCTTCATCAACTCCACTGTTGATTCCCTGTAAATTCATCTTTATTTCACTTAGCATAACCTTCATTTTTGCCTGGGTCCTTTTAATGCCATTGAAGTATCCAGTGAGTCCCTTGAGCATCCTTTTAACCAGCATTTTGACCTCTGCATCTGATAGATTGCTTATTACCATTTTGTTTCGCTCTTTTTCTGGAGTTTTGTTCTGTTTTTCACTTGGGCCATATTTTTTTGTCTGCTCATTTTGGCAGCCTCCCTGTGTTTGTTTCTATGTATTAGGCAGAGCTGCGCTTCGATTCCCTGTCTTAGTAGTGTGGCCTGTTGTAGAAAAGTGCATCTGTAAGTTGGATGAGGTGGAGTCTTAGGTTATTGCCAGGGCAGGGCAACCCTGTGAATCAGGTTGATGGAGTCTCTGATTGGTGTTGCTGCTCTGTGGCTCTGTGTGGGGGAGGGCCCAGAAAAGGGACACTGGCCACTGTCTGGTCTCTGGAGTTTTGTCCGGGAGGAAGCTGTCTCCTGACACTCACCCTGGTGCCAGACGCTTCAGTTTCTCCCCTTATACCACTGATGCTCTTCCGGCTGCTGCCCTGGTGCTAGAGCCCAGGGGGAGTGAGTCCGCGGAAGTCCTAGTCCGTTGTGGGCCCTTTAAGACAGCAGTCCCCAACACTTTAGGCACCATGGACAGTTCCTTGGAAGACAATTTTTCCATGGACTGGGGAAAGGAGAGATGGTTTTGGTATTATTTAAGCACATACTTTCAAGCTTACGTCCTGCTATGTTTCCAGGTTCCTGACAGGCTCAGACCAGTACCAGTCTGCGGCCCAGAGGTTGGAAACCCCTGCTTTAAGAGGGGACACCTGAGAAACTCAGTGTCTTCTACCACCCCCAACTGTCACTGGTTTTCACAGCCGGGAGTTATGGGGACTTAACCTGGCACTGCAACCCTGGGCTGGGTGGCCTGGTGTGGTGCTGGGACCCCCTCGATCCTGAGGTATCCTTCCCGATTTTTATCCACCACATGTGGGTGTGGGACCGCCCGTTCTGTGTCTCCGTGTCTCTGTGTCTCTGCCCCTCTTACCTGTCTGGATGGATGTGATTTCTTTAATTCCTTGGTTGTCAGACTTCCATACAGCTTGATTTTCTGATGGCTCTGGGTGATAGTTGGTTTGTAGTTTAGTTGTATTTTTGCTGGGGTTGTGCGTGGAGGTGAGCCAGGAAGCGAGCTGTGTTTACCTACGTCTCCATCTTGTGCTTTTCTGAGTCAGGTCCTTGAGGGTGCGTTGCATCCGGCCTGGGCGGCTTTTCCTTTTTCTCCATCAGAGATTGGGAGCGGGGCCCACGTCCGTGTCCCGCATGTTTGTAGGTCCCTGTGAGTCTGCAGGGTTGCACATGGTGGGAGCAGAAGTTGGCGTGTGTGGCTGCGTGGAGGCCAGACTGGTGTGCCCCACTCCTCTTGTTTCCAGTGTTGAGAACAGAGAAGGGCTGATTGGCCCAGTTGTGCTGGGCCAATTCCTCTTTCCTCCAGCTCTGGCCAAGAGGGTGGGGCTGTGCGATTGGGTCGGCTTGTACCCTTGGCTATCCGGTGGTGACTAGAGGGATTGAAATCTGAAGCAGCATAGCAGCTTTCATTCAAACCAGGTTGGCGAGGGTTGGTGGTGGGAGGTGGGAGAGGAGAGGTAGAACAGTAGGAGGGGGAGGAGAAAGGGGCCTTTCCCGAAAAAAGAGAGATGCTGTTTCAGGGAAAAGTAAGAAGAGTTGTTTTCCATTAGTAGTCTTTTTGGGGAAAATGTCTGGTTTACTTTAATTCAGTTCAGTTCAGCAGACCAGGCAACATTATTTTATAGAATTTGGTTCTGAGAAAAACATTAAAAATGAAAACCTTTAAAATTCAGTGCTTCCTATATTTCCATCTCTGTTGCTGCATTTTTATGTGTCCCTCTGTCTCCTCTGATTGCCTCAATCATTGGAAGTGTAAATTTCCATTGGAGGGAGTGAGAAGAGGTTCCGAGAGTTGAGATCACTTACCAGCAGTCATGTGACTGGCTGGTGCAAGGCAGAGCCAGAATTCACGTAACCAGGGTTTCTGGGATGTAACCCAGGGCATTTGCTATCGTGTGTACTTGCTTTTTGATGGACTTCATTCAGAAGATGTATAGGGTCAGTTATAAAAACAGCCCTGTGTGTTAAGTGCTTGATAAAAATGAGTCATGCCTAGTATGAAATATCAGGGAAGGAACCTTAGAGAACGTAAAGAGTACAGCGGTTCTCAGACCGCCCAGTACTCCTAAGGCGGGAGTGCCTCTTTATCGTGGCCATGAGTTTTTGGGGGGCAACTTTGAATAGCTTTTGTTTAGGGAATCAGAGAGCCAGGCAGGGTAAATAAATGACTTCTTACTTTCACATAATTATGTTTTACAGGGATTTCAATCATATTCTTGTTTTCATTTGTAAGGTGAGCGACAGTTAATGAAAAAATGATGAAGCTTACAAAAATCAATTAGAGTTGAGAGTTACCCTAAATAATTTTATCCTTCAGTTTGGTGGTACTTTTATAGCATGTCATATCCATTTCATAGCTCTTGTTAAACACTGGCTGCATTTAATACTATTTGCTGAGTTAGACAACTCTCTGAGCGAGGCCGGTCTTTTATCTGTGGATCTGTCTACGCTATATTTCTTATATAGCGACCCCTCCTATAAAATATAGTGAACTCTCTGTGTGCATATTTCAGTAGGAGAATTTCAGAATTTGGATGAGTAAAGTTCGTGTAGGTAATATTTAGACCTTGCTTGGGAATGTGAAGTACAGCATAGAGAATATAGTCAGTGACGTTATAATAAATATATGTGGTGCCAGGTGGGTACTAGACTTATGGGGGGATCACTTTGTCAACTATACACATGTCCAACCACTCTGCTGTGCACCTGAAACTAATATTAAACAATATGGAATGGCAGCTGTAATTGAAAAAAAATATTTAGACTTTGCTGATACTAATACCTTTGATATATGTTCCAGTTTTGAATCTCTCTACTTTTCCGTTAGAAATGTAAACAAGTGGTGCATTGGGTAACAGGACGTTACTCTACAGATTGGATAAAAGAAGGCTCATGTATGTTTCCCATGACCTGAGTTTTGTTTTCTCCTTCTAGGAGAGTCCAGCCCCACTCGGCGAGAAGCTGTGAAGAGACGAACAGCGGAGTACCTCATGCGGGCAGAGAGCCTCTCCAGCTGCTATAGAAAGTCTCAGTTTGATGATGTATCTCAGGTACGTCTTGTGTTGCATTTAGATTTTCTTCAACCATTTTGCTGTCTTGTCTCTCAGCTTTATTTCTTATTAGAGTGTTTGAGAATTCTGGTCTTTGGAGTTTTATCGGTAATTTTCTTAAGTTATTGGTGGAAAGAACAGCATTAAAGCAAACCACCAAAAGTGAAATAAAATGGGACTTGTGTTCTTCTCTTTCTCAGCCCTTTGTTTCTTGCTCTACTCCTAATATCTGCTTTATACTGATTTTTTTTTTGAATTTTGAAAGCTATGATTCTCATACAATTCTTGTACAGTTTTTTTCATTCATGCTAAAACTAATCATTTAAGTACAAATTCATCACCTAGAATTATAAAGGTATAATTCTAACAAGGATGTTTAGATTATTTGGGACTACTCGTAGTCTTGTCTCAAAAGCAGGTGAATGCTTGAAGCATTAGAAACATTGTGGTTGTTTATTGTTTCTTTTTAAAGATTATTTAAATCTTTAAGTAAAGATTTACTTGTTTATTTATGTTTACACATGTTTATTTATTTTTAGAGAGAGGGAAGGCAAGGAAAAAACGAGGGAGAGAAACATCACTGTATGGTTGCCTCTCACGTGGCCCCCAAATGGGGACCTGGCCTGCAACCCAGGCATGTGCCCTGACTGGGAATCGAACCAACGACCCTTTGGTTCACAGCCCACGTTCAATCCACTGAGCTACACCAGCCAGAGCTATTATTGTTTTTATATCATATCTATCTGATTTGGCACATTTCTGGAAAAAACTTTTGAATTATTTTTCTTGATACTAAGCCAGATTTTTTTCTGATGCAATTTAAGAATCATGTTTTCTAGAGATGGCAGAAAGTATTTATTTTCTTAATTGAACTAAGAGGCAGGCACACTTGTTTGGATCCCAACTCTGTCATTTGAAGCCATGGAAGATTGGACAAGATACTTCACTACATTTTAGCTTCAGTTGCTACATCTGAATAATGAAGGTCATAATAATTCTTTGCTGGGTTCTTGTTAGGATTAAGTGAGTTTAAGAAAAATCACTCAAAAAATGGACATGCACACACACGTGTGAATACAAATCAGGTGCCCACCTTGTAAAGAGACCAGCCTGTAAGCCAAATGTGAACGACTAGATTGATAGGTTTCAGCCTTATTTTCCATCCTCCCTTGTATACTGCTTTATAAACGTCTTTCTTAGATTTTTAATGCTTTTTATACCTTTTGAAAAATGATAAACGTCTCAATTTTCTAGTTAAAAAACAGCCCAATGTTTAATCTTGATTCATTGGACCATTCAAACTTTTTGTTGCTGATTTTCTGAGCCCTTTTCATTTTCTGTGTGACCTTTGAAAACGTTCAGTTACCAAAAGTGTACTTACTAGTGGGTTTTCTGTTGAGTATTGGACCAGTTTTTTTGGAACAAAAAGATTATATGCCAGCTTGGAAGTAATGTACTTTTGTGACTTGTTCTAACATAATGCATGTTTTAAATAATATATCTGCTGACTCATTTTCAGATTGTTAATTACTGTGACTCTTCTGTATTGTTCGCCAGTCTTTTCCTGTATTTTATCATTGTTGTTTTAATTACATTGTTTAATTCCTTTAACTCTTCACTATTGATTTTTAAAATGAAGTATTTATCTAAAGATTACTTTGCATTCAGTTCTTACTGTGTACGGGGTTGGCAGCCCCCCAGGTGTGCAGTCCCGATGTGTTCTCAGTTCTACTTGGGGGACATTGATAAAAGTATTAAATAAGATGGGTCTGTGTGAACTTACTTGTTTTATTAAATATATCTTGTATCTAAATATTCTATAAGTTTTAGGGAATCAAAATGTTCAGTATTCTGTCCTTTGCATTAACATTAACTTTGAATATTCTACGTGTGCTTACTCATTCACTCTCTCTACTTATGCATTTCCTGTTAGATTTCCTTATAATCACTTTTATGAGCAATAATTTATTAGGAAAATAAATATATAAAGCTTGCTGTATGGCTTCTGACTTGGAGAAAGGAACCATGGAGTATATCAGTCAGAATTTCCCTTCAAGCATTGCTTTTAATGAAAATAAAACTAAAGAGATATAATACAGGAAAGTTGGTTGTGTTAGATTGTATATTAATTCACTAAGCATCTGTTAAGACCTGTGTGTATACAAAAGCAAACTAGATCTATTTTGGAGTGACGAAAGATGATGACAGCTTCTGTTCTTGCAAACCCTGCAGCATAATTGAAGACCCAAAATATGTACATAATTGAGAACATAAAAGAGAAAGTGGTAAGAGCCATGTGGAATAATGGCAGCTGGATCAGAAAGGGTAAAGAGGGGTGCTAGATTTGATATACTAGGATTTTTTTTTTCTTCAGTATTTAGGCAAGAAGACTAGAGGAGAGTTTTTCTTGCTTGAGCAGGATGTTTTTCTTTTATAGTAAGCAGTTGCTTTTTATTTTCATTTTGTATTTTATTTTATTAAATCTGGCCCTTGTTTAGGTCAGGGACGTGCTTGATTATTTTCTTACCTAAAATTCAACTTAAATGTCTTCTAGGGGATTTTTTTAGCTTGGTGAATTCATTATTTGTCTCCATTTAACTGTCTTTGGGCCTCAACTTCAATGGACACAATGAAAGAACTAGTACAAATGATGTCTAAGGCCCCTTTGGCTCTTAAATTCTACATAAAGAAGACATTATTTTTCTTTTGATTTCATATGCAAATATTTCTTTTCAGCCTGGTTGATTAAAGAAAATACAGGAATCCTTTCTGATTTGAAAATTTTTTTGATTGCTGTTTTTCCCTTTGGTGCAGACCAGGTCAGGACTCACTCCACCTGAATTTTCTGTGATGGTTTCAGCTTTTGCTTTATTGAATTTATTTATGATACTCTTAGGTGGTAAATATAGAAGTTTTGAATTTCCTAGTCATTGCTGGAAATATCCTTTTCAAGAAAGGGTAGAGAGGAGCAAAAGCACTCTCCTAGGGTTTTTTTCCTTCATTCTTCATTACTGAAGGGCTCCAAGAAAAAAAAAACGGGTTTCAAAAAAAAGGAAATGATCTGAGTTTGAAGTAAAGGTGAAATCTTAATTGAAGGAGACAAATTTTTAAGCTTTTTAAAAATTAAGTTGTAGATGACTTTGAATGATTTAAGAATTAATATTAAAAGGGGATTTCCCTGGGAAATAGTGGGCATAGCTTTTTTGCTATTTTCAGCTCAAGGAATTTTAAACTCAAGATCAATGAAAGAAAAAGACAGTAAATAGTCTAAATTTAGGCCATCAAAGATTGTGTTGTTTCTAAAGTGTAAATACACTTTTTTGACATGCATTACAAGGTACGGGTGAATATTAATATGTAGAATGTATGCCTTTCCTAAATATTTTGTAGATTTTGAATACGGTTGCTATAATAATATTGAAAATAGTTTTCTCTTGTGCATTTTATTTGCTGGTTTTATTGGTATTTCTCAATTCTTTAGAAAAAAATATTTTAAAGTGAGTGTTGTGTCACTTTTAAGGTAGACGGGCAGAGCAGAGCTGGCGGTTGGGGGTGTTCCAAGTCAGTCCTAGGGCCACAGTGAAGAGTCACGCTTGTGATATGACCTGAGAGGCTTACGGGCCTGGGTATGGAGGGTTAATGGGAACCTACTGAATGTCTTTGCGAAGCCAGAAATCTGGAGATGAAGCCAAGTTCAGAAACTGGTATAGTTAGCGATTAGGGTTTGGAGTGTCGATTCTGGATAGTTGTTTGTAGTGTTTTTCCTTAGCCCTTGATTGCCTGTTTCCTCCCCAGTAATGGCGACTTACCAAGGTTATTTAAGGAAGGGTAGCTGACCTGACTTCAGATATGGTTGCTGGACCAGTAGTACCATCCATCTCCTGGGATCTCTTTGGAAATGCAGAATCTTAGGGTCCCCGGACTGAGTGAATCGGAATCTCCGTTTTAACAAGGCCCTCAGCTGATGTGCATACACATTAAAGTCTGCGAAGTTGCACTAGCAGATTGCTAAGAGTAGACGGAATCACATTGACAGTAGGGAATAATATCAAGTGAAAAAGACTGTGGGCAGGATAAACAGCAACTTTTAAAAAGCCCCATAAAACAAAAACAAGGGTAAGTTTCACGTAGCCTTTTAGAGAATGTAGAACAGAAATGGTGAATACGTTTTACTAGTGTGCTAACTCTAATCCATGGGTGCCGGCTGCCCAGGGCCACTATATTGTGAGACAGAGTGGGATTAACAGAGATGTCTGCCATGGGCTTGAACAGTTGAGTGACACGTACTTGCTGTCTTTGGTTTTGAAGATTATCAGGTCACCAGTGTTCTTGCCTCTTTCCCCTCCTTGACCTTTGTATTTACTTTTTGTATGGATGAATACAACTGTTACCATTGGTATTTAGCTGATTATTTATAAGGAAAGGGGAGCATAAGCCTGCTTACTTCACCAGGAAGGCAGAGCTTCACGGTCCAGGGGATTACAGCATTGCTCTGCCAAGGGGATTAACACCCCTCCCTTCCCCTCTCCAGTACGGAATTGTTGAGGGGCTCAGGGGGTCGTGCTGGACCGTATTGGCCTGTCAGTCTAACTAGGGGGTGTAAAAACTTGGGAGTTGATAGGTCCTTTTGAAAAAACTTCTGGTCTTTTCCAACCCAAGCTAATATAATCCCAGGGGAACAAAGAATCAATCTCCCTCTCTCTCTCTCTCCCCCTCCCTCTCCCCCGATGACCCACACTCACAGGGTGCCTGCACCTGTTCTCTCCGTGGCCGTGTGGCCCTAGCAGCCCCATGACCCTTGGCTGTGCACAGCCCACACGCAGGGTCCAGGAGGGAGCCTGGGTGCTGTAGCACAGCCGTGGACTACAGCTGGAAACACACACTGAATGAGCCGAATGCTGGACTGAACTGAACTTTAATGTGGCCGAGGACCCCTGGACACTGACTCTATTTCCCGCCCTGATTTTCCATGGTGGGATGGAGGGAGATGGGGCATTGGAAACCCAGGGGGCAGCTTCTATCCACACCACATTTTTCCCTGTGCGGGTCATTGCGGTGCTTTTCTTGTGATCCCATGGAAGAGTCTAATTTCCACCAGCAGCACAACTACTGCTTGCTTCTCTAGGCATCTTCTGTTACAGTAACTAATGCATATAAGTGAAAATTTTTTTTTTTTTTAAATTAAGGAAATCAGCCATGTTGCCTAGAAATACACTGATTCCTCCCCCACTCCCAAAGCATTGGCTGAAATTTCCCAAAATAATGATGTGTATTTTCAAGAGTAAGATTTAATTCCCTCCCATCTATTACCTAGTTCTATCATCTTGGACAAAGTGCTTCACTTTGCTGCTTCTTGGTTTTCTCATACAAGAAAAGGAGAGTGTTGGACTTGATCTCTCTCTGTTCTTAAAATTCTGTGGATTTCTATTTCGTTTTGCCATCTGAAAAAGGAATAGATCTATAGGGATTCTGCCCAATTTAAATGCTGCTTATAAGAAACATAGGATTTTTTATTGATGATTTCATTTCATGATCTTTCTTTGTTCATTTCTCTGATCTAAAACTTTTAGAGGCGGTGGCAGTAGAAAGAGCACTTTAATGATCACTTTGCCTTTGGTCTTTCACCATTGTCATCTTGGCAAAAGTAACCTTGTTAAACCACTGTTTTCATCAGGTTGTTTCTTGTACAAAAACTTATTTTCTAGAGCCTGGATAATACAGGTTAGACTTTTCTTTCTGGCATTCAAGGCCTGTGAAAACTGACTGGTCCTAAGTGCGATATTTTATTTTCCTCTGTTCTACAATTTGACCGTTTTCCCCCAACAAGGTCAGTTTCCTACCAATCTTATAGGTAATATTCTTCTTCTAACCTAATTTCTATGTAGCATTTGAAATCACCTTTAGTTCTACTTCTTTCTGAGACCAGCTTATCATACACTAACTAGTGACTTGTCTCTGTGGTCTTGCATTTTGAAGAAAGTGTTCTTATTGAACTTTTCATGTATTTGGTTTATCTCTTCAAATAAACTATAAACTTCTTGAAGCTGGTGACTGCCTTTTAGTTATAACGCACATAGTGGGCATACAGTAATTACGTAGTGAAAGGTGCAGTAGAGATTTTGTAGTTTGCTGTCTTTGCTGTTGCGATTGCTGCATTCAATGGGTAACTGATAACTTCGTTTTGGAGACTGAGAGATCCAGTGACATCAGTGACCAAGAAGGTACAATTACGAGATAGGGAGGTTCATCTGGCCGTATTTCAAAGACAAGTGTAATGGATAAATCATCACTGAAAGTATTCTTTTTTCCCCATAAACTTTCCTCAGCATTTCTTTTACCAAAATCACAAGGAGTTCTTCTGCTTTCTTGAGAATAGAGTAGGGGGACGTTAATTTGTCAGACTATGTTGTGTGGCAGGAAGACTACGGGCAATGGAGTTGGGTCTAGACGAGGATCTTCCGCTGCTCTTTCCGACCACAGACACTCAACTATGCTGACCTTCCCTTTGTTTATCTGGAAAGTGGGGTGATTATCACTTCTTGTAAGTACTCCACTCAGGGCCTGGTGAGCGATAAAGATGAATGATGTAAATTAAGAAAGAAGGTACTGTTTCTGTTACATGTCTGTTAAAGGCCCTGCTAAATGTTTTTTCTGTCCTTGAAAACATTTAGGATTTTGAGCTTTTAGGGAGGCAGAGATGTATTGTTTTTTTTTTTTTTAATGTCATCTAGCGCAGCATCTTATGAAATATTAAATATGTGTTTTTTTGAAACATTGCCTAGACGTATAAATTAAATCAATTTTAAATGATTATCCAATCCAATTGCTATTATTATCACCGTTCTCAAGTTAAGTCTTTTTTAAGAAGTTGTCTTCTTCTTAAAATCAAACATCAGTTCTTAAGGCATATTGAGGTCAGTATTTGCTTGCTCAATCTAAAAACAAAACAAAGCAAAAAATGAAAGCAACTGTAAGTGCTGCTTGTAGAACATATCACCAGTGAGTTTTTTCATTTGTAAATAACACCTACTTCATTTCTGCAACCCCCTCTCTTTTTGTTTCTCTCCTCTCTTCCTCCTTCCTCTCTGTTCTGTCCTTCCCCTCTCCTTTCAGCGAACATGCTAGGCATTGTGGATATAAAGATGAGTAAGCCGTGTTTCCTGTTCCCAAGGAGCTTCCTGTCTGGCAATGTTGGTCTGCCCAAGGACTTGAAATACGAAAAATGGTGTCTCAGTAACTGTTTCTCATGACATCTGATTAACCGAGGTTATTTCTCTTCCATTCATAGGGGAAACGTGATTCCTAGGTAGTCTAATAGGTTTTTGACAACAAAAACGTCTGCCTTGAGGATGTGACAAAATAAAGCCTCGTGTCTCCTGTCATCCTTGGCAGCGTCGCCATTTTAACATGCGGGCGAATGTAGCGTTGCTCTCTGGTTAGAAATGCCAAACGGAGCTGTGTTTGGAGTTTATCCAGCCTGATGTCTTCCTTTACTGATGGGGGAAAACTAAGATCAATGGATGGGAAGTTAGGATTATTCTTCTATTGTATGTAGTGCTGAAATGTGCCTTTCTGTGTTCACTGATCTTTTTGTACTTTTTTTGTAGCTAACGGATTATGTTTTCGACATCACAGATATTCAATTATTTAAATTTCTTTTCTCCTGTAAATCATCTCTTTTCTAGCTTAAACAAGTTAGTTTAGCAATTATTTGTTATATGGTGGAGTTTCTTGATTTTTCACTATGACTGGCAATTCTTCTGATTGAACTTGAATCTGCTAGTCCGTCTTAAAAACATAGTATATATTTATAAAATAGCACAAATGGAATATAGTTTCATGATGAGCGAGAGTGGCTTGTATTCCCTCACAACCTAAATTTATCTATTTTTGCATTGTTTTGTAGTTCTCTGTCCTAAATTACTCTTGAGCTGTCTGGGGTAAATATAAGGATTGATTGTTGGCTCCATTATGCACTTGTTACAAAGTTTCATTATAATTGTACAGTTCTGAACTGCATTATAGTGCTAGAAGCTATCAGCTCATTAAGTTTTCTTTTTAAAATTTTTTCAATGTTATGATTTATTTACTTGCAACTTTTTTCTTGCTTTTCCTTTTTGATTTTCTTTATTTTTGATATTTTTTTAACAGACAAACAGAAACTTCTTTCATCTTCCCATTCTCTGATTTATGATAAATTTAGTTTCCTTTGGCCTGGCATTTGCTTCAGCAGGCAGTCTTCCTTCAAGTACCTCCCTGATTGATGTATAATCTTTGATATCTTTCATTAGCCTCCAGGATCACTAAGTTCAAGGCCCCCTTGGAACCTAAGGAGCCCTGCCGAGGAGCTGAAGGCCTTCAGAGTCCTTGGGGTGATTGACAAGGTAATTCTTCAGTGCCTCTTCAAGAGTTCAGTCATAAATCGACCTCATGCTGACATTATGTCTTTGAAGCTTTGGATCTTAAGAATATGAAACAAAAGGAGAAAATGACTCAAATGCATCTGCACTTTAAAATAACAAAAGCAGAAGAGCAAAAGCTTTTATCTAAGCAATTCATGTAAGGTCATGCAAAATATATTGGAGGTAAAGGAGAAGGTGCACATTGGTTGGCATTCAGTCGAGCAGGGGTTTGGTTTTTAAACCTGTTGTCGCAGGGTAAAGACGCACCTTCTGTTGGTTACAGAAGCTTGGGAGTCAGCAGTGGCTCAGCATTAACTGGTGTAGTCAATCTGATAGTCCCAAAGAAAAATGGCATTCTCCTAACTACTGTTTATTGAGTACCTACTGTGCGTCAGACCATGTATTAGGCATTTTATATAAAATGACTTAATTTAATTCTTCTTACAACTCTGTTGTTTGCATCTTTATAGGAAAGTGATGTTTAAAACAGGTTAAGTAATGTGCCCAAAGATCACGTAGCTAATTCAGGGGAGGTCGGGAATTCAAACCTAACCTTTGTGACTTCAAAAGCTGTGCCCTCCTCCCTCCCTCCCTTCCTCCCTCCCTCCCTTCTTTCCTACCTTCCTATTTTTCAGAATCCTCACTTGAGGACATGCTTATTGATTTTAGAGAGAGGGGAAGGGAAGGAGAGAGAGGGAGAGGAACATCGATGTGAGGTAGAGACATTGGTCGGTTGCCTCTCTTGTATACCCCATCCAGGGACCAAACCCATAACCTAGGCATGTAGCCTGACCAGGGATCGAACCTGCAATCTTTTGGTTTATGGGACGATGCTCCAACCAACTGAGTCATCATGGCCAGGGCAAAAGCCATCCTTTTTTTAAATACACTTAGCCCCTTTTCCACAAACACATACACACACTTTTTTTTTTTTTTTAAAGATTTTATTTATTTATCTTAGAAAGAGGGGAAGGGAGGGAGACAGAGAGGGAGAGAAACAGCAATGTATGGTTGCCTCTCACATGGCCCTCACTGGGGACCTGGCCCGCAACCCAGGCATGTGCCCTGACTGGGAATCGAACCAGGACCCTCTGGTTCCCAGCCCGCCCTCAATCCACTGAGCTACACCAGCCAGGGCATACACTTTTATATTTGGAATAAAAATTCCAAAATAACAGAGATATCTGCCATTGAGTTTCCCCCAGTTTGGTGACATCTCCGCCAAAAATGAACAGTAGTGGGCCTCTTAGAGAGTTTACAATAGTAATTTAAAAACCATATACAATAAACTGTGTTTGAAATATATTTGATCAACCTTTTTTAAATTTTTTACCTTTCAGTGCTAATATGGCATAAATCAATTTAGAGCTTTTTTCCAAGATTTTATTTATTTATTTTTAGACAGAGGGGAAGGGAGGGAGAAAGAGGGAAGGAAACATCAATGTGTGGTTGCTCTTGTGTACCTCCTACTGGGGACCTAGCCTGAAACCCAGTCATGTGCCCTGACTGGGAATCGAACTGGTGACCCTTTGTTTCACAGGCCAGCACTCAATCCACTGAGCCACACCAGCCAGGGCTAGATCTTTTTTACATTAACCATCATTTATGAAGCACCTTAGTGGTCATTTGTAACCTAATGTTCACTGAGTACTTCTTGTGTTCTAACGTATGCATGTGATTCCATGCTAAAATTGAATAGTATGCAGTGTATCTCAGGTAATTTAGACAGTAATTCAAAGTTTGAGGTATTCCAAAAGGAACATTAGGTTGGATATTACACGCAGCTCTCGGTGTCTTATTAAATTCTTACAAGCATCATATTTTTTCTCAAATAAATTTATATGACTGAATTTTGAACTTAAGGAATTCTAAGCAGTAGGACTTTGGAGCTGGAAATAATGTCTTAACCATGTTTTCTCTAGCTTTTCCAATTTGGAGAACATTCAGATTGAGGATACTGAGAAGCAGAATAGGAACTGAATCGTTCCTAGGTTCTTGGATTTGTGTGCAGGCACATAAACTTTTTTGATGTGTCTGCGCCTTCTCTTGGACTGGTTATTTTGACAAAGTGTGTCCTTTCATTGCTATTTTCCAATTAGGAGTAAGTCACCTTGAGGTCCTGATTTATTCAACTAGGGACTTTTGAGAGTGGAGGAACTCCTAAAGTTTTTGCTGAGTTACTGTCTTTACTCTGTTAACCTGGGAAATGTGTTTGGTTGTTTAGAAGGTGACATTTAACTTTTCTAAGTAGAGATAAGCAAATACGTATGGGAATTAAGCCTTGCAAATAATACTTTAAGGTGTGTACCATAGCCTCTGTTTTGCAAGAACATGAATAGGTAGATTTTTTAAAATTTGCATTGTATTTAAAGATAAATTCCTATCCACTGTACTGAGGAATACCTAAAACTTGAAGTTTGTAAGAGAATTGTTGAATGAATTCAAATAGTTAGAAGTGCACAGGATACGTTAGTCTAGCCTGTGCAGAACACAGTTTCTCAGATTCTGTTTCTTTACAGTTGTGTTTGTCCTTTACGAGTTATTTTGAGTGTTGTTGTCTATTAGGAAAATGAAATTTCTCTAGTATAGTATAGGATTTTAACAAATTGGTTAGAGAGAGAGAGAGAGAGATAGAAGCATGGGTTTGTTGTTCCCTTGTTTATGCACTCACTGGTCACTCCTTGTGTGTGCCCCGACTGGGGGCTGGGGGGGCGGGTGTGCACTGGCACGTTGGGACAACACCGACTGGCCAGGGGGATTTATAAGCTTTGATACAGAAAGTAGATTTGTTCATTAATGTCTCGACCATACACTCCTGAGAACAAGATTGTGTCTTTCTTGTTCATCTCCGTATTCTCAGCACCTAGAATCATGACTGGCACATAAGGGACCCTCAATAATTACTTAATGAATAAATTGGAGCTGTAACTTTAAATACTGTATTATATAGAGAGTGACACCTACTGGTTTAATGTGGGACTGCTACCTAGATGGACGGTATTTCCATAGCTGTAACTTGGTCTAGTATTCAAAGGCAAATAAGTGACTCTCTGTTCTTTATTGGGATTAGGAAATCCTTTGTAAACCTATATATATGCAACAAGGAGTTTAAGCATTAGGGCTCTTGGATTATAAATAAACTGTTGTGCATGTCAGAATGAGGAATGATAAGGCTAGTGAAGGCCCCCCAAGTCTATACAGAAAAGCTGAAAACTGAGTGATGGTTAACCGGATAAAAACGTGTGGTGGCCCTGACTGGTGTGACTCAGTGGGTTGGACGTTATCCTGCAAAGTGAAAGCTCACTGACTGAATAACTAGTCAGGGCACGTGCCTAGGTTGAGGTCCGTTCCCTGCTCGGGCGCAAACAAAAGGCAACCAGTCGCTGTTTGTCTTTTGTGTTGATGTTTTTCTCTCTCTCTCCTTCCCTTCCCCTCTCTCTAAATGAAAATAAAATCGATTTTAAGAGGTATGATGTTTATATTTTTGAGTATGTAGTATAGAGGGGACTGTATAATGTTTTGTTCCAATCTTGGGGGTGAGAGGAGGTATTGATTATGCCAGAACAACGTCTTGGACAAACCAGGATGTCCAGTTTTCCTGGGGCAAGATAGTGAGGGCTGGGGCTTGTTTGTTAATATCCTTACAGGACTGAACTAGAACCAAATGACTAGAAGTTGTCAAGATTTTGGCCAATGATTAGAGATACCTTTTAAGAATTAGGACTGACCAAAGGCAGAATGGTTTTCTTCACATCTTACTTGTTTTGTGTCATTGGCAATATTCAAGAAAGAGCTGAAGGATCGTTGGTGGGGATACTATAGAAGGAATTCAAGCACTGACAGGATTTTTATGTTATGTAACTTTTAAAGGCTTCTTTTAGCCCTCAGATTCATTTACGCATAATCTTCATGTGGTAATAGCAGGGGAAAGTAGGAATTAGTGGAAAAATCATACTTGGGTGAGAAGGATGGATTGCTGTTGTTTTTATATGTATTTGTTCATGTGTGGGTGCAAACGTGTGTGTGTGTGTGACAGGAATGCATACGTAGGGTGTGCATATGTTTGTGTGTGTAAGGATTGTTTATACATAGGTCATTTTCAGTTGAGCTGTACGTCTGGGTTGGTGTTGTAGCTTGACCGGTGATAGGATGTCCAGGTGCTGGGAGAGTTCCTGAGAAAGTTCACTGTTGTGTGACTTCCCTATAGAAGGGTGACGGAGTCTGCAGGCTAGGAACCAGTGTGGCCGGGTTTTCACATTGTGCTGTAGCAATGGAAGACGTCACCATTGGGAGAAGCTGGGTAAAGGGTATTTTTGCAACCCTTTTAAAAAAGGTGTTTTTTTTTAAAGGCTAGGGAGAATACTGACTTGAACAACAGAGTTATAATGTCAACATGTGATCCCCTCGTCCAGTTAACTCTTCTGGTTTGTGTGTAGCCAGAGAGAGAGTCATCCAGCACGTGGGTGCGTATATAGCGTTCACAGGATTAACCAGTGAAGATGTTGTAGCTGGATTGCCCACATTCATTGGCACTCCTTGAGAAACAACTGCAGTAGGATGCTGTCTAAGTCATTGTTGTAAGAAATGCCACAAGCTCTGGCGGGGTAGTTCAGTTGGTTGGAGCGTCATCCTGATAACGCATGGTCACAGGTTCAGTTCCAAGTCAGGGCATGTGTAAGGATCAGCCGATGAATGCACCGATAAGTGGAACAGCAAATTGATGTTTCTCTTTCTCTCTCCCTCCCCCTCCCCTTCGCATTTCCCCCCTCCCCCCTCAAGTCAGTAAATAAAAATGAAAAGAAAATGCCATATTTTATAAACCTGTCACTATTTACTATGTCAAGTGCCTTAGAATTTTGTGATGGAGATAGCTTGCTAACTTTATTTGCTGCTTGCCAGGCAGAATTCTTAGTTTGACTTGTCAATGGAAAAAATATAAGCGTTTCTATTCCGTATTCATAGTATGATTGAGAGAATTTGTGGAGACTGTGCAGATTGATTCTCTGGGTGACACATGGGAAGACCGCCCTCACTGGGAACCCGGAAGCATCAGGGGGACACTGAGCCGGATTGGACCCACAGGAATTTGTCGTTTACCTAAACAGTGTGGCAGAAACATTTCTGTTCGGCCTTTCATGTAGGAGGAGACCACAAATAAATCCTCCCTCTTCAGATCCTTGCTTAATCTGTCCCATGAGCATAGCCACTGAAATTCTTAGGAGAAGATGTGGTATTCTGAAGGGAAATCACCTGGCATCTTTAATGATATTAAATTACAGGTGTTGACTTTTGCTTTTGGAAACATAGAGTTGAAGTCTTTTTTCCTATTTTTCTGCTAAGTGTAACTAAAATGCTGGACGTTATGTAGAAAATAACATAAAAAGTCTCTGAAAAGCGGAGAGTGGGAGGAAAACTGGCTGGGGACCCTGGGACCCAGCAGACTGCATGGTGATGAATCTCTGCATTTTCTTTTGCCTTACATACTCCGGGCTGGATGCTGGGGAAATGGAAAAGTTGGAAAAGCCAGCAGGCACAGACCGAAACAGACCAAACCAAAGCCTGCTCTTCTTAGCCAGAGGACTAGGGAAGGAGCAGCTTAGCAAGACAGAGAACTTTTAGACAATAACCACTCTACTCTAGGCAAATAGCACAGAAAAATGTCAGCCCTACCTCACCACCACTAGCAAAAGCCATGTGAGGCACCTAAACTGTGATCCTTGCAAGACTGTGATAAGGTTCTGCATCCCCCTTTTAGGATGGTGTTTTGAGGAGCCTGGACCGTTAGCCCCCCTGGGGTAAAGAGGGTCTCCTTCCTTTCCCCACTGGGGAAGTGTGAGCTGGGCCTGGTAGAGATTTCGGGTTTGACCACTGCCCTGTGCAATGAAGCCACCTGCACACGATGTCAGGGGAGGCCCCCGAGGAGTGTTAATGAGGCACCTTTGTCTTTCCCAGCCAGGTGGCATCAGCAGAGCCTGAACTCCTGCCCCCGCCCCGCAGTAACCAGGAGTCCCGTTTTCCTCCCTCATCTCTCAGTGAAGGCAGAACGGAACCGAACTTTCATCTCTGCCTAGGGGTGAGATCATCATTCCCTCATCAGAATGCCAGCAGGGGAAGACTGCTAAAATTAAATGTTTAGCCCTGGCTTGCGTGGCTTGGTGGACTGAGTGCCGGCCTGTGAACCAAAGGGTTGTTGGTTCGATTCCAGTTGGGGCACATGGCTGAGTTGTGGGCTGGGTCCTCAGTTGTGAGAGCCAGCTGATTTGTGTTTCTCTCCCTCTTTTTCTCCCTCATTTCCCCTCTAAAAAAATTAAATGAATAAAATCTTTAAAAAAACATTTAAGAAGATCCAGAGTCTCATAATATAATATTCAAAATGTCCAGGTTTACACAGGAAATCTCTGAGAAAAGACAGTCAGCTGACCCCAACACTGAGCCGACAGAGAGGTTAGTTATCTCACAAGGATTTTAAGCCATCACAGCACCGCTTCACTGAGCAACTGCAGATGCACGTGCAACAAAAAAAAGGAAAGTCTCAGCAAAGAAACAGAAAGTATAAAGAAAAACCAAATGGAGATTTTAGACCCAAAAAACCAATAAGGAAAAAAAAACCCTCAATGGGCTTAACAGCAGAATGGGTAGGACAGATAAAATAGTGCCATTTGAGTATAGAACAATAGAAACTACCCAATCTGAATGGAGAGAAATAGACTGGGGAAAGAATGAACAGAGACTCAGGAATCTATGAGGCTGAAATCAAAAGTTCTAATGTTCATGCCATTGGGGATGCAGATGAAGGTGGATGAGGGTGGAACTAAGAATTATTTGAAGAAATAATGGCGAGACATGATCCTGCAGATTTAAGAAGTGAATTCCAAACAGGACAAAACAATTCGTGGCAAGGCCCATCATAGTCAAACTTCTCAAAGTAAAGACAAGAAAATTTGAAAGCAGCACAAAGGAAGCAAGACTTTACTTACAAAGGAAAAGCAGTTTGAATGATCATGGATTTCTCATCAGAAAGCATCAATGCCATACGGACAGCACATCATTTTTAAGTGCTGGGAAAAAAAAAAAAAACAAGTGCTGAAAAGAACCTTAACAATCCCCTCCCGAGGGATCTAGTACCAGCAGTGTTCTGGGAGCTCACAGGTGGGGGTGGGGGAGGCTAATGCACTCACCAATCTGGTGCCCAGGTTTTCACACAACGTCCTGTTTTTCAGTACTGCTGCTCAGTCCCACCTGCAGCTTTCAGGAATCTGATTTCACATCTATAGAGAATGAGTGTCTGGTCTTCCCCCAGGGAGGAGCAGGGCAGCTCTGGCTGGCTGTGCGCCGGCAGGACTGTGTAGACTTCCCCCCTTCCTCCTGTTTTCAGGAGTTAGCTGGTGCTTCTCATTTCCGAAGTTCTGCAGTTAAGAATTGGCTTGCTTTTTGTTGGTTTTCCACCTGTAGACATTTGGCATCTGTTTTCTGTCTACTAAACTTTTGCCATCTTTCCAAACCTCTCTTGTTTGTCATTCTGTATCTTTTAACATTTGTTTGCTGTGATTCAGTGGGGTTTCTACAGGGAATAATGATCTATGTTTAAAAGAATGTTAAATGTAACACATTGTGCCCTGGCTGGTGTGGCTCAGTGGATTGAGTGCTGGCCTGCGAGCCAAAGGGTCGCTGGTTCGATTCCCAGTCAGGACACGTGCCTGGGTTGCAGGCTAGGTTCCCCTAGGCCAGGTCCCCAGTAGGGGTGTGCAAGAGGCAACCACACATTGATGTTTCTCTCCCTTTCTTTCTCCTTCTCTTCTCTGTCTAAAAATAAATAAATAAATCTTTAAAAAAAATTAACACATTGTGTAGCCCCCTCAGCTTCAAGGCATCCGTAATTTTGATCAACATGTTTGTTGACCTTTTTCAAGTTGTTAAATTTCTTTATTCAAATAGTACAAAGAGTCCTGTAGGTCAGTGGTCTTCAACCTTTTTGGCCCAGGGATTAGTTTCATGGAAGACAATTTTTCCACGGACCAGGGCTGGAGGGATGGTTTCAGGATGATTCAAGCACATTACATTCAATCTCACCTCCTGCTGTGCGGCCCGGTTCCTAACAGGCCCAGGCCAGTACTGGTCTGCAGTGTACAGCCTGGAGGTTGGGGACCCCTGCGGTAGGTGACTTGTAGCTAGAATAATTATTTCAGATTGACCCAGTACTCTCTGGGTCTTGCTGGTTACATCGAACCCATCTTTCCTTCAGCTGTATTTCAAATTAAGCGTGAGGCATCCCAAACTCTTTCCAAGTGTAAAGGTGTACAGTATGTTCTCATTCCCCTTTTAAGATGTACTGTTATTTGCTGCTAGTCTGATTATTCTCCAGTCCATTGCCAACACTGTTGCCAGGGTAGTTTATAAAAATTAACCAAAATGGTCTTTCTAAAACTAATAACCCTCTTGCTTAAAGTCCTTTAATACCTTCACATAGTTATTAGGATAATGTTC
Source organism: Micronycteris hirsuta (assembly GCA_004026765.1). Classification (NCBI taxonomy): domain Eukaryota; kingdom Metazoa; phylum Chordata; class Mammalia; order Chiroptera; family Phyllostomidae; genus Micronycteris; species Micronycteris hirsuta. The sequence goes on from PVJI01001104.1 coordinate 67,969, forward strand.
AAACTCCTTAGCTAAGCCTACAGAGGCCTTGTGATCTGGTCCCTGCTTTCTCTATTGATTCTCAGCCTGTTTCTCTCCCCACCCCTGCCCTTTCGCCCTTTTCCCAGATCACCATAACGTCTTGGGGGCAGCCCTGTTGAGCCTGTGAGGAATACAGCGCATCATGTTTCACACATGATGCCCTCCTCTACCTGGAGGGACTTTTCCTTTCCTTTCTCACTTAATTTCTTCGCACTCTTACTTATTGTCTTCTCCTGGAAGCCTCCTTTGCTGTCTAACTTAAATATCTTTTGCTGTGATCTTTTAATGCCTTTAACTTATGTGTGAAAGCATTCATTCATATTGTGTGGTAGTTTAAAATTTTCTTATATTACAGTTTACTTTCAATATTATTTTGTATTTGTATGATAGTTTTTTTGACATTCTGTGCCTCCTACAGTAAGCTTTCATGTGCCTCAAGTGATCAAGCATTTTTCTTAACATTTTCATCTATTTTAGCACAGTATTTACAGACAACTGTTAGGCAGAAGAGATAATATAAATCTTGTGCTCAAGATATATGTCTCTGGAGAGTAAGTCTCTATAACATGTCACACACCAGGTCAGTGACTAGATCTTATTTAATTTTGGATTCTTGGCGTTAGCACAGTGACCTGCACATAGCAGATACTCAATATGTGTGTGCTGAAGTCACTTATTCACATTGGCCGGCCTCCTCACTGTTTCTCTAATGTCTTTTCCATTTCTGTTTTCGCACTCATTCATTCAGCAAATATGTATTGGTCTTCTGCTTGTGTCGAGGGTGGTATTAGCCGCTGGAGATATAATGGTCAATAAAACACACCCAATTCCTGCCCTTTCAGAGTTTATGACCGAGTGGGAAATACAAATAAACTGACGGTTACAACACAGTGTGCAAGTGCTTAGGGGGAAGGAAGCAGACGAGGGTATTGTGAGAACATATAGGAGGGGCATCTAGCTTGGGGCTCTCCAGGGGCTTCTTCGAGTAAGCAAAGCAGAGAAAGGGGGGGTGAACAGGGAGACTCAGAGAGTCTGCCCTCCTTCTAGCTTCTTTAACTTCTTCAGTCCTTCTTTCTTGGCTACCTCTATTCTTCAAGACAGCTGGAAGCTTACCTCCTCCATAACTCTGCTGCTCATCTTTCCTTTCTTTGAATTAAGTTTAGCATTCAGTTGTGTATTATTTTCACTTGTATACTTTCAGTTGCCTTAAGTATATTGTTAACGTGCCCTGGAGGGCAGGAACTCTGTATCTCACATTCGTCTTTATTCTCCCTGATAATGCCCAACTAAATACCAAGCTGTCCATGCGGTAAGGATTCAATAAATGCCTGCTGAGTGGTCGTCCAGGGAACAAAAAACAGACAATGTGTGGGACTTAAGGTTTCAAACACTTAGGGAGTCTGCACCTCAAAATGCACAGCACCTGCAGGATCAGAGCAGGAGGGAGGTTTGAACTGAGAACTGCCAGAACATTCCTCCCCTTCCCTGTCACCTTCTCTCTCAGAGTGTGCCTGGGGGTTGCTGGCTGGGTGCTGGGTTGCCGTTGATGAACTTGTCAGTTTGAGAATGAGTGTGGTGCCTTTGTGTTTCCCACGTGGAACTTCTCAGAACACAAACACATTGTATTCTTCTACTAAATAAATTGTCTAGGTCATCCGGAAACACTGTTCATTTTTAATCAATATCAGAAGTTCAGCTCCATCTGCCACAAAAGTACAAAACTCATTAAAAACATTTAGAAATAATAGCTTCCTTGCCCTTGAGACGTTGTCTTCTGAATTGCAGTCAGGCTGTCTTTGACATTGGCAACTTAGTTGGATATGTGTTGATTGCCTTGAAGATGTAGCCTCTGTGTCCATTATCATTATTAGATAGCATTTATTAACTGAGTATATACATTGTACCAATTCTGAACACTATATAAAAATTATGTTGACACACTTGCTACTTTTTAGGAACTTATGTTAGTTTTCAGGGCCTGTAAATTGATCCAAGCACATTTGTAGAACACATCCAGCAGCGAAGTGAAAACACTAAACTAGGGTATGAACAGACATAGTATCAGCACTAGAGCATTAGGCATTTCTAGCAAATGCAAATAAGAAGGGATCTTAAGCTAAATACAACAGACTACTTTTATTTGAATTAATTTTCATCTAAATTTAACAGTGTCAAGTTATTATTCCAAGTGAACTTTAGAATTCAAACCAGAGAAATAGTATAAATGGTTTCATTATGGATTTGAATGGCATGAGCTGAACTTGGTCCTTTACTCCCAGAACTTCAGAGTTTTAACCTCTCTTTAGCATAATCTCTTTGTGGCCTTGGGCAAGTTGCTTCACAAAAACAGAAAACAGACAATCAAAACGAGGATGACAAAGGTGTAGAGATCCAGCTTTTAAAGCCTTTGGATCTGCGAAGAGCCCGCTAAGTGGATGTTTTTCCTAGCTCTTCAGCATTTCTGTTTTAAACCCCATTTTTTCTTTTATATTCTGCCTTCTGCTATATTTATATCCAGTTTTCTTACAAAGACACACCATGTCCTTTGGAAGCAGGTTTTGTGAAGCAATAGATGTATAGGCCCGGGATTTGGAAATTACACAGAGTGAAACTCTTTTTGTATACACGTATAAAAGATTTCTGTGTTGGCTGCATTGTTCACTAAGTCATTGACTTCACATCCTAGGATGAGACCTCATTGACACCGGTGGCTCACATTCATTGACATCGGCTAATAGGAATGGAGGAAACTTTGAATTCATGTTTGTGGTTGAAATATTTACTTCTTGGACTGTTTTCTGGAGAATGACATGTCCTTTTCATTGCTGTGGGGCAGGACTAGATTGAGCTATTTGCCTAAAGATGAATAATCTGGAGTTTTGGCCAGGTGACTTTTAGAGGGGAAGTAGAGAAACATTTTTTAAATCCTTTTTCTTTTCTGATCCTGGCATTAGCCTTGTTACAGAGCAAGGGCGGGACACCCAACGATCCCCCAACCCCGCACCAGGTTCGTTATGCTCACCACCAATGGAAAGACGTACCTCAATGCCAGAGACTAGTGAAAAGGAAAGGAATTATTTATTTACAAGTTGTACAGGCTTGGAGTAATGACTTAAGGTCTCCTTTAAAATACTAGAGTTCTCTAGAATACCCACAAACACACAGTCCTTCCTTCTCCCCCTGCCCAGTCCAGGGTACCGTATCTCAGGAAAAGTAGTAGAAGTCCGTGATTCAGGCAGACCCTTGGTTCCGACACCATCCACTGTGTCACCACCACGATCTCCAGTTAATCCAAAACCATGTGGCACCTCCTCATGGCCCACCAACAAGAGTCCTTTCTCCCCTTTTCTTCCAGGCAAAGTCTCTCCTGCTTCCTAGGCCGCATGGCAAAGGGAGCCACCCAAAGCCACGTGGTCCTCTGTCTGTCTCTCAGGCTGAGGGGTCCCCACTCCTCCAAAGCCTCGTGGTCCAGAGAGAGAGAGAGAGAGCCTTATGGCTGCTGTGTCTGGGTTTAAATCCCTGCGCCCATCTTCCTCTGCAGCCCCATTTCCAACTCCTCCTTCAGTCAGCTACACCTGCCAGTGCTGCATATTCCTCCAGCTTTTCAGGGCTGCCGTGGTAACTGTGGGCAGGTGTGGCCCCATGGCATGGACCCAAGCATCTCCCAGCTCTCACGCAGGCACTGTGTCCAGGGGGAGTTGCCTCCCAGTTTCATCTTGGGTGGCAGTCACTTTTATCCCTCTGGCTCAAAGCATGGACACAGCTATTTACCATATCTATAAAACCAGTTAAAGATTACAGATATGTTAAATGACCATGCCAGAGGTTAGCTGCAAAGCTGCTGCTATACAAAACAGCTCTGCATGGCCCTGCTCCAGGAGTCCCATCCCCCCCAGTTCAGACTTGTGGGGATGATGACATCTTATATATATATTTCTAATATTTCCCGGACACCTTGAGTTCTGGACCCCATTACAAATCCCCATTTGGGCCCACTTCTTGGCTGCACCCTGTTACAGTCTGTCAATGAAAACAACCTTTGCCAGCCATATTTCAATGCCCCCTGGAGAAATGAAACAATGTAGGCTTTGAATTTTGAGGAAGTTACTTGTATTGGCAAATCTGTATTGGTACCAACAAAATTTTCTTTTTCTAATTGTATGATTCATAATATATTTATAACATATCTTAAAGGATAAAGTTACTCTGGGAGCATTCACTCTTTTTAACCATCGCAATGACAAACTATGATCCTTAAAACAATCATTATTGAAGTTACTAAGTATACAAAGGCGTAAATTGAGTTCAGTGGGCCTGCACACATGATGCCGAAATCATTACATTACCGAAATCATTCCAGGTGCATTCAATGGGCTGTGGTTGTATTCAGTTTAAATAGAGGGTAGGACAAACTGGATTCATTGGCTGTTCTTATGGTACGTGAATGTTTAATAATGCACTCATTTTAAATAAGTTAATAACCATTTCCCTGTGGAACTTTGGAAGAACCTTTAAGAATCTGAATTCAGGCTATAATTAATGCAAATTAAATGCATCTGTTGCCATTTTCAAACCAAGAATAAAAAGATGCTTTTTTGCATTATTTTCCAAAGAATTATTTTCTATAACGGTTTTCATTTGGCTGCCTTTAAAATACTAAAGAAAAAGCAGAAAGCAAAGATGAAAGCAAGAAAATTTTATATTAGTGAATTTCTTTTAAGATGACCATGTATATGCCAGTTACTCAGTATTGCAATTGAGTCTAGGCAGGTTCTTGAGATTCTCTTTTGTAAATCTTTTCAAAGACACCACAGTGTTTTGTTTCTGTGTGAGGCATTGTGGTAAATGTGGCCATTACTGCCCATAAATGGCATTTTCTGAATAGCCAGAAATCAGGGTTTTTAACTGGTATTTTGTGGATTTTATAAAACCTCATCTCAAAGCACATTTTCCTTGGGTAACATTGGGATTGTGGTTACCCAGAAAACAAACTTTTCCAAGAAAGTGTCTTATTTATGACTACATAAAAATATATACCTACATTATTATTCATAGACTGATTAAAACATTAAAGAATTTTCTATTTTATTTTACTTGCATCCTTATTTTGAATGAAATCAGAGGTGATTTTCAATGTGACTCGTCCCCTCTTTATTTTTTTTTTTAAAGAAAAATCACCACATTTACTGAGTTTACTTCATTCCATTACATTGGAAGTAGTACTTCTCTTGTCTTTCTGTTCAGCCGCTCACGTCCCCTGTGTCCTCGGGTGCGCCTTCTTGGGGTACGGACGGCTCATGATGCTGTGTTTTCTAGTAGCCTGCCTCTGGGTCTGTCACCCCCTAGGCTGGCCGAGGCGGGGTTTCTCCATTCTCTTATCTCGGGGCTTTGATGCCTGCGTCCTGAAGGTGGCCACCGAGACTTCGGGCGGCAGCAGATGGTGAACCTCGGGCTGCCGCCGGCTGCACTGGTGTTAGGTTGGGAAGTTAACGTTTGATGAAGAATCGGTAGTGCATATGAAAGAGCTTTCACTGCTGAAATATCTTTTAATTAAGAAAATTAGCATACTAAAACCTTTGCAAATGTCTGGGCATTTAAAGAAATCTAAAATTAGTTGTTTTCTTAGAGAGAAGTTAGTTATTTACCAACTTAGTTTTGTGCTGCTTGCTCTTCCTAATGTGGTTTTTCTCTCCGTGTTCCTGCCCCAATTTGCCTATAGTTAAGACAGATAAGACAGTTACGTAAACAGAAATAGGGGATTTTTTAAGGAGTTACAGGTGTTAAACATTTAAAGTGTGCTTTGAATTATGGTATTTTGTATTTTAATATCTAGGAAGAAATGTGGATCTTGAGTGCTACCTCCACAGAGTCCTGTGGGTTCGGTCTGTTGTTTCCTACCTTCGAAGTTGTCTGTAGGTTATACAGGAGTCTGAGGAACTGGACCTGGCTCAGAGAGGTACATTCCATCTTGTGCTGAGTTGACTGGTGATTGTTTGACTTCCAGCAATCCAGAAAGCATTACCTTTTTTGCATTGTTTGTTCACTTCATGATAATGTGCCATATTGAAAGTTCTAGGACAAATAAGACTGATAAGACTCCAAAGGATTTTAATTTCTGTTCCTCTTAAATCCTAGGGGTACCTTTTATACTTTTCCCTGCTGAAAATAGATCCTTGGGAGCAGGAAATGAAAATGCTCTTTAGACTACAGGTTATAAGTATCCATGTCGAATTTTACTCTTTACGCTTCAGAGCTCGTCAGTGAAATAACTTTTGTGAGATGTGACCTCCAGGAACTGATGGGTTGCATGGCAGGACGTGAGGGCCGTGCCTCTGCGCAGGCTCTTCCTGCTGATGCTCTCGATGCTGCAGCTTCTGACGCTACAGCTTCTGACGCACTGACTCGGGAGGCTCCGTGTCGTTCACTTTCGCAGTTGCCGGGAACGTTGTTAGCTTTCTAATGCCAAAGAAGGAGACAGTTAGACCCCAGAGAAAGAGACAGCTAGGAGAATTGTTGGCATTAAAGGTCATCTATTCCTTGTTTTCTGGTAGTTGAACTTTTAAAAGAGAAATCTTGTGAGAATAAGGTATGGAATTAACAATGAACCGTTTTAGAAACACATTTTGAACCTGATAAGCATGCAAAATGGGATGGGTTTTCAGTAAATATAAATAACATTTGATGATCATCTTGTGGTATTGGGGATGAGCCAAGGTTTGTTGTTCTAACTATTTCTACAAAAAAATAGCATTGCCAGCTTCAGTCAGTCTGCCACGATGAGTTCAGTTAACAAGTCACTGACATGGTTAAGTGTGGACTGTTTTAAAGGAGAGTGCAAGGAAGTGCAACCTTGTTCACCTGAAACTATGTTGAGAAAAGCTGTCCTGCAGTTGGGCTTGCGTGTTTTCTCTGGCCTCTCTATGGTGTTGAGGTCACTCTTCTCTGGTGTGTTTGTGGATGCGTGGGTCCCACGGCTGAAGTTTGCTCAGACTGTAGCCCGCAAACGTGAGTCATTCCGTGACACTGTTTGGGGGAGGCTGTGTTTGTCCGAGATGGCTGACTGCCTGCAGGCTTTTCTGAGACAGTTTTCTGACTTTCATTAATTGTTCTGGAGTCCTTTGAAGTACCAGCACCAGAGTGATCGGTATTCCCTCAAATTGCCTAGGTGATCTTTCTTTTCAAAGGAAGTAGAGCCGAAGTTGTTTTTAGAGACTTACAGACTTTGAATGTCAGCAGTTAAGCATCTAAAAAGATTCAAGAATGGTGACACTTATCCTCAGGGAAGGAGCCCCCATACTTCTGTGCCACAGTCCCAGTGTCTTCGCGGCAGGACCTCTTTCCTCGAAACGGGTTCTTCGTGTGATTAAAATGAATCATCATGTGATGCCTTTGATATATTTCCCCGCTCCTCCTGTCCTTCCACCGATGGTTCCTAGTTAACTATTAGGCCTTCCCTCTCCTGGGTAACAGAAAGACCCAGACGGGTATGTGTTTGGCGCTTCCCTACCACTCTTGTGAAGGGAGAGTGGGCTAGTCTCGTCGTGCTGGTGGAACTGAAGAGCGGACGAGGCTCCTCCTTATGGGGTAAGTTGTCTGCTTTTTTCCCCCAGGGAGGAGATGTTACTGTGGGTGATGATGGAGTACTCTCTTCTGCTAGACCTTATGCTAACACAGTGCTGATAAGTAAGTGTGAAAAATGAAAGGGAGAAATACATTAATTGTATTCTCTCAATAAGGTATGCTAGCCAAGATAATCATTTCATGAGTTTTAGTTATAGTACTTGTTTTATTATGAAATAAGAGTTGGTTTTAGGAGCCTTTTATTGGAAAGACAATTGTATCAAATTAGTACCAAATTAGATTTTTGTCTTTATAAAGGTGAGCAAACCCATGAGCAGTTTTTAAATTGATGTGTTCTAGTCTACAGATGAACAAATTCTGTTTGAGGGTTAAAGAAGCTATTATTTTGTCCTTTATGCTGACAGCTTCATTACAGATTGGCCTACTGTTGGCATTAAAAAAATGTTTGGCTCCTTATGATCTTTGTGCACGCAACGATAATATTAATGCAGCACCACAGTCCTGTTCATTAAGAAATGACTTTAAACGAGGTTGAAGCGTGTAAATTTGGAACGATACAGATGTTAAATGCAGTCATTTCTCTTTGTGTACAGCCGTATGGCTAATAATTTCCAAGTGGCTAAAGCTCTCGTTAGCAAGAGTGCTGGTGTGTTAAGAATGGCTCTATAAATAACTTTAAGAACTGAAGTTGAAGGTGCTTCTTTTAAAGACTATTGTTAACTAAACATTATTGCCAAACAGATGGAAAGCATTCACCGGCCTGATGTTTTTAGGCCTAATTACATTATCACCAGCCCTGTACGGCTCAGTTGAAGAGGTGTATCCAGAGGCCAATTTATAATCATTTAGCCAACACCTGTTTGGGAGAAATTGACAGTCAAAGGGCACATTTTAAAAAAATCACATATGTTCTTGTGTTTATGGCCTCAATGTGAACGTCGTCGAGCTGCAAACAAACTTGGTAGGAGAAGATAGTAAATGTAAACAAAGCAGCACTTCCCAGCCGTGTTTATCGATCTTAATTTGCCCTTTTTATCTGATCCACTTCATGCTTCACGGCCAAGTGAGAGCAGCAGAAAGAATCACTTCCCACTTGTGCACATGGAGTCTGTTCCGTCAGGTCAGAGGCTTCTGGTGGGAAAACGAAGTTCCTTTCTTTGTGACAGCTTCCAAACCTTTTACCTGGTGAATCCTTTGTATTTAGTAGATATATCTTATTTAAATAGGATTGGCATTCTGGTGAGTGGCTTAAAGGAATCACAAATTGATATAAAAACAAATGCGTTCTAAGGAACCCTACTTGTCTTCACAGACTCAATGTTCATTGAATACTTTTTTTGTAGTGAGAGGACAGGGCCCCTGTGCCTCCTTTTGTTCTCATGATGGGTTAATTTAACTATCAAAGTTCAAGTTCTTTGGATGTGTTCCCATGCCACGGCAGTTCAAGATGGGTGGTGAGGGTAGCTCAAAGGGAAATTATGGGGAGAGTAGAACAGGCCTAGGCTATCTGAAAATAGCTTGAACCTGGGGATCCTACCAGCTCTTTCCTTTGAGTGTTTTTCCTTCTTTGGGCATATTTCTCTATTAATATATGATTTATATGTATTACCTCTATCTTCTTATCACCCTTTATTAACCCAGAGGATTCTGGCTTTTATACTCACCAGTTCACTGCATAATGTGGTATTAAAAGTTACCTATGGCCTTGGCTGGTGTGGCTCAGTGTTTGGGTATCATCCTGCGAACCAGAAGGTGGTGAGTTCAATTCCCAGTCAGGGCACATGCCTTGGTTGTGGGCTGGGTGCCCCCCGCTATGGGGCATACAAGAGGCAACCGATCCATGTTTCTCTCCCTCTCTTCCTCCCTCCCCTCTCTCTAAAAATAAATAAATAAATAATTAAAAAAAAAAAAAGGTTACCAATGGCTTGTTAACTGCCTTAGACAGTAATCCCTTCTCATTTTCTCATTCTTCATGACTTCTGTTTCGGTGTTTGTCATGGATGATTATTACTCTTACTGTGAAGCACTTTCTTTCCTGACACCTGAATCACTGTTTTCTGCTTTTCTTCCTTCTGAACCACTGTGTTGTTTTAGTTTTCTTTGTACTTTTCTCACTATACGTTTGGTGGTTGTTATCTATACACCCTCACTATTCCAACTATGGAGAACTTTCAAAGAATTTAGACATAAGTTGTTTGGCTTAGCAGTTAGGGAGAACCCTGGAGCCAGACTGCTGGAGTTTAAGTTTCATCTCTACCACTTCTTAGGTTCATGAGCAAAGGCAAGTTAACAGTTTTATGTTTGGTTCCTTATTTGTAGAATTGGTTGAAGCGTACCTACCTCGCTGGGCTGTTTGAGCGCAGTGCATGAGCTAAGTCTTTAAAACCCAGCACAGTGCCCGGTACAAAGTAAGCACTGTAGTGGGCTGTGTTCTCATGTCTTTATCTGTTATTTTTATGAAGAATGCTCAAATACAAATCTTTAGTTTCGGTGTATTTTCTAAGCTCCATTCCCATATTACCATCTACCTTCCAAACTTTTATGCCTGAATTTCTTCACTTGGGACACTCACTGCGGGAGACTCATGAGGTCAGAGGAAACACAGCATCTGCCCTCTACAGGTTTTATTGCTGCCGTAACAAATCACCACAAACTTCGCAGCTTAAACAACCAAGTTAGTTGTGTCGCATGGGATCAATGTCTCACATGGGTCATGCTGGGCTAAAGTCAAGGTTCTGTTAGGATCACAGGGCGGTGTCCCTTCTTGGAAGCTCTGGGGAAAAATCCCCTTTCGTGCTCACTGAAGTTGCTGGCTGAATTCTTATTTTTTTTTTTTGTGGTTGTAGGAGTCTTCCTTGCAGGCTGTCTGCCAAGGGCTGGTCTTTGCCCCTAGAAAACCTGTTCATTCTCGTGCTTGCTTTGAGCTCCCAGAGACCTCTCTCCGTGCTTACACGTGGGCCCTATGTCAGAGCCAGCCGCCGCGCCTCCCTCTCAGACTTTGGATCTTTTGGATTTCCTCTTCCGTTTTATCATTTCCGTGCTTTCCTCTTCTGGCCAGAGACCATTCTCTGCTTTTAAAGGTCCATGTGATTTGACTGAGCCTACTCAGAGTCCAGGATAATCTGTCTATGGTCTGTACCTTCATTACACCTGCAAAGTCTTTTTTGCCAATAGTACGACATTCATAAGTTCTGGAGAATAAGGTATGAACATTTTTGGCAACCATTATTCTGTCTCCAACATGCCAGTAAAAGGCTGGAAAGCTTATTGGAAGAGAGAAGTAAACATAAAAGCAAACTGAAGGCATAGGAATGTTATCATAGAAATGGGTACTGTGTACAGTGTGAGAACAACGGAAAAAAGTCTGTTACTAAGAGACAGACATTTGAGCCGAAGGTGGAAAGATGAGTACTTGTTTGGGAAGTGGCTAGGGGAGCATTTTAGGGAGAAGAAGCAATGATAGTGATAGCAATAGTAATAACTGGCTATACCGAGCACTTCCATAGGATTATCTCTTACTGAAATTTTCACATATGGTAGATACCATTATTACCGACCATTATAGCTTCTACAGCTGAAGCCATAATGTCTTCACAGTCAGAATAGAAATGGTAAAATTATCTCATTGGGTAGTTGGAAGAATTAACACTGATTACACCTGGTGAAAGCCTAGCGCACAGTAAACACTTAAACATGGCAAGTGGAAGGTAGAGGGTGGGTAAGAGAAACACTTCGGAGGTAGAACTGACCATCTTGGTTGCTGGTTCTGAAGGTAGCGGGCAGGGACTTAGGGAACTTTTGATTTTGGGGGGCTTCTGTGGATGGATGGTAGTATTACTCAGTTTTAGAGGAGGAAGAGCAGGGGTTTGTTTTGTTTTGAGTGGGGACAGGGCTTTGGAAAAAGGAAAGGGTGAGTTCAGGAGGTATCTGCGGGAGTATTCATGGAAATTAAATGGCAACCTGCATACATAGACAGGCAATCAGAAGAGAGGTCAGAGACGATATCACTGTTACATCAAATCCATCATTTCTAAGATGGAATTCACCGTCTTCTTCTCAAACTGGTTTCCCATCTTGACTCCCCATTTTTATTTTCCCAAGCTTGGCACTTTTTTTCATCCTTGACTCGCAGTTCTCTGGAGTTGGGGAAAAAAATCCCTCTTTCAGTGTTGGCAGATTCTGTGGTGGAAGTGTTCCTGTCACGGCCGTTTCAGGTGGGGGCTACTTCTGTGCAGAGGTGAATTGCTGCGGCAGGGACCGCACGGGCCCACAAGGCTAAGAGTATTTACTGTCTGCATCTTTATAGAAAAATTTGCCAGCCTCTGGTAATAATGTCTCCAAAATAATAAGTTATTAATATGGTAGGATAATTTCCTGTCTCTCTCTACTCCTGTCCATTAAGATGCTGGGGGAGGCAGTAGGTTGAGGGGGCAGTGCGTGAGATCACGGAGGGTCTTGAGGTCATTTTTTGTACTTTGACCTTTTCTCTGAATGAGAGGGGTGACAAGATCTACTTCTGTTTAAAAAGAACACTCTGGCTGCTCTTCGAGAATAGACCAAGGACAAAAGACGGAAGCAGAGAGATCTGTTGGGAGCGATTGTTATAATCCAGGTGCGTCTGTGTTTGGGTGGGAAGTAGCTGTGGAAGTGGTGAGGCAGGCTCAGATTCTCGATGCATTTTGAAGACAGAGCCGACAGGATTTGCTGATGGGAAAAGAGGAGGTAGAAGGAGTCCAGGATGGAGCAGTAGTACCTTAAGGATGCCTGAGGCTGGGGCCTGGGTTACCAAGATCACGTTATAGCAAGTGGCTACAGTAGGGACTTTACAGAGAAAGTTGAGAGCGCAACAATTTCTGTAAAATACATGTTTTTCTTCTTAACTGTACATGTTGCATGAGGAAAAATTCTCTAAAATAATTTTTCCTTTACTTTTAAGAAGTATATTTTAAAATAAATCTGGGAAACATAGTAATGTTTCTAAAATATGGCACTTTTAGAAAGGAAACCATAATAAACCTACTTTCGATAAGACTATTTCAATCCTGTGATTTGGTGCCTTTAAAAAAAAATCTATTCAGAATTAACAATGTTGGCGGAGTCATTTCCAGCACTTTCCCCCAAGCCCTTAAAAATGTAGTTTTAAAGAGTTATGAGTTAATGTTTTATTGTATTATAAATAAATTATTACTCCTGTTTTTTATGTAGGTTTTACTTGTAATGGACACAAGGACAGAACAGACGTTCATTTTAAAAGTAAGTAGAATTAGTATATTTAATGATCGTGAAATTTATTTTTAAGTTTTTCCCTGAAAGAAACAATATTTAATATTTTTTCTTGGGTGTTTGAATGTTCTTTTTCAGATGTTCATTTATGTTTGTGGTGACCTGTACTTACTTTACTTTCTGTCCTTCCATCACAGTTGATAAATAAATACTCTATGGCATGCATTTAGAAAGCGTTTTAGGTAATGGGCTGTGTGGAGGAGATGCACTGGATAAGTCGAAGGCTCACTGCATGTAGTTTAGCTGTGTAGTGTACAGTTTAAATCCATCTCTGACACCTTCTGTGTAATTTGTGGAGGCCACAGACCACCTCACTTGTGATGGTAATTGCAGCTCTTAGGTGCTGAAATATTGCCTTAAAGTCTTTGTTTACAATTATTTGTGAAACCATTCTACGTTCCTGGCCCTCTTTTTGTTCTCTGTTTTGAGTCTCTGTATAACTCAATTTGTAACTAAATGAATAAGAAAAGAAAACCCCTCAGTTTTGAAATTGTATTTGAAATGGATCGTGACAGTACATATTCTTAAAAAGAAAAAACAGTTTAAATAGTCCCACAACATCTAGTATTAATCAATTTCAGAATAATTCTATATTTCTTTTTCTGATACTTTAAAACTTTTTTTTAAAGATTTTATTTATGTTTAGAAAGAGGGAAAGGGAGGGAGAAAGAGAGGGAGAGGAACTTTGGTTGGTTGCTTCTCCTGTGCCCCACTTCGGGGGACAGAACCCAAGCATGTGCTCTGAGTAGGAACTCATCCAGTGACCCTGCGCTTTGTGGGGCAATGCCCAGCCATCTGAGCTGCACTGGTCCAGGCCCTTTTTCTGATACTTTTATTGTATTTTATCAGTGTGGCCGTAGTGGGTCACATTGACATATACTGAAACCAGTTTCTTTTTATGAGTATACTTTATCACTGGCATTTTCCCAGATTTTAAAACCAAGGTATGGCACCAGAAACTATACAAACCTGGTCCTTTGGAGAAAACTTAAAATAACATTTATACTTTCTTGGAATAGAATTTTAAAATTGCCTGTTCAATCTAGGAATACCTTTTGTGTCCCAGGAACTTGAATTGATCTCACAATGTCTACTGCTTTAAAAATATACACAAGTAAAATACAACTTAAGAAAAGGTCGTAGAGAAATAACTGTGTGTCATCCTGATGACTTAGTTTGAGAGCATCTCTAATAAAAACACTGACCCACGTAATTGATTTTAATGGCAGCTTTGTGGCATCTTCCGTTCTCTGGATTCACGCCAGATGCCATCCGCAGCGCCTCCGGGGACCGAGGGGCATAGAGCAGCAGATGAGCGGTTTCTCTGAAGCCCGGAGTAACTCGGATAGATTAGTTTGGTTGATAAACACAGAGCACAGCAGGCTCCAAAGGCAGCTGAGGGTACAACTGACCTTTTTGTTCTCTGTCAGGGTCTAAGGAAGAGCAGTGAATACAGCAGGAGCAGAAAGACCATCATCCCCCGCTGCGTGCCCAACATGGTGTGTCTGCACAAGTACATCGTTTCTGAGGAGTCGGTGTTTCTGGTGCTGCAGCACGCGGAAGGTTGGCTGGCGCTTTACATTGTTTTGGAGCGAAGAATGTCACCTTCTTAGCTTTTTAGTTTTTAGAATGCCCTTCTGCCATTACACAAACGAGTACACCATGTGAAACACACGGGAGAAACTGTTGCCTTCTTCCTCTGCCTTCCCTCCCTCATTTGCGTTGGGAGGGGGCGTGAAGACGCAGGTGAGCAGCAGATGTCATCTGAACTGTGGCAGCGTCCTTGGATGCACACAACTGCTTGCTTCCTCCTAGAATGGGCCCGACAGGACGAGAACTTTCCGCTGGATATGTGCTAAGAGAGCCAGGTTTCGTTTTACAGATTTTATTTTGTTCTCTTGTCCTCTGCTGAAAGGCTACATTAATGTTAGATGACTAACATAAGAAACATATCCTGAAGAATTAATTAATTACCTCCCTTTTCAGAAGGCCTGGGTATTTGCTTGACATTTGACATGACCCAGTTATTCTAATCCGGGTTTTTACAAATGCAGCCATTGGCCTCACATACGGGTACAGAGCAGGGACACACTACTCTGCCTTCAGACTATTTATGAAATTTCAGCTCTGAGCAGAGGGAACAGGTGGCAAAAATACTATGCTTTGATTTGTTTTTGCCTTTTAATGCCTGAATTTAAACAGTTTTTTAAAATTTAAAATGACTGAATATAGCACATAAATATAAATCTACATTATACATATTGCCCTTTGGCTTGTAAGAGGTGTTCTTAAAAATGGTGGAAAAAATAAAATTTTCTGTATTTAATGGTTTATTATTATTTTCACATTACTGAGAATAGAGAACTATTGTGCTTTGCTAATAGGCATATAGCATTTGAATTTAATGCATTTTCCCAGGAAAATGAGTCATTGCTTTGCAGAATGAGGTCTCTTATAACTAATGCAAGATTTTTGATGGCAATAAACTATTAATATTGTTTATTATGAAGTACAGCACAAGATAACTACAGATGGAGGGAAGACCTCCATATGTGGTACTTAATGGGAAATTCAGAGGGGCCTCCATGGTCTCTCAGGTATTAAGAGAGTTAATTGCGTGTGTGAATTGGATAACTAATTCACCTTTGTTCAGACATTATAGACAGCTTTTATCGGAGGATACCAGTGCATTACAGACATTATTGAATTAGAGGTCATGTCATCTGATAGTGGAATACAGCCACCTCTGGTGTGGAACAAAAATAACTTGCACAGTAATAATCCATAATAATTTAGAACAAGGTCAGGAGGATGAATGTAATTATAGTCAATACTCTATTACCCAGCGTGGATTATTCATGTTGGAGATTATCTGCGGCAAATTTTCAATCCTAGTTTACCCCTGCTGTTTACAGCTTCCCCTTCCTGTTCTTCTCTTCCTTCTCCAAGTCACACTGCAGCTTTTCTTCTGCCATCTTCTTCTCACCTTCCCTTACTCTCCAAAGCTGATATTTCAGCTGAATTTACGTCAGCGCTATAGAAGTATTTATAACTGGTCTTAAAGCCGTAGACATAATAGTTTTTAAATTTCCCATGGTTTTAGATTGCCTTTACCAAGTCTCTTTTCCTTTATTGTTGACCGTGCCTGACTTAGAATAGTCACATGACCATGGAATTTATATTGGATTATTTACACTTTGGGGGGGGTGTCTCTTTTTACTGTGCGTTAGGTGTCATTTAATTTTAAGGAAGATTTTATAATACAAAGATACTAAATTATAGTGCATGTAGGGGCCCTGGACTCATTTAAGGCTAAAGAGCTTTATCGAGAATGTGCAGGTGAACAAGATGGGGAAAGAGCTGCCCCTTCGAGACTTGCATTCTTGTTCTGCAGAGTCAAACAGAAAAATAAACAGCAGGAGGATATTAGATAATGACAGGGACTCTGCTGATCTTTAACAGAGAGAGCTAATGGATAAGGACTGGGGGCCTGTTTTAGATTAGGTGGTCAGAGAAGTCCCCAGCAGTGACAGGTAAGGGTTCTGAATGACAAAGGAAGTACCATTTGGACGTAAGGGAGGTGGGTGAACATTCCAGTGCAGGCATTAGTGTAAGAAACCAAGGCTAAAGCAAACTTGGCATGTTTGAGGGACAGGCCAGGAGACCACTGGGCTGGAGTGGCTGTAGGAGGCGCGGGCAGCAGTGAATGTGAGGCCGTGAGAGCAGCAGGCAGGAGACTTCTATGGCAGGGTAAGGACTTCGGCTTTTATTCAAGTGCATTGGGGAACATGGGACATCCGAAGCAGTAGCCAGGTCTGACTTGCATTTAAAAAAATCACTCTGGCTGTTGTGTGGGGAATAGATTATAGAAAGGTAAGAATAGAAGCAGGGAGAAGGCTAATAAAGTAGTCTTAGGCAAGAAGTGATGATGCATGGCCTTTTGGGACCTGTAACGGTACAAAGGTTTGGGACAGAAGAATCAAGGGCAATGTCTTGGATTTGGCTTGAGTGGTCAAGTGAGCTGGGTGATAGACAGCATGCTTTCACATGCTAGTGGTACTGTCTTTGTTACCTCTGTGAAACAGGAGGTTTGCGTGGATCATATAACGTCACTTTCACATGCAGGATAAACTATTACTGAAGAAGTAAATGAGCAATTTTTTTGCCATAATATGAATGTTTGAATATTTATTTGTGGCGTTAGCTTCCCTCTGCTTACAAAAACTGTTTATGCTTCACATGAGTCTCTTGGCTCATTTTCTTTAATTCATCCAGTCAGAAATGTATTGTGTGCTTACTGGGATACAGGCTTGGTTCTGTAGCAGATGAAGACTGCCCACGTGGAGCTGATATTATAGAGGCAGGACAGACAATCAGCAAACACGTAAGTAAATATATGTCAGACAGAGAAAATAACGGAGAGGAGAAGGAATGCCAGAAGGGGAAGGCGGGGGTTGCTATGTTATATAGAGTGGTAACATCATTAGGAAGGCGCGTGTGGCCAGTAACCTGAGGGAGGTGAGAGAGGGAGCATGTGGAGGATTCCTGAAGGGTCAATGTCCTGGTAAGGGAGCAGTACATAGGCTGGAGGTGAGAGTGCACGTGGTGTTCAAGAAGCAGCAAGGTCGCCGTGCTTGGGGCAGCATGGGAAGCGTGGTGGGCAGTGAGCCCGGAGAAGTGGGGAGGCGGATCCTTTGTGGTCTTGTAGGCCACTCTGAGAACTTGATTTTTATTCCGAATTGGTAGATAGTCACTGGGGGGGCGGGGGCATTGAGCAGAGGAGTGACAAGATAGGGATCGCTCTGGCTGCCTTGTGGAAAGTAGAATATCAGAGGGCGGAGGCAGAAGAAGAGCAGTTTGGAAGTGGTTGCAGCAATCCAGGTGAAAAAGAAGGGGGCGTGGGCAAAGCATTAGTGGGGGAGCTGGTGAGAAATGGTTTTTAGATTCTGAGTGTATTTTGAAGATAGAACTGACACGGTTCTACCTGGCATGACTCCCAGGTTTTGGCTCAAAGAACCGAAAGGACGAGGACAGAGTGTCCGTTTACTGCGGTGGGGAAAGCTGTGGGAGAGGTAGATGTGGAGCGAGCAGCGAGGGATTCAGTTTTGGGCATGTGGGTGTGAGGTGCTTATTAAATCTAGGTGGTATTGAGTGGGATATACCAGACGTTATTTTAAGAGAGAGGTTTGAAATGCTTATTTCTGTTAATGAATCTCTTATTTTAACTCTGAGGAAGAAAAGGTGGAAAAATAATTGTATTCAGCAAAGGCCATGAGTGTTTTTAAAACTTTTTAAGTTCCTAAGGTTATGAATTACATCATATTTATCATACACACCCCAGCATTTAGCAGAATGCTTACTACACGGGAGGGGTTCAGTGTGTAATTGTTGAGTCGTGAGTCAGAGAAACGATGAATGAGCGGATTAGAAGAAAATGATCGGAAAGGCCCCAAAGAGATAGGGAATGGGAAATAATTTCTCCTCAAGTTACTTGAGTCCCAAGGGGTGAAATGATTCTTTTTTTATTAACCAGTTTTAAAAATTTATAATACTAATATATAAAGAAATGAACTTGAGCTATGTAGAAGTATACAAAATAAAATTAAAATTCTCCCTCCCTATTCACTATAATGTCCAGTTTCATTCTCTAGAAACAGGGGAGAAATTTCCTATATATATAAACATATACTCCCCGCCTGTCTGCTTTTAAAAAACAAATGGATCGTAAACGTTGTTCTGTAACTCGCCACACGCCCCCTATCTTAAAAGGAAAGCGTCTTGGACAGAGTTCCTTTCCAGTACATACAGGTCTGCAGTGCAATGTGATGATTAAAAGCAATGATTCTGGAGCCTGGTTCACCACTTACTAGTTGTAAAATAGCGGTGATAATAATTACCTGCCTCATAGGACTGATATGAGGATTAAGTAGTTGATATGTGTAAAGTACTTAGAGCAGGGCCTGGCACATGGTAAATAGGATGTAAATATTTGCAAATAATGCTCTCATTTTTTAAATAGATACAAAGTATTTGGTTGTGCAGATTTACCATAATTTATGTAATTGAGTGTTAATTGGCGTTTAAATTGTTTCTAGTGCTTTTACCCATATATCTTTGTTTGTTGACAACTATTTGGAGGTGAAATTTCTTGAAGTAGAGTTGCTGGGTCAAAAGATGATTTTTATCATTGGTCCAGCAATCTTGCAGAAAACCGATAGATTAAAATATGAGAGTTTTTAAAAAAGTTTTTATTAAACCTTATATATTGCTATTTTCATAGCTTAAAATAGTTAATATCTATTGTTTTATAGGCTTTAATGAGTCTTAGGTATCATTTGTATTTACTAAAGTATTAAAAATTGTAAATATGTCATATATTTCCTATTCATATTTTGTGGTTTAGCCAATAATAGTTTTTTTTTAAAGATTTTATTTATTTATTTTTAGACAGAAGGGAAGGGAGGGAGACAGAGAGGGAGAGAAACAGCAATGTGTGGTTGCCTCTCACGTGGCCCCCACTGGGGACCTGGCCTGCGACCCAGGCATGTGCCCTGACTGGGAATCGAACCTGGACCCTTTGGTTCGCAGCCCCTGCTCAATCCACTGAGCTACAGCAGCCAGGGCTAGGTTTGTTTTTTAAGGTTAATGTTTTTAATGTTCCAACAGTGAAACTGCCATTTGTGTGTAAGTCTGTGTGTCGGGCCTGATATTAACTCTGTGGAAAGTAAAACCTGCTCAGCTTTCGTGGGTGAGAAACTGCAACAGGAAGAATGTGTTCTTGTAAGTTAGGTGGTTTCCATGATTTTGTAATTAAAAAAAAAGTATGTGATAGGACCAAAACGTTTGTTTCTGTAGCTCCCTGTTGAGCATTAAATTTAAGTGGTCGCTTCACAAAGAACGGAGGAGAGCTGAAACAGTTTATTTCTTGCTTGAACGTGTCGAGTTTTTATAATTCAATTTGGGCGCTGTTTAGGCTAAGAACACATTTCATAAGGAAAGTGCCAACAGACACATTTAGAAATTTTACCTAATAATGGAAAGAATGGAAACTAAATTAGATGCTGTATTTGACCAGTCAAATTGGTAAACTTGCTAATATCCAGTAGAAGCAGGTTGCTGTGAAGGTGGCACCAGTACACACTGCTTACTGAGATGACCTTTCTGGAAAACAGTTTCACAACACGTGTCAGAAGCATGAAAATATTCACACTTAAAAAAAAATTTATTTATTTATTTATTTTTAGAGAGGGGGAAGGGAGGGAAAAAGAGATGGAGAGAAACATCAACGTGTGGTTGCCTCTCATGCGCCCCCAACTGAGGACCTGGCCCACAACACAGGCCTGTGCCCTGACTGGGAATTGAACCAGTGACCCTTTGGTTCACAGGCCAGTGCTCACTCCACTGAGCTGCACTAGCCTGGGCCGTATTTAAAATTTTTAACAATAGGACCATATATTTGTTTTAAAATAGGAAGACTGTATGACCAAAAGTAACACCATGAATATTTATAGAAATTTTTCTTGAAAGGTTTTCCAAAAATTGGTAAAGATGTCCTCTTTTTATAATCGTTAATTAAATATTTATTTAATACCTATTATTCTACATGCTAGACAGAATCCTCTCCCTGCAGTTATGCAGACTCTGCCATCTGGCAAAGGAGATAATAAAAGCATGAAAAGTATTACTAATATGGAACAGAATGTTGTAAATGTCATAAGAAGGATGAAGTGATATAGAGGATTCAGAGATGATAGGAGTTGTATCCAGCAACGGAATACAAAAAATTGGTAAAAGAAAACAAATTCTGAATGACCTTCAAGAATGAGTGGGATTTTGACAAGCAGGTATTAGAGAAACTAATAGGAAAGAAACTTCCAAGTGGTAGGTAATAGTATCATCAAAAGCCTGGTGCAGGTTGTATGTGGAGAAATCCAGTTCAGATGAACTAGGTGGTGAGTTGAGGGAGAGGACCAACTCGTGGGTTGATACTTTGTTACTGAGGAATTCAGATGCCTTTTATGGAGTTGGTACATCATTCAATAGGCGGGGAGGATTAAGGTTCTTGAATAGAGAAATGACATCATAAGATCTGTGCTAAAGTGAAAGATTAATTGGGCAGCAGTTATGGCAGAAATCTGGTTGTAGCTGTAACATGGTTCCAAGAAACACAGAGTGGTTCAAGGGATTAAAAGAAGAGGAAGACTGTGTGGAGCACTGTTGGTAGACTTACAGGGGGACTTGGAAGATAGTTCAGTGAAGAAAGAACAAGGGAGAGAAAATGGTCCAGGCTTGGTCCAAAGCTTTTCTGCCAGAAAGGCTTGCAAGTCAGAAAGAGGAAGTGATTTGGGGGGCAAAAACAAAACAATTTAAGCACATTGAATGTTAGAGTTCAGCAGCTCATCCAGGTGGAACTGGCCTAGGAATGAATGAAACGTTTCTTAGAACTTGAGTTGGTCCTGTTCCCTGCTGGTCACCGGAGCATCGCAACTGTAGACACTGTCTGCTCTGTGAGGGACACCTCGTTCCAATGGGCTGTCATCCGAGTGAACAGGCAGTGACTGAACGCTGGCCATGTCCTGCACACTGCATGAGAAGTGTCCACACAGAGTTTGAAAAAGGCTTGGTTCTGTCCTCACGGTCGTCAGCATCCAGGAGAACTGAAAGCAACACATCACTGTTTTGGATTGCATGCACGAGCTTCAGGTTCTGGTGTTACTGTTTGTGTGCCACAGCAGAGGTGTCTGTGACAAGGGGAGTGGGGTGGTTGTGGTCAGAAGACGAAGAAAAGATGGAATCAGTGCACTAGCTCCTTGTAGGAGCGAGTGTGTTTCAAAACCATATGTGAATCATTAAACTTCCGTTTCAACATGGGGAAATAAGAAAAACTAAGTATAATCTAGCGAGGACAGAAAGTTTGCTGAGAAGAAATGAGAGGGGAAGGTGAAATGCCATGATGGCCTGCAGCACCAATCATTATCCAGATGAAGGAGGACTGCTAGCGAGATCCCTGGCAGAGGAGACGTGGGTGTGGTGGGGTCAGTGTCATGGCAGCTGCCCCATTCGGAGCCGCCGCTCTGTGCGAGGCACAGTATCAGGGGCTTCGTGTACTCGCTGAATTCCTCCACGTGGAGTGAAATGCGAAGTAGAAAAATAATTTTGGATGTTTCCATTGACTTTTTTATACGTATAATGGACTGTCATTGGTTATTTCTCTTAAGATTTAGTTACCCTTGGTATATGATGCTTAATAACAACGTTAAAAGTGTGCTGAAAAAAGTTGCCTTCACCATATTAATAGAAAATTTTATTTTTAACACATTATTTCTTACCTTTGGAAGCTTCGGTTATATCTTCACAAAGTATGCTTCTGCAGTTACTGTTTTTTAAGATTTCTCTATCAAATTTAACTGTTCTTCTTGCAGTACTTTTTCTAGTCAGTAGAGCTTTGGTAGGTTTTTGATATTTATCATAGTTTATATATTCAAAGATTCTAATTAGCAAAAGAGGATGAGTTTTTAATGGTTAAAACAAGAGAAAAATCAGGTGAAATAAATACCTGGCAAGTATTGCTGGTAAAACACTGGATTATTTTGTGTGTATTTGATTTCTGTGAAATTGATTTTTATGATTTTGAGTTTTATAGGTTTCTGATATATACATCAGAATACAAAATTAGAATTAATAGCTTGCCGCATTAATGGCCGCTCAATTAATATTCCTCAATTGCATCACTTGGGCTCATACAACACATGATGTGTTTGGGGAGGGGAGAAAATGGGAAAAAATATTAATATGTCATTTATAATGGCATAATTATATTCCTGTGCCAAATCTCCCCTCTGATCCTGGACTGGGCATTTTCAAAATGCAATAATATTGTTGATTTTTTCCCCCAATGAAGTATACAATTTTAAGCAGCACTTATTTGTGAATTTCCACTTGACCAAGGGACCATGCTTGAAAAAATTATTACATAAACAAGTCAGGACACAATCAGATGTTTCTAAAGCTAAATTATTTTAACTTTCAAGCAGAAATTCATCTGTGAGATTTCATGTTAGTATTTGTTAGAACTAATTTCCCTTCAAAGGAAGAAGTAGGTTGTCCTTTTGGAAATAATTGCTATTAGGAGATACGCCTAAAACTGTACCCGTCAGTCAGCAGAAATGAAAGACATTTTATTAAGATGCTTGCCTTTTAGCATACTGGGTGTTTTAATAGATGGGTATCTTTGAGTGGCTGTTAATCGATTATTAGAATGCTTTTTTGCTTTTCTAATGGCTTCAATGAGTAACCCTTGATTTGGGGATGCTAATTTTTTTTTTTGTGGTTATGCTTGTTCACAGGTGGCAAACTCTGGTCATATATCAGTAAATTTCTAAACAGAAGTCCTGAAGAAAGCTTTGACATCGAAGAAGTGGACGAATCTGCACTGAGTAAAGTTCACCTGCAACAGCCGACTTGCAGTCCTCAGGGCAGCGGCAGCTTCGACTCCAGGGGAAGTGACGGGGGAGCCATGCTGCAGGTCCTGCCTCTGGAGACGAGTCTGACTCAGAGCTCCCAAGATGGTAGCAACCAAGACGACGACGGCCAAGATAGCTCTCCAAAATGGCCCGATTCTGGCTCAAGTTCAGAGGAAGAATGTACTACTAGTTATTTAACATTATGCAATGAATATGGGCAAGAAAAGATTGAACCGGGGTCACTGAGTGAGGAGCCTTTCATGAAGAGCGAAGGAAATGGTGCTGATGCCAAAGCTGTTGAAGGCTTCCCGGCACCCCCTGCGGCGGACGGTGACAGTCTCAGCACTCAGCGGACAGCTCACGAGCTGAGACTCTTCCCTGGGAAGGATGGCCTGGAAGCAGTTAGTTCTCCAAGAACATTAGATTCCCTCGGTAGATCTAAAAGCAGCTCCATGGAGTTCTTTAGGATAGACAGTAAGGATAGCACCAGTGAACTCCTAGGACTTGATTTTGGAGAAAAAATGTACAGTCTAAAGTCAGAGCCTTTGAAACCATTTTTTACACTTTCAGATGGAGACAGGAGTTTTAATATTAGCGAAAGCAGGGTTATAGCTCAGGACACCATTAGCAGGGGCTCAGATGACTCTGTCCCAGTTATTTCTTTTAAAGATGCTGCTTCTGATGATGTCAGTGGTCCTGATGAAGGCAGGCCTGATCTTCTTGTAAACCTACCTGGTGAATTGGAGCCAACAAAAGATGGTGCCGCAATGGGGCCCACTAAGTTTACACAGGCCAATATAGGCATCATGGAGAGTAAACTGTTGGAAGCCCCGGATGTTTTATGCCTCAGGCTTAGTGCTGAACAGTGCCAAGCACAAGAAGAAAAAGGCTCAGAGGAATTGAGGGATCCCTCTAGTCTTCAGTCCCGTGGTGTAACAGAGAAACACTATGTCCAGGGGGACCTTGGGATGCTGTTTGTAGCCGCCGTTGAGTCCAGTAGTTCAGGAGACAAGTCCTCGTTACACAGCTCAGACCCTAACTTCCAGGGACTTGGAGTGGTTGAGTCAGCAGTGGCTGCAGACAGCACAGAAGAAAGCTTATTCCCGGTTTCTGGCCCACTCTCAGGTGCTAATGAGTATGCAAACACAGACACTTTAAAAACTGAAGAAGTATTGCTGTTTACAGATCAAACCGATGACTTGGCTGAAGAGGAATCGACTTTATTTCGGAGAGACTCTGTGACTAGGGGAGCAAGTGGGTTCGCACAAGGAGACAAGGAGATACACCAGATTTTTGAGGACCTTGATAAAAAATTAGCACTAAACTCCAGGTTTTACATCCCAGAGGGCTGCGTTCAAAGATGGGCAGCTGAAATGGTGGTAGCCCTTGACGCTTTACATAGAGAGGGAATTGTGTGCCGCGATTTGAACCCAAACAACATCTTATTGAATGATAGAGGTCAGGAACTTCTGCAAATGCATTTCTTTTTATTCGCTGTTGCTTCCAATTAACTGAGTAGGCGTTTTATCTTGTAATTAGTATCTTCATTTCCTATCTAGAGCTTCATTATCAGTGCAGCAAATTCACCCCCAGTAATAGCTTCTAGTACTTAATGATGCCATTATTCTTAATGATACTGTTTTTTTAGCTACAAAAGGAGTAATTACAGTTCACTTCTGCAGAAAATGGAAGAGAAAAATGTTTTGATTTCTCCTGTCGTTTTGTTTTTAGGACACATCCAGCTAACGTATTTCAGCAGGTGGAGTGAGGTTGAAGATGCCTGTGACAGCGAAGCCATGGAGAGAATGTACTGCGCCCCAGGTCAGCGCCGGCACAGCGCTTCCCGGCTCCCGCTGCTCTGGGGCATCAGGGGTTTGCACCAGCAGTTTACATATGCGTTGGGTTTGGTGATCTCTTTAATCCTTCAGAAAAGGAATCAGGGGTGAAACCATTATATAATTTGTAGTTTTGTGCGTGTATTTGTTGTGGAATGGGTTTGTACTTCTTGTGGAAGCATTGATGTCTTAAGAGACGTCTTAACTTCTGAGTGTTTGAAGACCGTTAAACACACTGAACCTCCGTAAGTGGGTGATTTTTTTAAGAAGTGAGAGGTAATTGACTAAAAGGGTAAAATTCCTGAGGCTAAAAATATGGATAAAGTATAGAATTAAAAAAAAAAATACAAGGTTGTGATTTCAGTGATGAGCCAACCTGGTGTTTCAGAGCAGATTGTGAAGTTTCTTTTTCTGTATTTGAGAAATTTTAGGAAGCATGTTCTTTTATAATAGCCTATTTTGCCAAATATTTGATATAACAGGTTTCTCTTCCTCTTACTGTATTGTCTTTATTTATTTTTTTAATTAGAGATTCACTTCTGGGGGTGTTAGATACTTGGTTGATAATTGCAGGTCACTGGAGCATAGGGATTGTGTGAGTTAGTTTCTTTCCGTCAGACAGGGCTGTGTCTGCGTCCAGAGTTCCTGGCATTCCTCTTGCCTAGCATTCGGCCTCTTTGGGGAGCCAAAGTTTCTTCACTTGTCACCCCACTGGCTTTCAGAGAGAGTTCAAGCTGATTATGTTGACATGATCTGCTTAGTTGTTGATTAATGCAGTATTTAAGTGCTTACTAGCTAACCACTGTAGTATTGATGCGAACATTGTTTCCCTGCATAAAGGGAAATTATTCTAATTAGGATGGACGAGCTATATTGTTTTTAGTTACACCCTTCATTGTTAAGAATGATTTCCGTATTGGGGAATAACAAGAGTTTCTCAACTTGCAAAGCAAATATCCTAAAACTATTTTCTGAAAACAATGATTTGAATTTTCTTCTTACTGTTCCTTTTTTTCTTTCCCCACATTAGGGCTCTTTGTTTTTTTGTTTGTTTGTTTTTTGTCTTCTGAGGGGCAACAGAGCATGATTACATTTTTGTTTCTCAGATA
Source organism: Micronycteris hirsuta (assembly GCA_004026765.1). NCBI lineage: Eukaryota > Metazoa > Chordata > Mammalia > Chiroptera > Phyllostomidae > Micronycteris > Micronycteris hirsuta. The sequence goes on from PVJI01001104.1 coordinate 94,261, forward strand.
GTATTATGCTGTTTTTTGAAACCCTATTAGTATGATTTAGATAATGGGACAACACAATTTTTTTTTCATAGTAAAATCACTTTGTTATGGTTATCTGTTTCTTTCTTTTTTCTTTTAATAGACCGTCCTTTTTTCTAACTTGATAAATAACATTTGAGGTACCAATATACATAAATATATGTGTTAATTATATTGAACTGGAGGTTTTAGAATAAAAATTAAATCTAGGGATTTTTTCAAGTGAAATCCTATTAAATCCCGAAGTCAGATGCAGTATAAAACTTACATCAAAGCCAAATGTTTATGGAGCATTGTTTAATGTTTGTATAATGAAAGTCTCTTCATTCCTTGGGCTTAATAATTTGTTTTAGCAACAGGATAAAATAAAGCCAGTAATGGCCTTAATTGAAAAGTAATGCTGTTCCAATTTAAATAATAACTGACTCATTATTTCCTGTTAGTGTGGTTACTTTTTTATTGGATGCTATCTGTATGTTGGCATTCCGGCAGATTATTTTTCTTCAGTTTAAAGTACAGTCCAGTTTACTGTAACGTGATAGCATGGTGACCTTCTGAGAGTGTAAGTATATGTGGAATGAAACCGTATGGCAATCAATATGTACTTTCAATTTTGTCTACTGAAATACTGAATTTAATAGATCATTATCCAAGTTCTAATTTGTAAGCCTTTTTTCAGAAATCACAATTCTTACAGTTGACCAGCAGGTGGCAGTCTACCATTAATGGATTTTTGCTCTCATCTTTCAGGTTGTCCTTCACTAACATTCAAAAAAAGCTGTAGTCTGAAGAAGGGCTTTGTTTTAATTGTTTGCATAAAAGAATTGTACTTTCAAGCTTTGTGAGTTGCAAAAGTGCCCTACTGTTATGGCTTGCATTGAACAATGTGGAAAGTCTCTTCATTTTGGGGCTTAATAATTTGTTTTAGCAACAGGATAAAATAAAGCCAGTGACGGCCTTAACTGAAAAGTAATGCTAGTGTTCTAATTTAGATGATCTTAAGCTCAGAGAGTCCCAAGATCTCAGTCAAGTCTGCGCTTCTGCCCCTTGCTTACGATGCAGGGGCATTGGAGCAACATTTGTAAATTACTGTGCGTCTCACATCGGGACATAGAGTTCTTAGTCCTCTTTTAGTCTACTCCTAGAAACATTAAGGTTAACTAATTCTTCCACAGCCCCTGGCCTCCCATTTCCTAACTCTAACCTTAGTGTTATTGTCCAAGTAACTCTACAGTGTACTAAGCCGCTGATGTTTGGTTATAAAGTGAAGTTGTCACAGATTATGATGAGAACAGCTCACTTCTGTTTAAACAGTGTGCGGCCTCTACCCCTACCACTCCTCCCTCCTGGGAACCCTTATCGTGTATTTGTCCTAAAAACATTACCCACCTGCCCTGTACTTTACATTATCAGTTATGTATCTTTTTATCTTGTGGATGATGTGCCTTTATATTTTGAGAAAAATTTCCAGTAACAGATTCGATTTGCATGGGCAGAAACTTGAGCAAATGCCAAACTAGCAGGGGGCCATTATTCTGTTCTATAAATAAGTTTAAAAAAAGAAAGAAACACACACACTGAAACCTGTGAATCAACATGTTTTGGCCTAATTGAGGGGAAAAGCAAGATAGATAAATTTTGAAATGCAAATGATCACCTTCTGTTATTGAAGTATAGTTTCTGCCAACTTTGTGATCTTAGCTTTTAAAAGTCATAGTCATTTCAACAATAGACTGCCAAGGATGTCTGGTATTGACAGGCTTCTGTAATAAAATGAAGAATGTTTTTTTTTTTTAAAGTTGCCACTTTTTATATTAAAGAAAACAAATCCAGCAACAGAAAGACAAAAACCATGGAGCATTCTCTGTCTACATCTGTGAAAAAGCCAGCAAATAAATGGCTGCAGCTGCAGGCCCGTCAAGAGGGTCTTGAGAATATGAATTCATTGATCAAACCCAACCCTGTTTTCAAAGTAGCAGCCCTTCCTTTTAGGTTCACTTTGTATCCTTAGATTATCTAGGATGGTTCCCTAGAAAGATTTTATTTTACATAAACATCGTTCATAGTAAATGGGTTCCTTTCATACCAGAGAAACAGAACTGATTTCAAGACGAGAACGAGCAAAGAAATAGTCCTCAAAGTAGGAATAGGTTGTATAGCATGACAATATAAGTGGAACAGTGTCTAATGTCCATGTTAGGAGACTTTCAGATATGGTATTAAGAGACTTTTGGACCGGTTCCCCTATTTTTCAGTGTGAGAGACTACAGAATAAAGACCGGAGTGAACTGGTTATCATTCCCCAGGGGACCTCCTTGTTGTTACTCTGCTTGTGTTTCTGTTTGCGCACGCACCTGGGTGCACCGGGTTTGTGTGTTGTGTTAGAACTATCACAGCTCAGAACGGTTTTTTGTTACAGCATTTTAAGTATAAAGGAAAGATAAAATGTTAAGAAAGTATTTTTCTTTTATTAGTTTATCAGTCTTAACCAATCATTAAAAAACAGCTAGAAACTAGAACCTATGATAGTGAGCATATAAAATGCAAACAACTGTATTTGAAAGTTTACTATGCAGTCTAGGTGGGTTGAGTTGTTTATGTTAGATCTTATGCTAATAATATCACTGAAGTTTCCCATCCTAGTCTTGAGACGTTGAGGTGGGATCCTATCAGCGCGTGCCCTTTGCCTTTCGTTTCCACCCTGCCGTGAGTCTTTATAAATGCCCGAAGTTCACATCGATATTTCTCATTGAGTGCTTGTCAGACTTGAGAATTATAGGTGAATCTGTGTGTAAATCGAAGAAGTCCAAAATGCTCTTTACTGCATCCCGGTCTCCACGCTCCCAGATGTCAAACGACAGCTTTGCTTCCTCTCTCAGGCGATTTCACACATGGACACAGCTCACAGCTGACGGGGAAAGTGAAACATAGAAAAATCAGGCCGAAAGCTGTCTGCAAAATTCAGTTAGGAGCATGACCTTTGTTTACTACCATTCTTTGCTCTTCTAGCCTGACTTTATCAAATAGTCCATGAATATATTTTTTCGAGAGTAGTTTCCCTTGCTCTTCTCCATGAACATGTTTTACACACAATTTGTTGCGTTTAAAGCATGACACTCTGTATGATAGTTATGTATTTGATTATTAGATCTGGGAGTCAGACCATGAATGGTTTAAAATATCATGAGGCCATCATAAGTTTAAAATTCAGAATATTGAGATAGAATTGAGAGTTGCTAACCCTTGGTATTCGTCCCATATCAGCCATTAGCTCACTGCACGACCATATTGTACAAGTTATTGGACTTTCTTGGCCTTGCTTTACCAGTAATTAAACAGAGTTGTGAGTGCAGAAAAGATCACCAATGTCAAATCATCTGATTCCTTTCTTATACAAAATTTGGTCAAAATTCAAGTCCCTCTTATTAGGCAAGGATTTTTTTTCCCCCAAGAATAAATATTGATTTTTTTGTCTAACATTAATAGGGTTAAAAGAATTAATCTTACATGTGGACGTTATATGCATATATTTTTACTCATAGAGTATGTACATAAAGAATATATTGTGGAAATGGGAGACTTATAGAAAATATTTAGAGGAAAAATGCCAAGACAGTATTTTTGAGTAGGGTGAAATTTGAATGGCAAGATTCTCAGCACACAAAATTGTTTGAAGAAGACTCATTTAAACCTGAGAATTTGGAGTCCTGGGTAACTTCATCAAGCATGAGGAGTCTAATTTTAGGAATACAAAACTGATAGAGGAAGCAAACAAACAGAGTTGTATACTTTGGAATAATAATGATATAACCAGGAAAAATACCTGTATCCCTGCTGCAGTCTGTCTCCCCCCCACTCCTGCAAGGGAGAAAGAAGAATAAGACAAGAGGGAGCTTTAGAAATAATTTTAAAAGAGTAAAATATTTGTGGTTAATATTTAAACATTACGTTTCAAACAGTAACTCTTTTGTTCGATTTACCCTTAAGCAAAACTTCAACAGTGGTGCTCTGGTACATAGTAAATGTTTTAATGTTTTCCTTGAACGATTAGCAAGTACATTTAATCTTTTGCCTTCATTTGCTATTGTCATAAAAATGAAATCTTTTTCTTCAAGAGAGAACCAGTTAACTTTTCAAATTTGTGATAGAACAGTGCAAATTTTACACTAAGGCTTTCCTAATGCAGTTCCTGTACATTAAAGAAGCCTGTGCCCTGTTAATATATTAGGATAAGCAAAAAGAGCTTCAAGTCAGCTCAAGTCTTACATTGTCCAGGCAAAGCTCTTCTGGTGGAAAGAAGATTAAAGGGTTGCTTTATGTAAGTTTGAGGTTCTAGAACCTTGGGGTCCACGCCTAGGTAGAATGTGCCCTGGAACCCTCAAAACCGCCCTGACGAGGGGCCAGTCACCTTCACCTCTGGGTGGAGGTCACTCGTGTGGAAATAGGCCCGTTCCGAACCACCCTTCTCGTCTGGCCGGAATGCGATTGGTCTCCAGTGGTGGGAGCGGGACAGTGACAGCAGAGTGTTCAGTCTCTGTTACTTGGCACCGTAGCGAGTACCACTGTAGTTCTGCTCACGAGAAGGGATTCTTCAGCTGTTGGAGAATTTATAAGAGTGAAAGAATTGATACTGTATTTTACCTCTTCTGTGTGAAAACATTACCTCTACATTTCATAATGCCACCTGATATTGGAGAATGGGGGGTTTACCTCAAGTTTTAAATTATTCAAAGGAGGTTAATTTCAGTCTCTTATTAACTTCAGACATTTTTCTTTAAGATCTTGAACAATTTTCCTTGTTTGTTTAAAAGAGGAGCAAGAGACTAAGCATAGCTGCAGCGTACTGCGTCTTAATTTTCAGGTCAAAACTGATTTCGGGCGACTCTTCAGTTCATTGGTCTCATGACTTTGACCAAATCATCAGTTTCTCTGCCATGTGAATCTGGTTATTTCTAATCTCCATGAGGCAACCAGGGATTACTCCTCCTAAGCCATTATTCACAACTACATCTTTCAAATAAATGCTTTAAGATACTAAGATTTTAAAAAAATCAGTGATGATAAAGCAAGTCAATTCCTGAAGTTTCTTTTATAGAGGTGCTTGCGCCCAGCACAGCAGCAGAGCAGCAGAGAAGGGGGAGTGTGTCCGTGGTTCCCACAATTTTCAGGTAGCCTTTTTCTCATCAGCCAACTTGAATGGTGGTGGTGGGTACCACTGTGACACCTGGGGCTGTTCAGAATGGCCTTGCGGTGGTATGATCAGTGGAAAATGGAACATGTTCTTGAGGTTTTTTTTCCTATTAGAAATGCCGGATGAGAGAGTAAGCAAGATTGTGCAGGGCTCAGAATTCTAATTATAACCAGTCAATCAGAAGTCGTAAGGCAGTTACCCATTTCTTATTCTATCTCACAAGAAAACGGTATAGTAATGACACCTGTAAACTCCCTTGAACAAGTAATTCTTGGTTCTGGAATGCTGAATCAAGTTAAGGAGTTTTGACTCAAGCTCAGAACGTGGTCATCCGGTCACCACGACAAGAGCTGGGTGGTGGGAGAGAGCAGAATTCGGTGTTTTGTCAAGGCTGGCCTGAGTTAGCTGGTGGCGGTGTGTACTTGCTTCCAGCTCCCCCGTGTAACAAACCAGGCCCAGGGGTTCAGGTAATTGAATTACCTGAAAACCAGCTGAATTAATGTGGTGGCATCAGGAAGCAAGGGCTAGAGACTGGGATGAGCCAAGAAAGCCGGAAAGGTGGGCCCAGCCTCACACCCCTCCCGTCACTGTGGGGCCACCTGGAGAGAGAGCCCCCGGTGTGGACACCCTTCTGTGCAGAGTGTTGGCGGCTGTCCTTGGCCTTGTCTGGATAGCACTCCAATGAACTCCAGTAACGTGATCCAGGCAGCTTCTAAACAGATACCGCATTTGACTGATCAGTTCAGCACAATGTTGAGGACTTTATGCAATGTAGAGATGGTAATTATGCAGCCAACATTTTCTGAAATAGTATAAAATTGGGAAAAAAGGAGGAAAATGCCCATTTGAAAGGATAGGGTATGAGACGCAAGTTCGAAGCTCTAATTAGTCTCTCTCCCTGAGAATTAAGCTCTGCTGCATAGAGATTTTGGGCAGGTGAGTTTCTTCTGTCCAAAACACCTCATTTCAGTTAAAGTACACAGTCTCTTTAAACAGTTGTGCACCGAGAGACTTTTAAACTTTAAACTTCTGAACTTTGATGATTTAGGTTATAGGCATTTGAGGAACAAGTCAAACCTGGAATTAAAATGAAATTTTATTCTTATATTGGCGTGGCTTTTAATTTTTTGCTCTCAGTTGAAAGATTTTGTCTTGTTTGTGGAAACTTTAAAAAATATTTCAGTTTCTAAAATAATACTTTGGGGGCCCGGCTAGTGTAGCTCAGTGGATTGAGCATGGGCTGGGAACCAAAAGGTCCCGGTTCGATTCCCAGTCCGGGCACATGCCTGGGTTGCAGACCAGGTCCCCGGTGAGGGCCATGTGTGAGGCAACCATACATTGTTCTTTCTCCCTCTCTTTCTCCCTCCCTTCCCCTCTCTCTAAAAATAAATAAGATCTTTAAAAAAATAAAATAAAAAATAAAATAATACCTTGGGAGAAAAGTAGGTAGTATGGTTGTCCTAGAGAACACTTAAATGAAATTGATTTTGGTAACATTTAAATAAAATTTCTGACCGATACCGATCGTGTCACCAGGCCGGCAGCCAGCTGTTGCAGCCGGCTTGCACGTTTATAGCGCCTTTCATGGACTTGTGTGCCAGGAGTCCCTGTGTTGAAAAGGGGCTGGGGAGACCTTGAGGTATCTCCCGGGCCTGTCTTTTTCCTGCTGCCAGGGCTTTGCACCTTCTTTCCTTGCCACATGCCCTTTGGGCCAGAACGAACTGTAGCGATCGTCACCTCTGCAGAGGGGAGCACTGGAGGGTGTCCCGCTGACCCCCCCCCGCCCTGAGCCACCATCACATCTTGCCTGGACTGCTGTGTCTCCAGCTGAATGACCTCCGTTCTCACCCTCCTTTTGTCTGTTTCGTCCAGCAGCCAGAGGACACTCTAGGGAGCGTTCGAAACTTTCCAGCCTGCCACGTGTCAGAGTGCCCAGTGGGACCCGAGAAAATGAATGTGATGAGGCCTTTTTAGGTGTTTTGAATGGACAGTGCTGCCACCCGAGACTGGCACATTTCTTTGGCAGACGTTTGCTAGGTGGTTCCTGTGTCCCAGGCACTGTGTCTAGGAGTTAGAGATACAAGATGTAATTGGTAAAATATTGTCAGTTACCTTGAAGATTTCTATGAAAAAAGAGACTACCCAAACAGAAGACCTATACCATTGGTTAATTAGGACATTAAGAGACTTTTGTAGGTGCAGAGTTGTATCTATAGAATGGTAATTTACCAAGCTAACAAAAGATATGCTTAGCTGTCCCTTTCCTCCCAGTTTGGTTCCATATAATGTTGGACACAGAAAAATTCTTTCTTCTGTGTTTCTTTCTCTTTGCTCTTTAGTCATCAGCTGCAGTGGAAGACTAATGCTCAGCCCCTGCGTGGAAAATCTTTATACACAGCAAGAGCTGGTGAGAGAAATTGACTAGAATTTTGTAATTCTAGTCCCTTTCAATTAGCAACAGATGCTGCAGGGAAAGCCTGCCTGTGTAGGAACACGGCACAATCAGGAGTACTCCTTGCAGAAAAAAATATGTGCTTTTCCTTGGTCCAGATATGTCAGTGTGTCAGTAATGATAGATTAGAATTTTTCTTTTTAACCTTTCTCTCCTCCTAAGGCCATTAATGAAGTCTGTCTCCCTTGGAAGAAAGTTAACAAATGTTTGGTCATTTGTAACAGCATTTTAAATCTTACCGAACGCTCACAGAATTTGTAGAAACATTTAAACACTCCAACTTGTTTTCTGACACTGTAAAAGTGTGCATGGTGTTTACTTTTAAGGTTTATAAGAATGTGGCTTAATTTTCATATTGTCTTATTCACTGAGGATTTGTCTTTTATTCCAAAAGCTAATGTATTTTTGTTACTTATGTTTCTTTTCCAAAAGGAAGAGCAAGGATTCTTTTTTTAAAAAGATTTTATTTATTTATTCCTAGAGAGAGGAATGGGGGGCGGGACAGAGGGAGAGAGATGTTGGTGTGAGAGAGAAGCATCAGTCGGTTGCCTCCTGTGCGTGCTCTGACCCGGGACTGGCTGGCAACCCTGGCAGGCGCCCTGCCTGGGAGCCGCACGGCGGCCCTTCACTTGGTGGAACGACGCCCGGAACCTGCTGAGCCACGCTGGTCAGGGGGAGAGTTGGAGTTCTTAAGATGAAATTTTTTAATTAAAATAAATTATTTTGGGAAAAAAATTTAAAAAATTAATTTGGAAAATAATTATGTGGCATTAGAAAAATTTATTTACTCTTCTTCCCCTAAATATAATTACTATTGATGATCATTTTAATATATTACATAGGTCTGTGCCTTTAAACTTGTTCTGTCATTCTGATATTTGGATAGAGTGCTATGTCATTTATGTGACAAATTCTTCCAGCATCTGAATGTTGGCTTACACTGACTATGACATAAACACTTATTTGCAACAATTGCTTTTTCATTGGGATTTATGTGACCTCTTAATAACAATTTCACAGTTACTGTTATTGTGAGAGTGAAAAGAAATAGGCTTTTAAGATTCTCTTTATTAAGAAAAGTATAGTTAAGGAAAAGAGTTTAGGAAAAATATTTAAATACTCGTCCTAAATTAAAAGAGAATTTTTTAATAAGTCTAAGAAATTCAGAACTGCCTATATTTCCTACCATGTCCTGGAAGGAAGATAGCAACAGAACATATGCAAGATGATGATTTTCTTTATTTAAGATTTTATGTATTCATTTTTAGACAGAGGGGAAGGGAGGGAGAGAGAGAGGGAGAGAAATATCAATGTGTGGTTGCCTCTCACCTGCCCCCAACTGGGGACCTGGCCCGCCTCCCAGGCATGTGCCCTGACTGGAAATCAAACCAGCGACCCTTTGATTCGCAGGCCAGTGCTCAATCCACTGAGTCACACCAGCAGGTGCAAGATGATTCTTCTGTATAAAGCTTTGTAGAAAGGTTGGTCCTCATTTAAAGCTTGAGTTTGACATGCATTTTCTGTAAAATTTCCAGCATAGCATTTGCATTATCTTTGGTTATTTTGGAGTCATATCTTTGTCAAACATAAGCGGCTTAAATTGTATAGTCCTGAAAGGCAGGGTAGACAAGTAAGTACCTGCCATGATTTAGGGAATGCTGAGATCAGGTGGTCTGTCCAGTGTCTTTCCTACTTCCTCAGGTTTGCGTGGATATTTTTTTTTTCCCTTCACTTCTCATACAGATATAGACATTTCTGGTTTCCTGAGTCCAAGCTACCTCTTTTTATACTCCTTTACTTTTCAGGAGTTAACGCTTTATAGTTACAGCTTTGGGGTCAGGTAACATTATTATTTTTGGCTATAGCGGGGAGACTCAGGAAACTCTGATTATTGTAAAGACTGTACAACCCCCTTATTCTATGTCTTAGCAAGCCCTGTGGCAGTATGGGCCACCAGGGTAGCACTGTGTTTCTGAACACTGTCCTGGCTTGTTGAAAAGTGTTCTAGGAGGTGTTCAACACGAGTAAAGCCAACGTAGGCAAAGTACATTTTACATGGTGATATCTTTATTGTTATGTGAGCTCGTTTATTCACGTGGGAAATGAGACAGTTTGAATCATTAGTGTGAATCAGTAAGATTGTATGTTGTGTTAGAATTTGAGAATGGGTGGTGCTAAAGTGAGAGTTCTAGAATTTTACTAAGCCGTTCCCACACACCTGATGTCCTTAAAAAATCCTGGATGATTTAAAATCGAAGCTGGAACCACATCTGACTCCTTTACATTAAAAGGTGGTGACGGCTAGCGGCAGTGACTTTGATTCATTTCGCCTGCCACCAGGTCCCCGAGGGATGGGGAGGAGTGGCTGTGCCTAGAAAGGAGAAGAAGGAAGATTGGGGGATGCTGGCCCATCATAGCATAGTCCCACTCTTTGGGCATCTTAGGTTCATGGAGGGAGAAGAAGTTGGGAGAAAGGCTCATGAGTGCTTTTGAAAACGCTTCCAGGACCGTAAAGTTACAGGCAGGAACATGGTAGAGAGAGGTCTGGCTGTCCCCGCTTTCAGGGAAGCGCGGTGCCCTCCCCAGCCGGGCTCGGACGGGAGCGTGGCTGGAGCCCTGTCCACACGTGTCTTTGACTCAGACAGAGAATGTCTTTTTTTTTTTAGTTTTTGGGGGGTAATGTGAGAATTTGTTTTCTTAGGGAATAGTTTATTTTTCCTCCTGATCATTGTGCTTGATGCCTACACTTGTGGAGGAAAGGATACTGCTTTTCCGCCCTGGGAATGGAGAACACAGAACGCAGTGGGGGAGGCGGGACCGGCACGGAGACAGAACGTGTTGGGTTTTATAGGAAAAGTAGTTTGAAAGGTGACAAAACAGTGGTAGAATTTATCCTTTAAAACATGTTTCTGCTTGTACTTTTCAGAGATTAAAAAAAGGTAGGAATTTAAAGGGATTTCTCAGCTCCGCTGTGTTTTATTCTTAAAATAGCCTCACACTTTATTTGGTATTTGAGTTTTCTGCTTTTGAAGTGTGGCCCACGTGCCTGATGAGTCAGCTGGTGTTGGTACTGGCTGTGGCGAAGCTTTACAGAGACCGGGCCAGCGCAAATAACGCCCCTCCTTTATTACCAAATCATGGGCGTGTAATTCTGTAACATAACAGTATCACACTCAAGCACACTGTGCAACTTTTTTGGTGAAATGTTCAAATTAAAATGATAAATTATTACACCCTACCAACCACACTCAGGCAGGCCTTACTTCAGCCGGACCCTGTGTAAGTCAGTACTCTTGGTGTATGCTTAAATATTTTGTAGGTTTTGCAAGTAAAGCCGTTTCAGAGCAGTGCTTTTTTCCCCTCATTTATTAATTTATTTATTATATTGTATTGACTATGCTATTACAGTTGTCCCGTTTCCCTCCCTTTATTCCCCTCTGCCCCGCATACCCCCTCCCACCCGCATTCCCCTCCTTTAGTTCAAGTCCACGGGTTTTTGACAGCCACACGACCTCAGGCTTCTTTTTGGCAATGCAGTTTCAGAGTATAGCTTTGCAATGTCAATCTGAGTGTTAGATTAGGGGCTAATTTGTAATAATATTAAAATATTAGGGGCTATTCAGGTTGGGACTCATCAGACGCTGTGGCAATTCACATTTGATCATTAGCTACTTGTTAAGGACTCTGGCAGAACATTGCAGGAATTTCAAAGCAGCATAAAACCCATGAAACTAGTTCTTAGACTCTCCTTAGTTGAACAAGTTCACAGAAACCAATAAAGGAATCCACCTTGTCCGTCTCATCTAGTTCCTCTCAAACTTTTCTGCCCAGGTACTTCTGACTGTAGAGGTGATAGGAAATGAGAGCCCCAGGGGACTGGTGAAATATGATCCTGAAGTTCCTTTGAAGCCTTTTATCTTGCAAATCCATGCAAATTTTACATTCTCTTCCATAATAGATCTGTGTTTCTTTTAATAGTGAAACAATACCCACCCCCTTGCACACGTATAAAAATCTTTATGCTCAGGACCATATTGTGCTTATTTGGTAGTTTCAGGGACCCACCCCTCCAACACGTGTGTGTGCGCGCACGCGCGCACACACACACACACACACACACACAGCGACACATTTCATCCCCCCAACCCCGGGGGGGGGGGGATGGTTGAAACCCCCCGGGGGACGTTCCCAGCAGCGATGTGGGTAACTGGTGTAAAATGTAACTTTTGATGGGCTGGGCTACACTGGTACTGGCGCTTGGCCCTTTGGCTGAGTTTAAAGGAGCCTTTATAAATTGTTTGCATTAGATAGACTTCCCTCAGTGACCCTCTGCTCTACTCTGACAGGAAAGCTTTCTGAGCAGAGACGTGGCCCAGGGCTTTAGTCCAGAGCTCCTCAGCACATGTTGTTAGACCCTATTAAACCATCTTAGTAATTTTCTCAACTTCTGATTGGGTCCGAGGTTCCTTTTTTCCTAGGACACTCAGTTACTACATTTGTTCTTCTCCAAAGTCACCCGACCCACGTAAGTTCTCCATAGTTTGCTTGGAGATTTTAAATGATGCATGTGAAATATTAGACGTAGTTCCTTACATACGGTAAGCAGTCAGTAAATGTTAGCTGCTATTTTTTGCAACTATTATCATTGCAGTGTGTGCCTACTGTGTGCCTACGAGCCTACAAATCATACTGAGAAAGGCAGCCTTGTCGGTAGCCTGCTCAGAACAGATGGCTGACCAATAATTTTGGGTCTTGACTTGCAAACAGGGATCACCTTTATCATAAAACTATGAAACATGTACTACTTGCTGTAGGATTAAAGAAGATGGAAGAGCTTAAATTCTTGAGCAGAAACATACTAAAAGGTAAAACCCTCAGCTACGCCAGTAGGAACAGCAGTGTTAGTTTTGCACTGTTGAGCAGTGTGGCCAGCACGTGGGCTTCTGTGGGGGAGGAGTGCCCAGTCTGTGCTGTGTGTGCGCCGTTGAATGGCTCATAGGTGAGACCTCAGAGTGGGGGCCTGATCGAACGCAGGCCCGACTAAGCTAGACGTTTGGGTGTTACTTAATGGTCAGTGAGAGGCCGTTTCAGAATTTTGAATAGGAAAACGATGTGTTGAGTACTTAAACTGGAAGGAAATGTGCAAAAAGTTGCATTTGGTGACAGGAACATGGTAAATTTCTTTTACTTTTGTCAGGTTTCTAAGGACATACACCCCTTGTAAGGTTTTTGGAGCACACTTTTGAAGGAGAGAGTGGCTCTCTGCGGGCCAGTTGGGAGTCGGTGTGGAAGCAGGGGGCTTGAATCTGGGAGGGCTCCCTACCCACTTTGGATGAGAAACCATGAGGAATTAATTGTCTTTCAAGAGAATCACTGTTTTAGGAGATCATTGATCTCAGATCTAACCCGCACAGTATGGATGAGATCAAGTGATTCTTCAAGGCTCTTGGTCCAGAACTTGTGACTCCTGGTCTGTTGCTTCCTGTAATGTGGGCTAACAGTCAAGCCATGGGTGAGGGCTCTTGGGAAGGACAGACCAGCCTATAGCTTTGCCTTCCCTGCTCCAACAAGCCTAAATGTTTTCATGTCATCTTTTTTTTTTTAATTAGAAATCAATTTTTTTTTAAAGATTTTATTTTTATTTATTTAGAGAGAGAGGGGAAGGGAGGGAGAAAGAGAGGGAGAGAAACAGCAATGTATGGTTGCCTCTCACATGGCCCTCATGGGGACCTGGCCCACAACCCAGGCATGTGCCCTGACTGGGAATCGAACTAGGACCCTTTGGTTCCCAGCCCACGCTCAATCCCCTGAGCTATACCAGCCAGGGCTTCATGTCATCTTTTTATACATTTTTAATTGTATTACTTGGATGTTGACACAGGTTAATAAGCATCGAATGAAAATAAAAATCTCACTACCCCAGAGACAAATCACTAAAACATTTTCTCATATTGTCTCACCAGTCTTTTTTTTTTAATACGTAATTTTAAAATTAGAATTCTGTTGTTTTAGAGCTTGTTTTTTTAAATTTAATATATCCAGACGTTGACTTAGATACTTTAAACTTTGCATGAATGCATCATCTTGATAGTAGTATTCCATCATAAGATGTACCACTGTATATCATTAAATCTCTATAGTTAGAGAGTTCTCAGTTTTTAAAACAAGCCGCTATTTTATAGATGCTGGTGGATCTAGGAGGATTAGGAGACTTGGTTATTCACACAACAGTTGTGTGAGCGCAGCTAGTTAGAAAAGGGAGGGTGTGGTTTGGCCTGAGGCCCTGTATGGGGTGGGAGGCTGGGGGGGTGCTGGCGCGAAGGGAGCGGTTCTGCATGAGTCAGGAAACCGGCAAGCAGAGTGTGGGCGCAGGGGTGTGGACGAAGGTTGCTAGAATGGGCCACTTTGATTCCATATCTTGCATAGGAATGGCTTTTTTCTTTCTCTGGTCCTTGTGACCTTTGTTTCAAGACTTAAAGCTCAAGCTATTTTATGAGTTTTGTGGTTCTCTCACACATAGATTTACTAAGTATTGGTTAAAAGGCTGGGCGCCTGAGCACCACTTCCAGTTATTATGTTCTTCTTCTTCCTTCTTCTTTATATAATTATGCATCTTTATTTATTTATTTTTGTTTTTTTAAATTATGTTTTATTGGCTTTACTGTTACAGTTGTCCCAGTTTTCCATCTTTCCCCCCCTCCACCCAGCACTGCCACTCCCTCAGGCAGTCCCCACATCATTGTCCACTTCCGTGGCTCATGCGTGTAGGCTCCTTGGCGCCCCCATTTCCTGTGCGGTGCTGTGCCGCCCCATGGCTGTTCTGTAACTACCTACTTGTGCTTCTTAGTCCCCTCACCTCTTCACCCGTTCCCCCCCACCATCTGGCAACCATCAAACTGCCTCTGTGTCCATGATTCTGTCTCTGCTCTTCTTGTTTGCTTAGTGTGTTTTTTAGATTCAGCTGTTGATAGATATGTATGTATTGCCATTGTATTGTTTCCAGTATTGACCTTTTTCTTTCTACCCCAAACCCTTAGGACATTATTGTTATGAGTTGTGGGCTACCTGCCGACAACTAATAAGTGTGTTTTGTCATTCAAATAGAAGTAAAAGGGCAGATATTGATAAAGCTTAGTGATTAATTGGATGCCATTAGGAAAGGACAAGAATACCTGAAACGCGACTTAAGGGCTAAAAGCCTCAGAAGTGGTGAAGTGAGGAGTTTTTACTGATTTGTGGAGAAACCTGAAAGATGACACCTGCAAACTCACATTACGTTTAAGGAGCTTGTGCTGCCTGGATGGGGGTAACACAGATAAAACTGTGATCTGCAGACACTCTACAATCCCTTATCTTAGCCAGTAGTTTCAGTGGTGACTTAAGACAACACGTCTCTGTACTCGTAATAACAAAATGGGTAAATTTGCATTGTACATGCTCTCTCTGTAGTTGAAATCAATTGATTATATAGGAGAGGGATGATACGGTGAACTAGGTCTTAGTTCTGCTACTGATTTACTATGTGACATTGGACAGGGCATTTCACCTCTCTGGTTTCTAATTTGCACAAGGATAATTAATACTGGTTTAAACGATTTTTGCAGTTTCTTCTGGACCTAGGGTTTTTATGTTAAAACAAGACATGACCTCTGAGGTAGAGTTGGCTATACTTTCTCAAATTTGAAAAATTAAGCAAAATGCTAATCTAGTAGATTCACATAACTTTTAAGTATAGCATCTTGAAGGTGTCCCTCTATCAACCAAAGAACAAATGTCTCAGTTTAATATATGACTGTGTCAAAAAAAAAAAAAAAATGCAACCGCAGTAGGTGACCAAAGGGATAAGTAACTTTCAGGAATTTTGAAAGCCCAGTAGTATTTAGTATATGCTCTCTCAGCATTAAAAAGGTCACCTTGCTTATACATGTTAATTTTGAAAGTTTAATTGACCTTTGGAATTTTAATAGCAACCTTTTTTGGTGTACGTAGAGGTTGGAGCAATCACTGAAGAAACCGAAGCCTGTGATTGGTGGAGTTTGGGCGCCGTCCTCTTTGAACTTCTCACTGGCAAGGTAAGCAGTGACCTGGACGCTTAATAAGCTTTACCAGCTGCTACCTTGGTTTCAAATTGAGAACGTTTAGCCTTTGCCTTTAGTTTTTAGATCAGGGACTCAGTAAGAAAACCTTTGAGATATAAACGTTTATCAAGATTCCAGATTTTTTTTTTTTTTTTTTTTTACAAAAATAGAGTTGTATTACACTGAATACATTGATGGTAAAATTCTGTTATTCACAGTGTTAGTACACAGTAGGATAGAAGCCTAAACATTTTTTCTTTTCATTTTTTCTGATTCACTTCGAACAGAGTTCTATCTGTGAGGTACATGCCAGGATGTATTAGAATTCTCTGGATGAATTTTAAGCATCTTGTCTGAAGTCAAGAGGGAATTCTCATTTTAGAAAATTAATATAGAAATGAAAAGTAACATATTTTTCCTCAATACTGTACATTTTTCCTGTGTGCTAGCTTAAGGACAGAATTTAAACTTTTTCTGATCAATAACTTTTAAGAAAGACATTTGAGGTTAATAGAGTTTAGTAGAGTATTGTACAGATTGCCTCCTGGGAAGAAAACAGAGGAAGTGAACAGTCATATTTTTGTAAGTAGTCATTTACCTTAAATATGTAGATAAGACTGAATTCCCAAGACAGTTGTAGGATTTATAAATCACCTATACATGCACTTATACCATAATGTACTATACATACGTAAAGTATCATTACTAACAAATTCTAATATTTGAAGGTCATTAATACATTAAAAATTTTAGCGATATCTAAAGTCCCTTTTTAGTTTTTTTTAAATTTTTTCTTTGTTGATTTTAGAGAGGAAGGGTAGGACAAAGAGAGGGAGAGAAATGTCGATGTGAGAGAGAAACATTGATTGGCTGCCTTTTGTAGGTGCTCCAGCCACAGACCAAACCCCACAACCCAGTCACAGGCCCTGACTGGGAATCAAACCCGCGACGTTTCAGTTTGCAGGACGACGCCCAAACAACTGAGCCACACCAGCCTAGGGGCCCCCTTTTAGTTTTGATATGGAATGTAAGCTCTTCTACTTATGAGCCATTTTCTTTATAACTAAGGGAAAAGGGCTGGTAGCATCAGCTTACGATGTGATTTTGCTGATTGCCTTCAATCCAGTTGGAGGTTTGGTAGGCATAGCGCCCTCGTCCCGAACTGCCTGGGTGGCACTGCCGAATACCGCACCTGCAGTCACATCATGGTCGCATTCTCTGTGTGTGCTGTCCGTGTGTCCCGGGATAAGGAGTGTGCCTGACTGATTGTTTCAGACTCTGGTCGAGTGCCATCCAGCGGGAATAACCACTCACACTGCTTTGAACATGCCAGAATGCGTCTCTGAAGAGGCTCGCTCGCTCATCCAACAGGTAATATATTTGACCTATTGGCCAAGTGTATCCACCATGCAAGTCGGTAGAGCCTGCAGCCCCAAAACCTTTAAGAAATTAATTTGAGGCAAGAAAGACCCACTACTAACTACAGATTCAGAATTAATACTGTATATCTTTAGGTTTCTGCTATTATCTAATTATTAGTGAGGTCCCAGAGAACAGGTAAAGTTTATTGGTATTCATTTTTTAAAAAAATTCAGGCTACTGTGTAGTCAATTTCACATATTTGTGTGGGCATGAGATTTAAGTATTGCTTTTCCCAGGCATAGGCCTGGAACTCGGGTGAGCTTCTTAAACTGATTCCCTGCATTGAAAATGCTCCTCTGGTTCTGAACACCAGATTTGGTGAGTGCGCTGAGGGTGTCAGCGCTGCGGCGTGACAGGCCCACGTGCGTTGGCAGTAACTGTCAGGCCCAGGGTCCGTACACTTTTATGAAAAATTTAAAGGGAAAGGTTATTTGAAAAGATCAAGAACTAAAATTTTTGTTTAAAGAAACATGAAATTTTTTAAATCAGGGAAAACAAAATTTTGGAAAAGGGGAGTGGGGCTAATACATTAAGAAGAGAAATACCTAGTATCCTGTTGGAGAGCGGTTGTGTTCCACTCACAGAGATATGCAGGGCCTGGTGCTGTAAGCGGCGAAGGCAAGACAGAAATAAGTGTCGCAGATGGGGGTGACGAAGGCTGTCGGATGGGGTTAAAGAGTACTTGTCCGGTGGGGTTAAGGAGGGGCTACCCTTGGTGCGGTGGCGGTATTAGGAAAGGTATTATGCAGTGGGCGTTATTTTTGGGGAGCCTTAGATTGATTTTTGGCATGACAGGGTTGGATGTGGGAGGCATAGCTAGGTGGAATGATCAGCTTCAACCAAGGATGAAGTCTAAAAGCAGCAATTAGGGAAGTCAGAAGTTTGGTTTGTCTAGAGTGGAAGGATAAATACGGGGGTGAATAATAGTAGCCGATGAATGTGGAAAGCTAAGTTGGGATTCTGTCATGGGATTCTACTTGCAGGAACACCAGGGTAGAGGGATAATATTTAATTCAGTAACAAAATTGAGATGTGGAGGTTTTGTACAGCAGAGCGAAAGGATCGGAATTGCACTTCATGAAGGTTCTGAAAATATAAAGCAACGTAATCAGGGTGGAAGTACTGGGATGAGAACACCCTGAGCCCTTTGGAAAAGGGTTAAGAGATAATGGGAAGATATAGAAAACATTTCATTCTAATGGGAAGAAGGACAGCTACTCACTTGATTTCATCCTATTTGTTGTGGCACAAAAAAGGTAAATTTAAAGAATTTTTGTTGGTAAATAACTTAAGAAAGGATAGCAACTGCCTTTTTTGTTGTTGTTTCTCTTCCTTAAAGAAGTAGTCATTATACAGGGGAGGGGGCAAAAGTAGGTTAACAGTTGTTCATATGAAAAATAATAATTAATAATATAAGAATAAACTGTTTCTTGTACTCACAACTGTTAACCGACTTTTGCCCCACCCTGTATAATAATGCAAATAGAATTCCTTGCATTAATTTATAAAGGTCTGCTGCCCCCGTCTGTGTTAGAATTATGTTGTAAAGGAGCCTGGGCGTAAGGTGTGTTCAGTCCCCAAATGCGGATGCTTAGAGCTTGTGTAGTAGCTCAGCGGTCTGTCATTGGCCTGCCTAAGGAAACTACCACTCATGTCGAGGAAGCATCGTCAGGAAAGGGAAAAGGGGTCTCTTGGCGTGATTAGCAATTTGTCACTTCACTTTCCTCTTCCACTACCTCACAGGCCATAGAGGTCATTTAAAAAAATCACAGAATGATTTATTTGGAAATAATTATTCTGCTTTGGGGAGATTTCCCCTCTTTGGTCTGTCTGCTCCTTGCTTTTTTTCTAGATTTCATAAAGCCCTGTTCCCATGGTTTAGTCATCTCAGTCAAGTGAATGGTACTAAAGGAAACATAGTTACGTTTTAAATGCAGTTTTTAAAAAAGCTACTTACATTGTACAAATCCTCAGAGCATGTATGTTTGTACTTTATGGTGTATATTTAGTTAATTATGACACAGTTGCTTTGTCAGTTGAAAGATCATTATATGAGGAAAAGCAACCTTCAAAACAAATTTCTGTGTCTTTTTTTTTTAAACTTTATTTTTCTTTTTTAAGATTTTATTTATTTCTTTTTAGAGAGAGGGGAAGGGAGGGAGAAAGAGAGAGAGAGAAACAGCAGTGTATGGTTGCCTCTCACATGGCCCTCACTGGGGACCTGGCCTGCAGCCCAGGCATGTGCCCTGACTGGGAATCGAACCGGTGACCCTTTGGTTCCCAGCCCGCGCTCAATCCACTGAGCTACACCAGCCAGGGCCCAAATTTCTGTGTCTTTATCACTCAGTTTTATTGCCTCTTCTTCCGGAACAAGGAGATTGGCAGTGATTGTCTTGGATTTGCCACTGGTCGACCCGTTCTCTTAAGCAGTGGAGTCTCGTGTGCTCTCTATCGAGGCCTGGTGTAGTACTTAAAATGGCAGAATAAGCAAGATGGTCATGAGAAAAACAAATATTCTTTTGCCTATAGATTTAGTCTTACAACTGTATAGAAGAGTCTGTGAACTAAGTGAATTGACTTCAGTAAAATGAAAACGTGAACTTCTATTGGAATTTCATAATGAGGTCATGCTTTCCATAGAATGGTGGAGGAAAAGCCAGTTGTGACAAAGAAGAAAGAACTTACATGTTTCCTGAAATGGTAAAAAATATACTATAATTATAGTTCATTCTTACCAATATTTGATATTTTAAATTTATATTCAAGTGTCTGGTACTCTCTGACCATCAGTCAGTAGACATGAATTGTCTGATTTTGAAAATGGGTTTGATACATTCAGGATAATCTTATGTTTGTTTTATAATAGCTTTTCTCCTAGCACATTTTAGCAACTGATAATGCAGTAATTCTTGGAGGACTTAGATTGAATAAACAGTAGTCATTCTGTTTGCTAGATACAATAATTTCAAGTTAAAAGACTGTGAGCACAGCCATTTGAAGTGAATGCTTCGCTGCCTTTGTGGGTTTGGCCACATCAGGGTGAAGTACTGCATTCCTGAAGCGTGCAGATCACACACTCCGAGGCCCAGTAGCAGTGTGGTTAAGAGCGTGGATTCAGGAGCCGCAGTGCTGAACTCAAGTCTTATCTTCGCTACTTTGCACTTCCCTGGGTCTCTGTTTTCTCGTTGCTGAAATGGAGAAAATAATAGTAGGTACTTGTAGAATTGGGAGTTAAGTGAAGTAACCTACACGAAGCACTTAGAATATGCCTCGCACACAGTGAGCGTCACGCAAATGCCCTGCGTTGTTGCTGGTGGTGGGGATGCGGTGAGGGCTCACACGCGCAGTTGGCCCCCAGGGTTGCTGACGTCAGGGTGAGGCCGCTGCTGCGGACGCGATGGGAAGGTCTCAGAAGAGCCGTGGCCTGGTGCCGACTAGGAGGTCCGTTGATACTTTTCACACAAATGATGGAATGAGTGAAGCAGGAATGGAAGAAAAAATAGAAATAAAGGAAAAATAAGAAATAGAAGTTGAGGTTAAATTTGAATAGTGGGCTTTTCTATATGTGCAGAATCACTAATGTAAAGACATTATTTAAATATTTTAGTTACAGTTGGCTACATTTTGTGAAAAAAAATTTGCTATGGAAATATTCTCAGGTTTGAATGGTGTATGAGGAAGTTGGCAAATTCTTTCCTCAAAAAAGGAAAGTATAAAGTGAGACAGAAATGGCAAAAACAACCATCTCAGTCTTCTGGAAATTGGTCAGAGAAATACAAAAGTCCAAAAAGTGTTTATGCTTGAAAAACAGTGGAACTTTGGGAAGGAACAGCGGCACTGCCCGGCATCCTTGCCTGGGGCTGTGCCCACTGTCCTTTCCCTGCTGGGTCAGGTGTGAGGGTTCTGCCGGACGGGGCAGGCCACAGGGCCACCCCGAGGCTGCATGCAGGTGCATGGGAGCGGGGAGGAGCCCCGTGAAAAGTCAGAGCCAGGGCCAACTTGATTGTAGCCTGCGTTTTGCATGCGTTCCCATTGGCAGAGGATGGAAGCTTTAGTGGCTGTGGTATTTTTTCCTCCATTTCCCCACGCCCCTTCCTTTGGTACCGTCATGTTCTCTGCATCTATGGATAGGTTTCTGTTGTGTGCTTCTGGAGTCCGCATATAAGTGAAACCATATAGTATTGGCCTTTCTTTGTCTGATCGTGTTCACTTAGCATAATACTCTCTGTGTCCATCCATGTTGCTGTAATGGCAGAATTTCATTCTCTTTTGTTGCTGAGTAATATTTTATTCTATGTGTATATATACCATGTTTTCTTTAGCCATTCATCTATTGATAACGGATACCGTGGCTCCTTCCCTATCTCGGCTGTTGTAAGTAATGCTGCAGTGGACGTGAGGGTGCACATATCTTTGAGTTCTTGTTTTCGTTTTCTTTGCATAAGCGCTGGCAGTGGAATTGCTGGGGTGTGTGGCAGCTGTATTTTTAATTTTTTTGAGCAGTCTTCATACTGTTTTCCATTGTTGCTGTACCAATTTACAGTCCCATCAACAGTGTACCGGGTTCCCTTTTTTCCACATCTTTGTCAGCATTTGTTATTTGTTGATTTTTTGATGATGGCCATTCTGACAGGTGCGAGGCGGTATCTCATTGTGGTTTTGGTTTGCATCTCTGATGGTTGGTGATGTTGACCACCCTTTCATGGGTCTGTAGGTCATCTGTATGTCCTCTTTGGTGAAATGTCTGTTCAGGCCTCTGCCCAGTTTTAACTGGGTTGTTTGGGGATTTTTTGGGGGGGTGGTTAAGTTTATGAGTTTCTTCTATATTTTGGATATTAGCTCTTTATTGTATGTATCATTTGAAATATCTTCTCCCATTTAGTAGGTTTTCTTTTCATTTTGTTGATGCTTTCCTTCACTGTACAAAAACTTATTATTTTGATATAGTCCCGTTTCTTTTTTTTTCTTTTGTTGCTCTTGGCCGAGGTGACTTATGCTAAAAGATACTGCTAAAAGCAGTTTCAAACAGTTGACTGCCTATGTTTTCTTCCAGGAACTTTATGGTGTCAGGTTTTACAATTAAGTCTTTAATCCATTTTGAGTTTATTTTTGTATATGGTATAAGAAACTGGCCTGATTTCATTATGCTGCATGTATCTGTCCAGTTTTCTCAGTGCACTTACTGAAGAGAGAATATTTACGCCATTGTATATCCTTGCCTCCATTGTCATACTTGAATGCAACCTCTTTTCACTCACTGGTTGGCCACTAAGCCATGCAGACACAGGGATGACCCCTGGGAAGCCAAGGTCAGAAACAAAAACAAGAAAACACAGGAGCAGAGATATCAACAGCTGCTTAGTACAGTGGGGTAGGGGAGCAGGTCTGCAGATCCGCCTGAAACACGGTACTAAGCCACCCGGCCCAATGCTCTCAGTTTTCACAGAGCGGGGGTGGGGGGGTCAGACTTCAGAGTTGCTCAAATATATTCTCTGAAATGTCCCTTTTCCAGAAAAATATTATAAGACATTCAGAAATAAAAAAGTCTGACCCACATACAGGGTCAAAAGCAGTCAATAAGAGTTTTCTCTAAAGTGTCCCCAGATTTTAGATTTTTCAAAGTGGTTATTATAAATATGTTTAAAGAAGGAAAGGAAACCATGTTTAAAGAATTAAAGGAAAGTAGGACAACAATGAGTCAACAAATAAAGATTCTCAGTAAGGATTTAAAAACTGTATTTTTAACAAAAGAACCAAATAGAAATTCTTGAGTTCAGAATACAGTAATTGAGATGAAGGAGTCAGTAAGGGAAACAAATTTACAGAGTATTTTAACAGCAAATTTGAGATGAAGGAAGACTCAGTGAATTTGAAATAAAACAATAGAAATTATTCAGTCTGAAAAACAGACAAAAAAATGCACAGGGCTACAGAGATGTGTAAGAGAATATCAAATATATCAATGGATGTAAAATGGGAGTTCCAGAAGGAAAGGAAAGAGGGGAAGGGGCAGCAAAAATACTGGAAGAAATAATAGCTGAAAATGCTGAATATGATGAAAAACATTGATATGCATTGAAGAAACTCAGTGGACCCTAAAGAGGAAAATACAAAGAGATCCACACATAGACACACTTTGGGCAAATTATTGAAAGACAAAAACAAAAAGGAAGGTTTTGCAAGCAGTGAAAGAGAAACAATTGTATACAAGGGAACATTAATGTGTGACTTCTCATTACAAACAGTGGAAGACAGTTAATTACACTTGTTGTGATGATCAGTTGAGAATATATACAAATACAAATCATTATGTGGTACACCTGAAACTAATATAATGTTGTATGTAAATTACATCTCAATAAAAAAAGAAAAAAGAGAGAAATGACATATTCAAAGCGCTGAAAGGAAGTAACTTTCAATCCTTCCAAAACAAAGATGAAATAAATTCCCTGCCTTATAAGAAATAATACAGGAAGTCCTTCTGGCTAACAGGAAAAGATACCACATAGCACCTCTAATCTCTAGGAGGAAATGAAGAGCCCTAGAATGGTAAATAGGAGTTAATACAAAAGACTAAATATATTTTTTTCTCATTTCTCTTCTAAACTTCTTATAAAAGACGTACAGTTACATGAAGCAATAATTATAACACTGTGCTGTTGGGTTTATAATATATATGGATGCAACATATATTGAGTCTCTCCAGAAACAGTCCAGCCGTTGTTAACACGATGAGAACAGTCTGCGCTGACATCAGTGTACCTTGGCCGCCGAGGAGAGTGGCCTGGAATGCACATGCGTGAACAACGATGACTTCACTGCACTAGTGGGCCATTGAGTGAGATGTGTACTGTGTGGTCATTGCATTCAGAATGACTGAGCGAGTAGAGCAGTGAATCTGCATCAGAGTTTGTGTGAAGCTTGAAAATTCCTCCCTGGAAACTATTCGGGTGATTCAGAAGGCCGCAGCTATGGGCAACTGGTGATTGGCAGCTTCATCATGACAACATGTCTGCTCATGCATCATGTCTCGTACAGAGTTTTTTGGCAAAACATCAAATCACCCAGGTGACTCAGTCCCTCTCCAGCCTAGGCTTGGCACCCCACAACTTCTGGTTTTTCCCCAAACTAAAATTACCTTTGAAAGGGAAGAGATTTCAGACCATCAGTGAGATTCAGGAAAATATGACAGGGCAGCTGATGGTGATTGGGAGAACTGTGTGAGGTCCCACGGTGCCTACTTTGAAGGGGACTGAGGCATCACTGTCCTGTGTACAGTGTTTCTTGTATCTTGTATCTTCTTCAGTAAATGTCTCCATTTTTCATAGTGCATGCTGGATACCTTCTGGACAGACCTGGTATAATAATAATAAGACAAAAGGAGGTAGAAGGAATGTAGGTATAGTGGAGCCAAGTTTCTACATTTTACTGGAACTAAGTATTAATGTGAAGTAGATTATGATAAACTAAAATGTATATTGTAATTTATAAAGCAGCCACCAAAAAAATAAAATGAATAGAGGAACTAAAATACTACAGTAAACAGTGTTTGGCACAAAGAAAGCAGTAAGAGAGGAAGACAAAGGGCAATACATGTAGAAAACAAGTAGCAAATGGCAAATATAAACCCACAATATCAATGATTACATTCAGTGTGAAAAGTCTAAACATGCCAAACAAAAGGCAGAGATTGTTGACCTGGATGAAAAAGTAAGATCCAAATATCTTCTGGGAACAAGAGACGAAGTTTAAGTTCAAAGACACAAATAGGTTGAAAGGAAAAGGGTGGGAAAAGAAAGCCGTGCGAACAGTAACCACGAAGGAGTGGGCGTGGCTGTGTCATGTGCCAGACAAAGTAGGCATCAAGGTAAGAGACTCTTAGAGACTAAGACAGGTGTTTCTTAATGATAAAAGGGTCAACACGTGGAAAGATAGAACAATTACAGATATATTGTTCTGGTAACAGCCGCAAAACATGTGATGCAAGGTCTGACTGAAGGCGAAAATAGGCAATCCAGTAATCCTAAGTTGGGGCTTCACGCCTCCGCTCTGGTGAGCGATAGAAGGTGGGCGGGGGCACAGGGGAGACTCAGACAGCACTGTCAAACCACTTGAACTCACGCGTGGAGAACACGCCACCCAGTGATTTCAGAGTACGTTCTTATCACACATACGTGGAATGTTCTCCGAGAGAGATGATATAATATGCCGTAAAACAAGTTTCAATATTTAAACAGACTTAAATAATACAACATACTCTGACCATAACAATCTAATTAGCAATCATCAACAGAAAGAGATCTGGGGAATCCACAAGTATTTGGGAATTAAACAACACACTTCTAAATAACCTATGAATCAAAGAAAAAAAAAATCCCAAGAGAAGCTAGAAAATGTTTTTAATGAACTAAAATACAAATGCACAATATATCAGAGTTTATAGGATGCAACTAAATCAGTTTTTGAGGAAAATTTCTGGCTTTAAAGACCTATATTAAAAAGAAGTCCTCAAATAAAAATCTCACCTTGTACCTTAAGGAATTAGAGAAACTATGAAAAGCAAAGTAAATCTAAGCAGGCAGAAGAAAGGAAGCAGACCTCAATGAAATAGAGAAGAGAAAAATCAAGGTATTTACAAGTTGGTTTTTGAAAAGATCAGCACAATGGGGAAACCTTTAGCTGACTCTAGAACGTACATGAGAAGTCGAGGGGCCTAGAATATCCATAGTCATCTTAAAGAGAACAAAAGTGGGAGGACTCACACTACCTGATTGCCACAGTCAGTGTGAAACCACCACTACTTAGTGTTATTAGAGCAAAGAAAGGCGTATAGACAAACAGAATGAAATTGAGAGTCTGTAAATGAACCCGTACATTATTGTCAATTGATTTTCAATAAAGATGCCAAGGTAATTTGATGGTGACAAAGTCTTTTCAACAAATGGTACTTGGAAAAAGCAAATATTCACATGTAAAACCAGAATGAACTAAGACCCTTACTTCATATCATGTGTAAAACTTAACTCAAAATAGCTCATGGAAAAAAAAAATAGCTCATGGACCTGCGAGAGCTAAAAATATACAAATTTTAAAGGAAGTAGGAGAAAATCCTCATGACCTTGGATTAGGAAAAGAGTTATTAGACATAATACCAGAAAGAAAAAATTGATAAAGGTGGACTCCATTAAAATGAAAACTTTTATACTTGAAGACGTTGGTAAGAAAATAAAAAGACAAGCCATGGACTGGGAGAAAATGTTTGCAAATCATATAACTGATAATGAACTTGCATTCAGAATGTATGAAGAACTCTTATAACTCAACAAGCAGACAACGCCATATGGAAACGGGCAAAGATGACCAGTGAAGCTGTGTGAAATGCGTAGGGTATGAGAAGGCGCTCCCTTCCCTGGTCCTTAGGGATACAGATCAAAACCGTAAGAAGATGCCGCTGGTACTCACTGGAAGGGCTGTGATAAAACAGGTGGACGGTGTGAATGAGGTACTGGAAGGGGTGTGGAGCAACCGGATCCCTCGTGTAGTTGGTGGCAACATAAAACGGTATGGCTGCTTCAGAAAAGTGTGGCAGTTTCTTACAAAGCTAAACCTGAACTTACCACGTGACTCAGCGATTCCACTCCTAGCAGTGTCCATGAGAGAAATGAAAACACGTGTCCACACAAAGACATACATGCAAAGGTACATAGCGGTTGTATTCAGTATAGTCTCACCCTGAAAAGTGCACATGTCTGCCAACTGATGAGTAGATGAACGAGATGGGTTCTAGTCGAACGGTGGAGCGCTGGTCAGAAATGAAAAGGAACGGATTGCTGATACCTGCTGCAACGTGGGTGAATCTCAAAGACATGCAAAGTGAAAGAGCCGCAAAAGACAGTGTACTTTACGATGGAATTCCATGAAACATCCAGAAAGGGCAAGTTTGCAGAGGCAGAAAGCAGAACAGCGGCTGCCTGGAGCTGGGGAGGGCAGCGAGGACTGATCGTACGCAGCCTGAGGAGACTTTTCAGGGTGACCGAAATGTTTGTTCTAAAACAGGGCAGTGGTAATGCTTGCGTAGCTCTTCGGCTTCAGTTAGAATCATTGAATCGCACACTGACAGTAGGTGAATTTCATGCTGTACAAATTATTCCTCAGGGAAGCTGTTGAAACAAAACTGGAGGATGCGTGAATGTCTCAAGACACGTTCTTGCAGCGTGCCCGTGGTCTATAGTAATCATGTATGAGTACTTCTGTTCCCACACTCCACAATTCCGTTACAGACAATAGTACTAACTTACGTTACATGTGAATTCTGATAGTGAAGAAGTCAGCAAGCGCTTCACTCATCGGGTCACGTCGTTCCCTATGAGCCAGATATGCTAAAGGAAACTGTTTGGGGATGTGATTGACTAATTCTGACTTCGGGTAAAGTTGAGTCCCAGTGCGCATGTAATTCACAAGGGGTTGAAAGACCTACCGTGCCTCCCAAACTTTCTTTCTCACCATGAAGGGAGTAACTGGACCTCTCAGAATTTGGTGCAATATCAAATTAATGTCACACGGTACTTTTGGAATAGGAAATTCATAGGTATAACTACATGAGAATGAGAGAAATGAACTACTCAAGGTCATGTTTCGAATCAGTCCAAAAGCCATGAACTCGGATATCCTCCACTACCCCACAGGCAGAGTGATGCTAGACATAGCTCCCTTTCAAGAAAATATAGTCAGTTGGTGCTTAAGTCCATCTGTCACTGGGGTTGAATTTACAAGTTCCTTTCATACTTTTTTTGTTTTCCTTTGATTTGCTCATTGGATTCCTGTTAGTCACTAAATCCTCTTTTTTAGCTCTTGCAGTTCAACCCCGTGGAGCGTCTTGGTGCTGGAGTTGCTGGGGTGGAAGATATCAAATCTCATCCATTTTTTACCCCCGTGGACTGGGCCGAGCTGATGAGATGAACACAATGCAGGGTCATCTGCGCACATTCTGGTCCTCTCTGGGACAGGCGTCCCTGGCACAGAGGCAGCTCTGCCTCCTGGTCACCTGTGGAGCCCCAAAGCGTTGGGATGAGACCGTTAGAGGAAGTGGGCCATCAAAAGGCTGAGAGAGAACAATTCCTTTGCAGTTACTGTCTGGACAAGGTATTGACTGCATGTGCCCAGGGCTGTTCTGAACAAACCTTTAACTGAGGCGTGATCTCTACTTCATCTGCGTTCAGTGTGGCGCCTGAGTTGTAAACCCCGCTGAAGGGAATGCCCACCAAGGACGTCCTCTGCTATGGAACTCCAAGTGTGCAATGAAGTGTTCCTTGAAAGGAGGACCTTTACATGGCAGCTAACCATGCTTTCTGCTAACCAGGATTGTTTTACATGATCAGCTTAATATTTGTTGAATAATATATGAGCAGTGCTTCATGAATAATGTCATCTGTGGAGCTTAAAAAAGTGAAGGAAAAAAGAATATACTCATCATGTCTGATAGGAAACATGTTTCATGATGCTGTGTAATTAATGTATGTTGAATGTGGTCCCACATTGTCTCATGCTCTCTGGTCCACGTGCAAAGGAAACACTTCATCATGTCAGCTTTACACTTGGCTGGTTGGTACCGCGCGTGGAAGGGTTCGTGTAAACACTCGCTCTGTCTCTCTCTCCAGCTCTTCTTCCTACAGCCCTGGCCTGTTCTCTCAGACTCTGTTCTTCCGCTAACACACATGCAACAAAGAAGGGAAGGGGGTATTCACGGCCCCAAATTGTATCGACTTAATAAGGACTAAGAAATCATGATGTAAAATAAACGTGGCAAGAATTTAAATCTCTCCTTCATTTAATTGCTTAGGACTTTTTTTTTTTTAAAGAAAGGTTTCTCTTCCTTTCATTTTGGAATGTTAGAAATTTCTATTGCTTATGCTTGACATCAGTTTAGTTTTTGGCTTGGTATGCTAAGAACCAAAGGATCTCATCATCTAAATGGAATTGAATGGCAATCGTATTTTATTACTTACAGTGAGAGGATTTCCAGATCTGACCTCCTAATTTACTTGACATTTTGTAGAAAGAATACGGATATTCACACATCTTCAAACATTTGTATTATTTCATTCAGTTGCTAAGATAGGTCCTGTCGTTATGCATTGTTTACAACAAATGTTTTAAAAGTGTTAATGTATTTTTTTTAACTTTACTCAGAGGAGAAAGAATAAGTCACTATTTCCAAGTTAGGAAATACCAGAAAGAATGGAAGCTTTCTGTATGTTTCAGTCCTTTGTATTTTTGAGGTATGTGTGAGGAACCCCTCCCCGCCCCCCCATTCCAAGAGCATCTGCCATCTGCCATCGGTCAGGCCGTCCCATCAAGTTAAATGGAAGCAGAAAATGCTTTAGTGAAACAAAGGAAATGTGCAAGCGTTTTTCCTTTTTCTCTTATCCGACTCCCCCTTTTTCCTCTTTGGTCCCCTTGTAACCTGAACCCCAGCTGAAGGGCTGCAGCAACACGGATGGGGAGCGGGTCACCAGGATCACAGCTCAGTCCAGATGACATCAGCCCCTGGAACTGGGTTTCAACTGACCGGCCCCCTGGCCTCATAACAGGAACTCGTGCAGGTGAGGCACAAGAGTGACTTCCTGAGCAGGGCTGGCAGGAACCCGGCAGGTCCTTAGAGCCGGCCATCGCAGAGCTTCCTTCCAGAAGTGCCCTATGACATCAAAGTCGGGCTCCGCAGCTAAGGTGAAGCTCCCAGCCCTACCACATGGTTTTGGTCCCTGGGACTCAGGGGACAGTGCTGTCAACAGATGGTTGCTGGGTCAGTGTGCTGACACGTTGCTTCAGCTTCTCTCTGTGTGTGTTTGGTTGGAGCTTGTGCTTAGTGTGAATGCATTATTCACAGTCGTGGCGGCCATTGACTGTTTCGGTGATAAGCACCAGGGTGAGTGGCTTCGGGTCGGGAGCCCCAGTCTGTTTTTATGTGGTGTGTATTAGAGACCAGCATTTCCAGTGCTGTGCTGGTTCGGCTTTTTCTGGTTTTGTATTTTTTTTTTTTTTTTTTTTTTTTTTTTTTTTTTTTTTTGGGCATATGTCATATGGGTCAAAATCACAAAAGAACTTGCCACCTGGTATTTCTCATTCGAAATTTCTGTTGTGGTACAATATACCTAATGTAAAATTTATCATTTTATTCACTTTTAAGTATACAATTCAGTGACATTAAGTATGTTCACACTTTTATTTAACTATCACCACTGTGCCTATCAGAACTTTCTAATCATCCCAAACTGAAACTTGGTACCCACTAAACAATAACTTCCTGTACCCCCCTCCCAGCCCCTGCCGTTCTACTTTCTGCCTCTTAGGAATTGGACTCTTCTAGGTCTCATGTAAGTAGACGCTTAGGATATTTGTTCTTATGAGTCTGGCTTATTTCACTTAGCATAATGTTTTCAAGGTTCATCCATGATGTAGCACATATCAAACTGGCATTCCTTTTTCAGGCTGAATAATACTCCACTCTGTGGATAGCCCTCACTTTGTTCGGTTGTTTACCTGGCAACGGACATTCAGGTGTTTACGCCCTTTCGCTGCTGCGCAAACGCTTGAGTCCGTGCTCTCATTTGGTTTTGTATTTTTATGTGAAATTACCAATGTCATTGACTGGTAGTTTCCTGTGCCCTTTATAAGAGAGCTTTTTTCTAGCAGGGCGCCAGTACATTCTGGTGCATTGCCACCTATCATTCGATAGGAAGATCCACCGTTTCTATTTCACAGATGGGTAAGTTAAGTTCTCATTAAAAAAGAAAGTCATTATTTTAACGATTTGTTTTAACTATGGCATGAGTTAACACTTTTTGAGACAGATGTTTTCAACTTATTATAATAACTGAACTCTCGATGGTATATTTAAAACTGCCTTTTAAACATTTTTCAACAGCTACAAGTCCTGTTGTGTTTGACCCTCCAGTTTTCCTACCCTGTTCTGCTTAAGATTAACTGTGAACCAAATTTGAGTTTTGCTTTCATGCAGTGCCTGTACTGCAGAGTATAAAATTCATATACAACACTCATGCTGTGACCAGTAACACTGCTCTAGGACCCCACACATACTATGCCCTGCTTGCAGTCACTTGTCCTTGAGTTATGAATTCAAACAATGAAATCTGCCTGTAGCACTGAAAGAGCCTTTGCCTCTCGAGGGGTCCCTTCCAGCATCTTCGTTGGACTCACTTAGGGATCACTTTATAGCAAAGGCCAAGGCATAAGGTGGATCATTTTTCTCCTTAGATGTAGTTGAGTTAACCTTTGGTGTATCTGAATGCTCTGGGTAATGAAGCCTGATATTTCAAGCTCTTCCTTTAAGGACTGTGAAACATAATGGAAACAATTAGAGTGGTGTCCCGATCCCATCTCTGACGGACTAGCCTTCAACCTGAATCAAATAACAGGATTCCAGATCTGTTCCTTACCTTCAGGATGGAAAGGAAGGTGAGTTCTAAGCTCCATAGACATAGGATGGACTTTCTCTTTTTTGCAGTGAGCTAATTTGATAAGCCAACATTGTAGAAAGACAAGGTTAATGAAAATCTTAAATTGGTACTTAACTATTTTCTTATCATTATTTTTCTAGTAATTGCACATACTTGGGTTGCTGCCATATACTCTGCTCGGTAG
This sequence comes from Micronycteris hirsuta, assembly GCA_004026765.1. Classification (NCBI taxonomy): domain Eukaryota; kingdom Metazoa; phylum Chordata; class Mammalia; order Chiroptera; family Phyllostomidae; genus Micronycteris; species Micronycteris hirsuta. The sequence goes on from PVJI01001104.1 coordinate 126,083, forward strand.
CACAGCCCTTGGTGGTTATGTGGCTATAAAGATTATAAATAGAATGAAATATTGAAAGGTTATTTCTCAGGCAGCGCTATAGCAGAAAAGGAACATTGAAGGTCCAGATGGAAGTACGTAGAGGTGAAAGGAGGCTGGGACACACCTGCATTTGCTCGCTTCTCTGACCCTTCTCGGTGACCGTGATGGTATTCCTACCCTATTGCCCTCATCTATCGTGTTTTATGTGTGTGTGTGACTCAGTTCTCTGGCAGGCATCATCAGAGTACAAAATTGATACTTTCTCTTCCTATTTAATGCAGAACATTAACCTCTACCAGCCTAGGTAATTTGGACTTTTGAGTATTTGATGTCTGCTCAGCTCATTTTAAGGATTTCGTGTTAGGTCCTTCTGTGGAAGGGTTACTGAATGGCAAAAGCTGTGAAGTCAGCTATTTCAAAGTAAAGTTGTAAACAGAATAGCAGTGGGGAAATGGGAAGCGGAGCACTATGGGTTTGGGTGACTCGGCATCACTTCCTCTCTCAAGGGCAGCCAATAGGAAGCCAGGCACGAGCTTGCTTTGGGACAGGTTAACAGTGGTGGTGATATATAGGTAGGGTAGCTTGGCCTTCTCCGTCCCTGTCACACGACTTTTTTTCTTGATTCAGGGATGTCCTTACAGGGAGAAATGGAGGCAGACAGCATTTGTGGAGGGGTAACAAAGACAGTTGAGGCAGGTGATGTAGGGAGATGAAACAGAGCACCTGTCAGGCGTGTGGGCCCAGGCATCTGGTGCAAGAGAGAGCCTTCTTGGTTGAGCCATATTTTAAAAAATGGTTATTAAATGTGTTGGGGTGACAGTGTTTAATAAAAGGATACAGACTTCACACGTACAGTTCTGTAGTACGTCATCTTTATATTGTGTGGTCACCACCCCGAGCTGGATCTCCTTTCGGCCCCGTGTGTTTGACCTCCTTTGCCCTTTACTGTCTCCCACCACCGCCCTACCGCTCTGGTGACCACCGTACTGTTGTCTGTGTCTGGGAGTTTTGTTTGTCTTGTTTGCTCATTTGTTTCTTTCAGGTCTATATCCCGCATATGAGTGAAATATGTTTCTCGACTTTTCCCATAGTGCGCTTCTTTGTTCTTCCTCCAGGAAGAGTCAGGCAGAAACTGAACCTGTTTCTTCTATCCCAGGAAATAAGACGCCGGCCGCTGTGCCTTTTTGGGAAGGATTCAGAGACTCGCTTATCCAGAGTCAGTTCTCTCTCCACCTCCTTGCAGGAGGCAGCTGTCGGGAGGAGGAGGCCGGGAGTGTCTGAGGAGCTGCTGTGGTTTCTTGGGCCAAACGTGGTAAGGAAGAATGACAAGCGAACCAGCTTTTGGCCATACTTCGAGTTGCCAGCATTCTGCATTTGTAAATCTTAAATAAAAATTTATATCAAAAAGGTAACTCTTCTAGGAACGTTGATCAGATTCTTCCTAAAGCTAATCCACTAGGCAGGCTTTGACCCACCCTCCCACCCCCGATATCAAAGGAGATTCGACAGATGTCGGGGGATAGGAGTCTGCTTCAGTGCCAAACTAATGACCGCAATGTGATGTCGCCCTGACACCTTTGACTCGATAGCAACGTAGATAGAGAACAAGAAGAAAGGGAGGTGCTGTGTTGGCAAAACAGAAGAAAAATTGTTCAGTGTCTTGGGATTGTTCTGGAAAGAAAATATGTTAGCTATTTGGAGGATCTGTCTTCAGCCAAAAGTTTCCGACTAAGGAAACTTTCAAACTGAACTTTCCCACTCACCACGCTCTCCTACTGCTTTCTCATTTCTTCTTCCTCTCTTCATCTTCTCTTTTTCTGCCCCCCGCCCACCTCTGTGCTTCTCCGGTTGCTGAACAAAAGACATGGTGCCTGCCTTCAAGGACCTCATGAAACCTAGGGGAAAGAAAGCATAAATAATAAGTAGGGCAGAGTTGTTACAAGGTCCGAATAGGGCATGGTGAGCTGACAAAGGAGAGATCTAAGGAACTGCGGGAAGGCTTCCTGTATTGGGGCAGAACCTTGAAGTTAGAATAGTATTTTTAAACATAAGGACTTTTTTCCCCCCCAAGATTATGTTTGGGGAGAAGGAAGGTATCCAGGGGAACAAAAACTGGTTGTGTACAAAGGCATGGAGATGAGGAAATGGAAAGCTGTGTGTATTCTGTTTCAGCTGGTTTATAGGTACATGAATTTGAAAGGTAAATTGGGGCCAGATTAAATGCCACACTGAAATGTTTGGACGTCGTTCTCTAGGTTGTAGGGAACTAGGGAAGGTTCTTAGAGAGCTGACATTATTGCATCCTGCTGTTAAAAAGATCATTTTAGGGTTAGAATGGAGACTAAATTGGAGAGAAAGCGGTAGAGGCAGAGAGATAAGTTAGGAGTTGTTACAGAAGTTTGGGCAAGAGATAAATCCCGAGTTAAGGTGGTAGACCACAGGCGGAGGGATGCAGAATTATCCCCTCATCCAGGTCTCTCAAGTGTACAGAGTAGTTTCCCTAACAAATAATTGCTTCTCTATTTTTCTTGAAGCCAGATTATACTAGGAGATTAGGGATTTGTTGTTTGCACAATCAGCCTGGAGGAAGCCCCAGAGAGGCAAACCAGGAAAGCTCGCATACCTTCTCCTCATTGATTGAAAATGATATTTACCCTTCAGAGCTAAACTTAAAACTCCTGGGTCCCAGCTCACTTTCTTTTCGTCATTTTGTGACACATCTTCCCACCTTTTGCTTTTAAATAGTCAGTTTGCTTTTGATTTGGACTGTGTTCTGCTCTTGGTCTGAGAAGGCATTACATCCTGCCAGTTGATTGTTCTCTGTGTACCAGACCTCTGACACACATTTTACTTAGCTCAGTAATTCTCAATAAGTGGTTCCCATCTGGGTCAAGGGAATACGGTGATTTTTATTCTTCTTGAAATTTTTCTTTAAGTTCAAAACTATTCCCAAATAAAAAAGTTTCAGGGAAGTTAGAAAAGAAAAGTGACCCTCAGACCATTACCATTAACATCACTTGAGAACTTGTTGGAAATGCAAATTCTTGCACCGTATCCCAAACCTATTAAATCAGAACTCCAGGGCCTGTACAGCGATGTTTTTATAAGGGCTTCCGGGTGATTCTGATGTTTGATCAACTTTGAGAACCACTGGCTTAGTTTAATGTCGGCTTATGGGGCTGTGTCTTGTCAGAGCAGAAGCATCTTTCCTGGGCTATTTTGAGTTCGAGGATATTTCCCAGCAGTCAGCGTTTTTCCCAGGATGCTGTCCCAAGGAGTCCTAGTGTCAAAGTGCCAGGAGAATATAGATAATGAGGACAAGGGGAAAAGCATGGGGAATAGCCAGTTGGATAAAGAGAAAATCGGAGGAGGAACAAAGGGAGGAGCATGTGGGGGGGTGGTTCGGTTCCCCCAAAGACTGGACCACTTCCGTCGTAATTCTCTTGACTAGAGTCAACCCACAGATAGAGTAAACATCAAATTACAGTTATAACTATCTTGATGACTTGTTGTCTATCATGGGGTTTTTGCTCCTTAAGCAGAACCACACTGGAAATTTAGGGTTGAGCCCCTGCATTGTTCAACATCTCAATGTAAAGACTCTGAGTGCAGTTTGGGAACGATACCAGAATGTTCTCATTGGATTTGATGTGCAGCAGAGCTGCTCAGTGTTCTCGTTATGACTGACGGGCTCAGCTGGGCGTGCACTCTGGGTAGACTTGGTTTTGCCTTTTGAAAATGGGCGCCAAGCTTCTCGGGAGTAAGGTGCCATGTTCTAGATAGTCCCTGAAGGTCAAAGTGTGTGTATGTTGCGGGGAGGGGGGTGATGAGGGAAATGTGGGCGACTTGCTACCTTTTTATTTTTCACTCTTGCTTACAAGGTCCCAAGATGATTAGATGAGATAATTAATGAAATATATTTTGACCAAATATATATATTTGACGTTTCCTTGAGCATCTGCAAACTGTTTATAGATAGTTTTATGTTTTCACTGGGTGGGATTTCAGGCTTAGCAATTGCTTCCTCTGTCTATGCTTTTGCTATGCCTTCTCAGCCTCAATAGTAATATGCTGTCCTTCTTTTTAAAAAATGGCATTATTGCTTAAACCACTATCAAAAAGGACAGGCTTTGTACAGTTTTTTCTAATGGTAGGCAGAGGTTCCTACTAACACCCACACCTCCCCACACACGCCCACTGATGGTGCCCAGAGGCACACCCTTGTGTTTCTGGCTGGGTAACCCAGTGTCTGCCGAGCAGAGAAGCCAGTTTACCCCTGAGAGCTTCAACCCCCTCTTGGTAAATGGCCCTTGGGTCTGACTGTGGAGTCCAGGACTCTTCACCTGGCATCTCTCATTCTCTTGCTCCTGTACCCTTTCTTTCAAGTGTAAGGCCCTGAGCACCTCTTGTCCAGTGTGACATGGGTACAGGGGTGTTGGATGAACTTGAGATTTTGAGAAAGCACTACTGCTTGCTTTTCACTCTGTCACCTGTTACTTCTAGCCCATAACTTCCGTTCAGCCCACCCAGCGGGGCCTGAAGCTTCCCTCGGGCTGTTTTGACCTTATCATGAAAGACACTTCAAGGCACAGAGCTTTGTTTTGCCTGCACCCTGTTCCCTGGGACCAAAACACCCCTGGTCACCCTCCCTCGATTTGAAAGGATTTCCGTCAGACTGCTGGTCTGGCTCTCACCCTGCCACTTAGCTGGCCTTCCTGGCGCTGGTAAATCTTGGCACCCAGAAAGCAGAAAGTGACAGCCATCCTGATGTTGCCGCTCTCTGTCCCTCTGCTGCAGACTGAAGCTGTACCCAATGGCTCCTCTCCACTGTGGGCTCTCACGGTTTGAGGGAGCGGAGGGAGAGCGGTGGCTGCCTGCTGCAGCTGTCTCCTTTTGAATCACCCACCCCCACTCCCCAGGTGCCAGAACAGCCCGCTGGGTTGCGCCTGCGCCCCATCTCTACCTCTCCCGCCTGCGGCAGCACTGGTAGCAGCCTTCCAACGCGTCCTTTGTTGCGGGAGCTCTAAATCCATGGTAGGAAATTACCAAGAGACTCTCCTCAGTCTGCCCTCCCTCCCCTTGCCCAGTCTCTTTCTTTCCTTCCTTTGTCTCCTTCCGTAGCGAGGGTCAGAATCCCTAGCCAGACTGAGAACATGGTTGCTATTCCAGGACCCAGATGCCAATATGTGGCAGCATCTGGCTTATTGGCAAGCGTCGCCGGCTGTTGTGCTGGCTGCCTCTCGGCCTGTCATGTGGCTGAGCCTGCTAATGGGGGCCCTGTCACAAAACGGAGTTTCTTTGAGAATATGGTTGCAACCATGGAGGCCACCAGCAAACAGGAAGCTGCGTGGAGAGGACGGAATTACCAAGCAGGGTGACCGTGGACTCCAGCGTGGATGCCGGTCCTGTTCTGCGAAGATCCCCGCTTCCTGTCTCGGAGGCTGCCCCTCGCGTGACCTTACCTTCTTGTGCCATTCGTGTTGCTGGTGCCTTAAGGCGTGGAGCTCCTTGAAAGGAAAACACAAATCACTCAGAAACGTGGAGATAAAAATCCTTCTCCTCAGAGGCGACTGTTTGGCACGAGGAGTGCATGATAACAGCTTGCTTAGGAAGGTGACATTTCTGCTGAAGGCTGAATAATAAAAAATGCATTTTAAAAACTCAGCTCTTCCCGTGTCTTCTGATGGCTGACTTTCGGAGTGAAGGCCATTTCTTCGATGCGAGGGGTCTTTTTTGGGGTTAGCCTCTCCAGCCCCTAAACACAGGCATATTGACATGTGTCATCTTTGATGAAGCTGAGGAGCTTTTAAAATTAATTATCACATAATAGGGCTGTTTGTACTTTTTTTTCAAGGTGCAAAAGAATGTGTGCTCAGAACAGCACAGTCAGAGGCTTTGAGGGGCAGAGAGGGACGAAGAACAGACTCCTGCCCCCAGGCACGGGCCATTGTCCGCAATCCCCTTTCCTCGCTACATCCTCTGCTGCTGAACAGAGCAAGTGATGTGCTCTGTGTTTTAACAGTGGAGGAACTGAAATCCCAAGAAGTCGACTCACACCAGTTGGCATGGCACGCTGATCAGAGCTGTGACTGACTGGACAGTGAGCCACTTGGTCCTGTTTCACTAAGCAGATGTGTGTTGGATTCTTTGGTGATAAGCTCCTAAGGCAGGACCTGTGTTTTTTTAACTTTTTGCAGCTCTGCCCCCAATTCGCATCCCCGCCCATGATCCCCTTTCCGCACATCTCTCCCAACACACACTCGCATACACACACATATGCGTATAATACAGGACTCTTTACAAACTGAGGCCACGGAAGGAAGGAATCAAGAAAGAGTACATAGAAAAGTGCTGGAATTAAAGGAGGAGGAGGAGCCTGGGAAGGGGGTGACTCGGATGGCAGCAGCAGAGTACCCACATAGAGGGCAGACTCAGAAATTCACAGACAACATGGACAGCAAGACTAGGCGACAAGACGGCACGAATCCCCAGATTCAAGCAGCAGGGAACGAAATGCCGGTAACCACAAGACTTGCGAAAGAGGGGCATTCGTGTGGGAGACAGAAAGAAGGAGCAGGGTAGCTTCTGAGCAAATCCGCGACCGGAACCCCCAAAGCCCCGCAGCCCTGAAACTCCATGAGCCAATTGGAGAACAGCCGCTGAAGGGAAAGGCGTTTCGCCCACCCTGACACCTGGTAAGTGCAAAGAGCTTGCGAGAAGAGGGATTAAAGCCGCTGGCCTTTTGAACTCAAAATTGACCAGCCAGAACTGCCTTCCAGCGCTGGGCGCTATGTTGAGAAATTGCTGGGAATGGAATCAAAATTGAGCAGGGTAGGGACAAGAAAAAGGGCCAGTTCGAAGGAAGTAGAGAGCAGCCAGGGAATCTCAGGAAGCACGATGTCATACTTTTTTATTTATTTTTTAACACTTCACAAAAACAACAGAAGAGGGAGCTCTGTGAAGTTACAGCTTTTTAAAATTTAACCTGCTTCCTTCTCATAATTTAGTAAAACTAATTTCACATTAAAATGCAGAACAGAAAAGAATCCACATCAAGTTCCATATACGGTTATTATAAGAAAAATGGAATTAAGAGTGGAGCGATACCCTCACAGACAATGAAAGCATTCCAGAAAGATGTGCTCACAAAACAGATCAAAACTAATATACTGTTTCCAAATGAACTGAAAGACATTAAGAAAATTATGTAAGACATGAAAGAACAACATAAATTGTGATTAGAACATGCAGAGATGAGATGACAGCTCAGGAAAGAATTAGAAATAAAAGAAAAAAAAGAAGTGAAGACTAGGAGAAGCAAAAGAGTGAACAAACACAACAGATAGACCTTAAGAGAAATATAAGGTGAAGAGGAAATTGTTTTTTTACAGAGTTTATTTATTTTTTAGAGAGGGGAAGGAAGGGAGAAAGGGAGGGAGAGAAACATCAGTGTTCAAGAGAAACGTCGATGAGTTGCCTCTCGCACGCCCCCAGCCAGGGACCCGGCCTGCAGCCCAGGCACGTGCCCTGACTGGGAGTTGGACTGGTGACCTTTCAGTTTGCAGCCTGGCGCTCAACCCACTGAGCCACACCAGGCAGGGCGGAAATATATATTTTTTAATTTTAAATTAAGGCTTTTAGTGCTGTTTCAGGTTCACAGCAAAATGGAGGGGAAGGTGCAGAGATATCCCATAACTCCCCTGTCCTCACACATGCGCAGCACCCCCCCACACATGCCCCACCACTGTAGTACATTTGTTACAATTGATGAACTTACTTGGACACATCATAATCACCCGAAGTTCATAGTTACATAATGGTTCACTCTTGGTGGTGTACATTCTATGAGTTTGGGTGAATGTATAATGACGTGTAACCATCATTATGATATAAAGAGTATTTCCACTGCCTGCAGAATCCTCTGTGCTCCCCTACTTCTTCCCGCCCTGCTTCCCGTGTCCTGTCTGACACCTGGCAACCACCGAACATTTTCCCGTTTCCGTAGTTTGGCTTTTTTGAGAATGTCATGTAGTTGGAATCATATAGTATATCGTCTTTTCAGATTGGCATCCTTCCCTTAGTGATATGCATTTAAGCTTTCTCTGTGTCTCCAAGGCTTGACAGCTCATTTCTTTTTAGCGCTGAATAATTTCCCATTGTCTGGGATGTACCACTGTTTATCATCTCCTGGAGGACATGTGGATTACTCCTGGGTTTTGGCAATTATGAATGAAGCTGCTCTAAATATACAATGGGAAGGTTTTTGTGGGGGCAGAAGTTTTTTTAACTCATTTGGGTAAAGACTAAGCATGATTCCTGGGTTGTACGGTAAAAGCGTGTTTGGTTTGGTAGGAAATTGTTCAACTGTCTTCCAAAGTGGCCGCCCCACTGTGCATTCCCGTCAGCAAGGAACGAGAATTCCTGCTGCTCCATCTCCTCCTCGGCGTTTGGTGGTGTCAGTGTTCTAGAGTTTGGCCACGCTGATAGGTACACAGGGTACCTCACTGTTGTTTTAATGCACATTTCCATGATGAAATATGATATGTGGAGCACCTTTTCGTATTTTTGTTTGCATATCTCTGTTGAGGAGGTGCCTGTTAGGGTCTTTAGCCCATTTTTAATTGGGTTATTTTCTTATCGTTGAGTTTTAAGAGTTCTTTGTCTGTACTGGATAACAGTTCCTTATCAGATATGTTCTTTTGTAAACATTGTCTCCCAGTCTGTGGCTTCTCATTCTTTTGACATTGCCTTTTGCAGAACAGAAGTTGTAAATTTTAATGGATTTCAGCATATCAGTTCCTCCTTTCATGGATCATGCTTTTGGTGTTTTATCTGAAAAGTCATCGCCATACCCAGATTTATTTATGGCCATACCCAGCTTTTTCTCCTATGCTATCTTTTAGGAGTTCTACGTTATCTTTTAGGAGTTCTATAGTTTTTTATTTTACAGTTAAGTCTGTGATCTACTTTCAGTTGATTTCTGTGAAAGGTGTCAGGTCTGTATTAGACGTCTTTTCTTTCTTTCTTTTTTTTTTTTTTTTGCATGTGGATGACCATTCATTTCAGTGGATTTAATTTGCTCTTCTTTTCCTAGTTCCCTAAGGTGGAAACTTGGATGACTGACTTTAGATCTTTCTTCTTTTCTAATCTATGCATTCAGTACTATAAATTTAAGCATTTTTGGTACATTTCACAAATTTTGAATGTTGTATTTTCATTTAGTTCAAAATAATGAAATTTCTTCTAGAACTCATGTGTTATTTAGAAGTGTTTTTGTTTGTTTGTTTAATATCCATGTATTTTGTGATTTTCCAGTTATCTTTCTCTTACTGATTTCTGGTTTAATTCTTGTGATTTAAAAGTAGACATCATGTAATTCCTATTCTTTTAAGTGTGTTATGGTGCGTTTTATTGCCCAGAATACGGGATGTCTTGGTGACTATAGCATGTGAACTGGAGGAAAATGTGCGTTCTGCTGCTGTCGGATGAGCTGGTCTGCAGCGTTCACTATATCCAGTTGGTTGGTGGTGCTGTGAAGTTCAACGGTGTCCTTACTGATTTTCTCCCTGCTGGGGCTGTCCATTTCTGATAAAGGGGTTTTGAATTCTCCAAACATGTTAGTGGATTCATCTCTTTCTTTTTGCCATACTGTTAGTTGTTTTTTTTTCCCCTCATATAGTTTAATAATGCTCTGTGGTTAGGCACATGCACCTTAAGGACTGCTATGTCCCCTTAGAGAACGGACCACTTGGTCATGATGTAATGCCTCTGTCCTTGATAATTTTCCTTGCTTTGACCATTGCCTTGTCTGATATTAATACGGCGTCTCTTTCTTTCTCTTAATTCATGTTAGTTTGATATATTTTTTCCATTTACTTAGTTTTAATATATATGCATTTATGTTTAAACTGGATTTCTTGTAGACAACATATAGTTAGTTCTTGTTTTTTGATCGACTCTGACAATCTCTGTTTTTTAATTAGTACATTTAGACCATTGATGTTCAAAGTGATTATCAATATCAACCGTACTTACTGTTTTTTATTTGTTGCTCCTGTCCTTTGTTCCTATTTTTGTCTTTTACTCTTTTTCTGCCTTTTGTGGTTTTTACTCAGCATTTTATATAATTCGATTTTCTCTCATTTCTGAGCATATTGGTTATACTTTTTCAACACCTTTTGTAGTGGTTGCCCTAGAGTTTGCAATCTACATTTACAGTTAACTCAAGTCCACTTTCAGATAACGCGATAGCACTTCACAGGTGGTGTGAGCATGTTATAATGACAAAATAATCATAATTCCTCCTTTTTGTCCCTTTCATCATTACTACCATTTATTTCACTTATATGTAATCATAATAAGTCATATATCCACAAGCATACATAATCACATACATTGTTAATGTTATTTTGAACAAAGTATTGTCTTTAGGTCAATTAAGAATAAGGAAATGAAGTTTTAATTTTACCTTCACTCATTCCTTCTTTGATACTCTTTGTTACGTTATGTGTATCCGGTTATCTGGCCTATATTGTTTTCTTCCTCTCTGAATAACTTCCTTTAAAATTGCTCATAAGACTGGCAACAAAGTCCCTCGATTTTTGTTTGTCTGAGATGGTCTTTTTTTTTTCTCCTCGGATGCTAATTTCTCAGGATACAAAATTCTAGGTTGGTGGTTTTAGTCTCTTAACACTTTAAATATTTTTACTCTACCCTCTTCTTGCTTCCATGGTTTCTGAGGAGAAGTCAGATGTGATTCTTATTTTTGTTCCCGTATACGTAAGGTATTATTTCTGTTAGGCTTCTTTCAGATTTTTTCCTTTATCTTTGATTTTCCATAGTTTAAAATGATAATCCCTGGCTGGCGTGGCTCAGTGGATTGAGCACAGGCTGCGAACTAAAGGGTCACCAGTTCGATTCCCAGTCAGGGCACATGCCTGGGTTGCTGGCCAAGTCCCCAGTAGGGGGTGCGCAAGAGGTAACCACACATTGATGTTTCTCTCCCTCTCTCCCACCTTCCCTTCTGTCTAAAAATAAATAAATAAAATCTTAAAAAAAAAAGATTACCCTAGGTGTAGTTCAGTTTTGTTTTTACCTAGATCTGTGGTTTGATGTCTGACATTAATTTGAGGAAATTCTCAGTCAGTGTTGTTTTAAATATGTCTTCTGTTCCTTCCTTTCTTTTCCTTGTTCTATTCCCATTACATGTAACTACCTTTTGTAGTTACCCCACAGTCCTTGGATATTCTGTTCTGCTTTCTTCAGTCTTTGTTCTCTTTGCTTTTCAGTTTCCCAGAATTCTATTGACACATTTTCTAGCTCGGAGATTCTTTCCTTAGCTGTGTCCAGTCTACTGATAAGCCCATCAAAGGGTGTATCATGTCTACTACAGTGTTGTTGTTTTGTTTAATTTCCAGCATTTCTTTTTGGTTCTCAGGGTTTCCGTCTCTCTGCTTACATTGCCAGTCTGTTCTTGCATGTCATCTGGTGTATTCATTAGAGCCCTCATCATATTAACCATATTCGTTGTAAATTCCCAATCAGAAGTTCCAACATCCCTGCAGTGTCCGCCTCTGCCGCTTGCTCTGTGTCTTCAAATTGTGTGTTTTGCCTTTCGGTATTTCTTTTTACTGACTATTGGCCAGTAAATAAAATCTAAGGCCGGTCACGCGAAAGGGGCCCCTTTGATGGTGCTCCTGTACAGTGGATAACCTGCACTAACTTCGTGACACGACCTTGAGTCTTGGTGTTGGTTCAAGCTCATCTCTTTTGGGTGTTGTTAAGGGAGGGACTTTTTTGTAAGCATCATTTTGTTCTTTGAGGAATTTGACTTCAGAGCGATTTATCAATCTAGTGGGATAGGGAAAGTGCTATTCTGGCTAGTATTTCTCTCACTCATTGCGGCGTATTCCTGAGATAGAACTAAGTACTTCCTGAGATGTTATGTAGTATTGAGGATGTTTAAGAGGGCTGGCTGTCTGCAGACGCAGGAAGTTCCATGGCATTATATCCCTATAATAGTTAGCACAGTTTAGGCCCTAGATCCAGTCTTGGCTGGGTCCAGAGCTTGATTCACCATAAATTCATTAAGTTCAAGGGGATAGACCCACATTAGCAAAACTTCATGGATTGTGATATAAATCAGAATGTCAGTTTATTAATTTTTTCATTATTAGTAACTGCTGAATGGATGAGGACACTTGCGTTAGCTCTCTTCTCTTCCCACTGGCCAGGCACCTCTGAAGCCAGAAGGCCGTGTGTTTGCAGAGGGAGGCGGATGATCCTAATGGGCGGTTACGTTCTCATCACATTCTGATCCGCCCGTCCTCACCCCAGGGAGGCACCTGCCAGCTGGACCAAAACACTGTGTCAACCGTGTCAGCCTCATGCGACACACACACTTCCCACTTCTTGCTTCCTCGCTTATTTTTTTCCGCTCTGCCTAAAGGGAGAACGGAACCACCTTCCCAGTCAGCCAGAGCATCTGGGTCACCCCTGGCGATTAGTGGCATGACAACTGAAGCAGCCAGCTCGCCTTCCATGCAAAGAATTTCAAGTAATGAACCAGACGTTCCAAACATGGAACATCTTCTGTGGACTGGGCACAAAGAGGAATCACGAGTGGTTTCTGGTCTTAAGTCGCTTACAGTCTGGTGGGGCCAGACTTAAACACTCTTTGCCCACTTCTGCTAGTTTGTGTGTATAGGGTGACCGAACCGGAGAAAGCATCCACGTAAACTTCCCCTTGGCCTTGCCTGAGCTCTTAAAAGTTCAGGTTCCTGGGTCTCTGTTTAAATAAAGTTTCACTGGATTTCTTTTCTTGAATCTTTGTATCACAGGACTGAACCCTACTGGAACCCAATCCATACATTTTATTAGGTGATCTTGGAGCTGTTGGGTCCGACTGGGCACAGCCTTCTCAGGTAGAAGCCTGCCGTTCAGTTGTGTAGAGAAATTAGCAGTAAGTTCCTCCGAGGCTGGCAAAGGACTGGGAAGTGGGACTCCATCTGTGGGAGTTCTGAACTCATCTTTAGAACTCAAAGGAGGGCTTGCTGATGACAGCGAAAGAATCAATCTGGAGAGCTGGGCGCTCAAAAAGAAGACCTGAAGGCCTCATCCCTTAAATAGGTTGGACCTGAAGTGGAGACGATTTTGTGTATTTTGGATTTAAAAGAATTTTGTAAAGGACCCCGCCACCCGCACACACACAAGTTTTTGGTTTAATTGCTTGGCAGGGGAGAAATCCCAACACAGCAGCATGGAACTGGGGCATGAAAAGCAGCAAGTGAAACGGATCTATGAAGCCCATAAATAAAAATGGAACTCATTTCATTGTCCAAATTGAGTGGAAAGGCACAATGTATCCCAGTCCAGGTAAATGGAAGACTGGGGCACACAGAAGGGTACTTTCTTTCCGTTTTGATAAAGCCAGGTCATGGGTGTAACACGACTGAGGAATTTCAGAAAAAGGGACATTTCATTCCGCCAGACCTGACCAAGGAGGCATGGTACCGTGCCTACTCCGTGGAAGAAATGCACGTTTCCAAAAAGAAGCGCAGTGAACTGTTTGTTTAAACAGTGCCAAATGAGCATTTGCCTGTAAAGGAGTGAAAAGCAAGGCCAGGGTGCAGCCAGGTTAGGCAGGAGATTCCCACACTTCGGCATCTGGGGGGTTGCCCACCTTGGACTGTTCTGGCCTAAGAAGTACGTTGGTACTTACTCTTCCTTGAAGCTCTTTATTCCTGATCAGATAAGGCCGCGGTGAGTGCCGACAGTGCACGGCTCTACTGAAGGGGAGGGGTGGTTGGAACGCCGTGATTCTGCGCTGGGGTCCCTGTGCTCCACGGCTCCTCCCTGAGGTCTGGGCCGCTGTCTGCCTCCTACCTGGCATTGCTTTCCAGCCCCGCCTTCTCTGGTGTGCCCATTCAGCCTGTTCTCTTCCCAGCTCAATTCCTGGCTCTGCTTTTGTCTTTTATTTTTGTTTGTAGGGGTTTTTTTTGCCTATCCATCCTCAGTCTCTTCCCGGCCTACCTGTGATAGGGCAAGCATGCGAGCTGAAACTGGAGGGAAGCCAGTGGGGTGAAGAGGGGATCGAAGCCAGGCACGAACTTATCATCTTCAGTGAACTAAAAACTCACTTGCCATTCATTTAATAAACATCATAAATGTACTTGACTTGTCCTACTCATTCTGCTAGGCGTTGTACATGATTTAAAGATAAATTAGACCCAGGCCCTACCCTTTGTAATCCCACAGCAAATGGCAGAGTCTTTACTTCCTCAATTTCATCGGCACCCCTAGGGCACCCAAGATACAGACTATCTAGATAAAAATCACATGTTTGCTTTGCAAATACGGCTTCCAGACACGTCTTCTAAGCCCCTTTCAACTAGATTGCTCCCTAAATCTGCCTTAAACAGATATTCTGAAGCCTCCTTGAGTAGTCACAGAAAATGTGTGCTGGCAACTAGAAGGCTATGTAATTAGACTTTCTCTTCATCCATCTCTTTATTCATACGTAATTCAAGACTTAGATTAAGGTTAGGAAGAGGGTAGATTCCTTCCCCCTTGTCTGTGTGATCTTCTGGAAGTGTCCTGCTGCCTTTTTGTAAGTTGAGGAGAAACCTTCCGGCTCTCAGGGCCGATGCGGCCTCTCCCACCAGCCCTGCCCGCCCTTCGGCTTCAAGTCTGTGGCATCTCGGCCCACCTGGTTTCAGGCATGCCCAGTGCAGATCCTGGAACTGATCTTTCTTGTTCGGAGTCCTTGGATCATTAAAGATTGTGCCTGTGAAGAGCTTCTCTCTAATTAAATTACCATAATGGGAGGAACTTTACTGCTAGATAAAGCAAAACATATCAGTGAAAGGGGGAGGAACCTGCACTGGAAGTTGGAGTCCAGAGAGACTACAGTCGGCACGTTCCGCCTGTTCACACGCAGCTCTGCGTCAGGGAGAGACACCGTGTGCCCGGGATCTGAGAGGCCCCCTGTCGTGCGGAGGGGAAGCTCCACTGGGCAGATCCCTCCCACACCGTTCCGCTTCCCTGTCCTGATTTCAAGTTCGCCAAGGAGGCCTCTGATGAATAAGTCAGCCTCCTCTCTTAAACACTTTGATACTGGAAAGGGAACCACCTAGCTAGAGAGCACAGGAATTCCATGCTCTAGAAAGGGAACTTCTGAACTCCTCCATGGTAAATGAAGATTTACTGGTCAATTGTGTGTTCATTTGGTTAGAATAAGGTCATCACTAAGAAAATCTGATTTGTAAGGCTGAGACTCAATCTCTGGGCCTTGTTGCCTTGAGAATACCTTCTGGGCGACCACTCCTGGGGCATCTTCCTAAAGGCCCCCCCAAATTCCAGCACACTCCCCACTGCTTTTCACCTGGCGGTAAGACTGTCCATCAGACCGAGTGCTAGTTAGGTTGTGGGTTTTAAAGATTTTATGTCTTTTCCTCCTTACCGCCTTACGACAGACAATAATTTTCTGAGAGGAAGTAGGGTAGAGATAGTAGGATTATGCAAATTCACGTGAGTATTAAGAAACAGAGGGAGACCTACAGGCCCTCTTCAGTCCCCACTGGGCAGCTCTGTTTTGCTGGTGTAGACTCGAGTCACACCTCTCTGACCAGCGAGCGGCCCCAACCATACTCCCCCTGAAAGGGGGAGAAAGCATGCGAGCAACCCACCATTGAGATCAGCTAACCTCTTTGAAAAACTCTGACCTGCAAGAGGGATAAACCCAGAAAGAAACAATTTGAAAAGTTTACTTCGGGTTGAGAATTTCTAATTCCACCACTTTGGTGCGTGCCTTGTTGTTTGATGGACGTGACAGCAACTCCTCATTATCATGGAAAGTATAGGGTTGGCGGTAATTACTATCTGAATATGAATGGGAGCAGGAATGGGCACCGCCTGCACTGGCCTTTCTTTGACAAGGTATAACTTTCTTCTGAATTTCTGTGTTAATTAGTGCTTATTTAAAAACCACTTTAATTGGTAGTAAACACCTCAACTTTTTGTACTCATTAAAATGCAGCCATTGATGTGTGATGGATTTTTTTAAAAGCTTAATTAACTTTCCTCCTGTATATACAACCTATAATAATGGCAAACATATTGGGGGAAAAAATTACCCCTGCTTTTTTCCCTGGCTCCCTCCCTCCCCCCATTATAACGACATTTTTAGCTGTGGATGTCTCACTTAGTTGGGATCAGATGTCATTAATTTGGCATTTTGGAGATGAGTAGGTGGCAGGAAATCAAGGCTTTTTGAGACATTGGTCATTTCTAAACCAAATATTCATGTTTCTATGGGAGAAACAGTAAATTGTTTTAAAGTGAGGAAAAACTTTAAAGAAACCAGTGTCTCAGATGACTCAAGACTTATCTTGAGTATCTTTCTGGAAAATATCAAATTCTTAAATGTTCTTGGAAATCTTTTTTTTTTTTCGGAGTGGTTATAATTGTGTGGGAACTGGGTAATACATCCCTTGTTTTCATTAGGCGATATAGTTACTATTAAGGTAATACAAGTAGCTTAGAGGGAACTTGGAAAATAGGAAGCAATTTTTTTTTATTGATTGATTTTTAGAGAGAGGGGGAGGGAGAGAGAGAAGGAGGGAGGGAGAGAGAGACATTGATTTGTTGTTCCACGTATTTATGCATTCATTGGTTGATTCTTATATGTGGCCTGACCGGGGATCAAACCCGCAACCTTGGCGTGTCCAGACAACGCTCTAACCAAATGAGCTATCCAGTCAGCAGCCTCACTACTCTAACACAACATTTTTTCATTTTTCATAATCCCTTTGCATTCTTTATCCATAGTGGGCACAGACTTGTTAGTAGTAAAACCACTGGCAGCAGATGTAGAAGGAAATGGACCAGGGTACTGTTAAGAGGAGGAATCGAAGGAATGAGGAGGGATTGATCTGGTGGTTTAACAGCTACTAGAAATTTCAGTTGTATCAAGGGGCGGGGGTTGGTGGGCAGGAGAACAGCAGCTGCAGGGGCCACGTCATACAGGGGCCCCAGTGGGTGATTCTCAGTCACTTAGTGTCCATAACAGTCTTCCTCTTGGTCAATGGGGAGACCAAGTCTTATCATGCGATCAGATTCTGATTTATTTTTTTCCCTTCAAGTTATATAACTCACGTCAATTGTAGTCTCAGACTTATTGATGAGGACTGCTGTCGGAGTTTCTAGTGATTTTTGTCTTTGTAGCTGAATTTCAATCTTTTTTTTTTAAGTAAGTGCTGACTAGGAACATTTAAGACTGAAGAAAACAACGGGAAATAATTGTGGAGACAACACATATTAAGAGAATTATCAAAAGGCCTTGGACATGGCTCAGGAGTCCAGATCCTTCCTCACCTGGGATCAGCTGGAACGGCTCCCTCCCCAGCCCAGTAAGGGAGGTTTGATATCAGTAAATTTATACAACACATCTCCCCCCGCCCCCCAGTCACCCAGGTTTAATCTCCAGTATCCAGAATAACAGAATTAGGGAAAGGAATTTTAAGAATCTTCTTTGAACACGGTTTTAAACACACAGAAGGGAAAAGACAGCTGTGAAAAGGAGGAGGAGGGGGAGACAGGGCATGAGAGCCGGTGGCTCCCTGGGTTCTGGGGTCTCGATGTGCAGTCATGGGCCCAAGGTGCCCGTGTCTAGCCGTCTGCTGCTCCATCTGAGATTCTCGGAAAGCTGTCTCCTTTGTGATGTCATTTACTCCAGAATAATCTTGAGGGAGTTCCAGTGTTAGATCTCTCGTCAATATGGAAGTTTGGGTTATGCTATCTTGGAGGTCATACATCCAGCGGGGGTGATTCCTTGAAATGTCACTGCTGTGTTCGTCATGAATGGAACCAGATAAGGTTCCTTCCGAGGGGTGCACCTGAGGTTTAAGAACCACCGGCAGAAGAAGTAGATGAGGCGATTGGCATCTCTGTGGGGAGACCAGAGTGCCTCTGGGAGGTGAAAGAGTTAATAGAATTTCCAGAATTCTATGGTAATGGTTAGGGACAGAAAGAGCCCGAGACCTTGCCGAGGGAACCCATACAGACTGACGATGCAGCTTCACTTCCAGTGATCACGGAAAGTGAATCTCCACTGTTTGCAGGAGCAAACCGTGGGGGCCACGTGAGGATTTGCCGGCGTAACATGAGAAACACCCACACAGGTGTGGGCCCTGTTCAGGAACCGGCGTGAGAAAGGGCAGCTCCTATGGCCTCTCTTCTTGGAATACAAGAATCTGGACATGAATATCCCGTGGGCCTGCCCAGTCCAGATACCTCTGCTTCCAGCATCTGAAATGGTGTCTTTAGCTGAGGGTGTTATAAGTCAAAGAGAAAGAGTAGATCTATGTGGCTGGGCTTTGCTGTTTCTTTCCCAGCCTTTCTCTGGTTCTGCATTGTCCACCGATCGCCTGTGAGCATCGGAGTCCCTGCGCGAAGCTGAGCCTCCGAAGGCTGGCCGCCTCGGTGTGAGTCCAGCTTGGGAAGACCCTCAGCCTGATGTAAGAGCTCAGCTGTCCTGAAACGCCGTCACCACCAACAGATCTCAAATTCCTGAGCCCCATGACTTCATCTCTGTTCTAGTAACTTCCAGAATTCCAGAATAGGGGTGCAGAGGAGATACTTTATTTTTTTTAGTGTTTAGCCTGAAAGTACCATATTTTTTGGACTATAAGATGCACTCCCCCCACCAAATTTGGGAGGAAAATGGGGTGCGTCTTATAGTCCAAATGTAGCTTATCTGGCTGTTCATGTTTATTTACATTGGTGAAATATTATGTAGTTTATGTTACTAAATATTTTACCACATTTTTTGCTTCAAATTTCTTTTTTCTATTTTCCTCTTCTAAAACCTAGGTGCGTCTTATAGTCTGGTGCGTCTTAGAGTCTGAAAAATATGGTATATAATTCCTTTAAATTCAAGCTGTATTGCGTAACTAGATATAGAATTTAAGCTGGAGCCATTTCACTCAGCATTGTAAAGGCAACTCTGAATTTTATTTCTGTTCCTAGCCTTTTGGGAACTTTTTTTTCCTCATTGAAAGCTTTTTAGAATCTTTTCTCAATGTCTATTATTCTGAACTTCCCAGTCAGGTGCCTTTTTCTCAGTCCCCCAATGATGAGCCTTCGAGGGCTTTTGGATCTGGATGCTCGTGTCCTTTAGCCTAGAGACTATTTATTGTATTTTTCTTTTTTAAAAAAAGATTTTATTTGTTTATTTTCAGAGAGAGGGGAAGGGAGGGAGACAGAGAGGGAGAGAAACATCAGTGTGTGGTTGCCTCTCACACACCCCCGACGAGGGACCTGGCCCACAACCCAGGCATGTGCCCTGACTGGGGATCGAACCAGCAACCCTTTGGGTTGCAGGCTGGCACTCAATCCACTGAGCCACACCAGCCAGGGCTGTTTTATTATTTCTTATGTTTGCTACCCATTTGGGAATTCTTTTCAGCTAAGTTTGGGCCTTTTTGAGTGATCTAAAAATTTTTTTCATGTCTATTTTCTTTTTTTTTTTTTAAGATTTTATTTTTATTTATTTTTAGAGAGAGGGGAAGGGAGGGAGAAAGAGAGGGAGAGAAACAGCAATGTGTGGTTGCCTCTCACATGGCCCTCACGGGGACCTGGCCTGCAACCCAGGCATGTGCCCTGACTGGGAATCGAACCGGGACCCTCTGGTTCCCAGCCCACGCTCAATCCACTGCGCTACACCAGCCAGGGCCATGTCTATTTTCTTTTTATTCTTTCTTGAAAATGTCCTCAACTTAATCTTGTTTTCCTATTGAGTTTTCTTTCTGCAGTTACCTTTTTAATTTTCAAGAATCTTCCCTGTCCTTTGGATATAATTTTTTTTGGCATACCATTCTTATTTTATTAATGATGTATAGATTTACCTCTCTAAGGAGAGAGGAATTACAGTTTTTGTTTTTCCTATTTCCAGCACAAGTTGTTCTGTTCTGGATATCTGGTGCTGTGTATCAAATTCCCCTGTGTAACAAATTTGTAATGAACTTCAAGTCAGTTCCAGGAAGGTGGGTGGGAGAAGAAGATAAACAAGTCTTTGCTTTGGGCATGGAGCTTCAGCCTGTTGGGAAGCCCCAGTAGCAATGCTGGTGTTCCAAACAAGACTCCTCTTGGTATTTTCCAGATGGAAACTAACCTTTGATATCGCCCCATCCCTAAAGAATCCTGGAAACTTGATGCCATCCCAGGTTCCTTCCATCTCTGGGGTGACGGGAACATGAGAGCAGATTTCATGCTTGTTTGGATGCCTGGACCCCGGGCCTGGGGTGCAGTGGGCAGCCCTGGGCCTGGAGTGTGGGGCATGGCTCTCCCCCAGACACGGCCAACACTGGCTGTGTTCACGCCAGGAAAGGGGAGCGCAGGACGCACCACACACTCGGAGAACCCAGCATCCTTCTCCCAGCCATGCTGAGTATTTTAAGAAACCCTGCGTTTCAAATTAGCTAATTTTCGAGGGTAGTCTTATATTACCAAAAGGTGTTATAAATAATTTGGCAACAAGGCTCTGAATAGTGTTATAGTAGTATTTTATTTAATTAACGATAAATCAACTAGAAAACTATAAAAATAAAACAGCCTGCTCCAACAGAGCCGCCATGTTGAACGTTGATGACCACCATCCAGGACAGCCGAGGAGGGGAGCCAAGTCTCCTCCGCCTGGGCTGAGCAAAACCGCTGAAACCCTGTTGTCAATGCGTTTTGTTTCAAATAAGCATTCCTTCTTTATTTAATGTAATATATATTTATTAAAGGGAACTTGAAAAATGTAGACACTTTCAAAGAAGAAATAAAAATCACCATCACCTACCCCTCAGAGATAATCACTGGTCGCATTTTAAATATATTTTCTTTTAATCTTTTAATGCATGCTACATATTGTTATGTAAAATTGAGATTATTCTGTCCAGAGATTGTGTATCTTTTTGTTTACCTGACATTGCATAAGTATTTCTGCATCTCACTGAATATTCTTCACAAGCACCATTTTGCTTTACCCATATTATTCTACTACCTGCATATCCCGTGGTTGTTTTGTTTGTTGGCTGGTTTTTAATGGTTCCTCTTTTGCTGATCATTTAGACTTTTAAAATTCTTGCTATTATAAGTGATGCCACCGTCTCCTTTCCTGGACCCTGTCTTTGGGAAACAGTCCGAAATTCCTGCAATATCTGTATTGTAGGATCAGGTTGGGATTTAGGCTTGAACTCTTGCTGTGTACTTGCCCAGCTGGTACCTGCAGTGAGGTCCATGACTGTGTGGGACTGGTGTTTTGAAAAGTGCGGCATCAAGTACCGCAGCTCCAGTCAGTGGCTTGTTCTGCTTCGCTCACTTCCCGCGGCGGAGGGGACGTGGTGCCCATGACTGAGCTCGAGCAAGGCGTCAGAGCCAGTGTAGGGCAGTGGAGAAGAGTTGGGGGTGACGGCTGGGGACTCACGTGGATGGTGTCTGTGCTTCTGGTGTTTTAGGTAAGGACAGATCCCACTGGCCAACCATATTACCACAGAATTCCTGGGAAGGGATTCCTCTGTCCACCTTTGTATCTGCCAGCTCCTCTCTCCTGTGTCCTCTGCCTGCCCCATCTCCGCTTTTCTGTACGGGCTGCTTTGCTCTTCCACCCACTGTTTGGACCCTGTCACTCTGCGAATCTGGTCTCCGCTCCAGACTGGGCTGAGGTCAGGGCACAAGTATTCCATCGCAGCTGGCAGAACTCCTTCATTACTGCGTTAGCCAGGACGAGCCAGGCAACGCGAGGGTCACACACTGCACAGCGTCTCGGCGCCTTTGCCCAGGCAGGTTGATGGCTCGCTCAGGTGGCTGTCATCTGAGGGGGTGTGACTCAACGCGCCAGTCCACGTGGATCTTGTGGCACCTTGATCTTAAGATGTGATTTCAGAATGGCTGTGGCAGGTGATGAGTGTGCAGAAAATCGAGTGTCGTCCTTAAGTGTCTCACCCTGGAAGTGACACACAGTTACAGCCTTTGGGCCAAAACTAAGGGCGGGGCCTCACCGAATTGCCTGGGGCCGTCTGTCCAGGAGGAAAGGAGAACTGGAAATACTTTTGAGTGCGACGACGCCCACCTGAGTTACAAAACAAAAACAAAACCAAAAAAATGATCTTCAGATATGCTCCAAAACACAATAATAGAGAAAAACACCTTGATTAAATATGTGAAAGCAGCGCGGATAGTGACTTAGGAGCGCGTCCAAAATTACAGCTTTTGCTTTCAAGTGGAATTTGTTGTTTGCAAATATGTTAAGTGCTACACCTCGTGGTGAAAACAATGACATCAAATTCACCTTGATTTCAGGATGGAGCTCAAGGTAACCCAGGAGTCTGCCTGTGTCTTCAGATACGAATCACATCACTTGAAGGAAGAGTGTTAGGACCTAGGTAATTGTGAAGGGGTGGTAAGCAGGGTTCGCTCTGCGTGCTGTGGCCACCTGATTTGGTAGGAAACCCTTGGGACGCTGCTGCTGTGTCGAGCAGGACTCTCAGGCAGCGTCCAGGCTCAGTGGGGAAGAGTGTAGTGACTCTTTCATTCAACGGATTTCACAAAGCACTTACCGTGTCTACATAGTAGGCCCTGGACCGAGGTCTGGTGCCTGCAGCCCACATAGCACTTACGGTCTCAGCACCACTTAGCCATGCCCGTCAGTCATGGGATGCCTGCATGCGTGCCTGCGTGTGCATGCGCCTGTGTGGTGGGCGAGGAAAAGGGAGGCACATTATCTTCTGGATGCTTCCATCTCTGAGCTAATGTACTGTTCAGTTAGTATTAATTCGAGCAGTAGGAGTAATCGCTAATTGGCTGTCCCTCACATACACTTCCATAAGAAGGATGTAGGTTTTCGAAGTGCTTTCCCCTCACTGTGATGAGTCCTGCAGAACTAACCACATGCTTCATCCCCGTGACGTGTGTTTTCATGGAAACCAAAGGGGGTTAATGCCGCGCTATTTCCTTTGCTGTTTCTCTTTCCCTCGCTCCTTCCTTTGGCTGCTGTGGAGAGCGTTGCTTGTTCATATTAGGCCCCATATTCCATTCCCTGACGCCCAACTTTCTCTTTTCCTGAAGAGCTTGAACTAGCAGGTGGGAATGATATTACTTCCCCTCCTCCATTCCTGTAAGTGTTGCGTGTGTGTGTTTTAACCCACCCAGGGCGGAGCAGGAGGAATGCCCCCTCTTCTCTTCACCTGCTTCAGCAGAAGCGACGTGAAGGCGAGCTGGATCTCCAAAGGGGCTCATTCTTAGCTGGGACTCTGGGACGGTTTCTCCATGGAATCTGTACCGTGAAAGTCAAGTGCAGTGGTAAACAGCACAGGGAGAGCCTCAGCGGGACCACCACAGTCAGCTTGTGGTTTCTCGTCGCCTTTGTTTCATCAGCAGGGCTCCTGGGGCTCCCCCGATGTCCCTCATTCCCGAGGGCACAGGACTTGCTCAGTGGGCGGCAAATCAAGGACTGCGCCAGCCTAGAGGAGTAAAGGGCTGTGGAAAGATATTGGGCTATTGCCAAAATTAACAAGAATGAAGAGCCCTGACTGGCGTGGCTCAGTGCATTGGGCGTCGTCCCACAGAGCAAAAGGTTGGCTTCTTGGGCAGGGCACGTGCCTGGGTTGCAGGTTTGGTCCCCACTTGGGGCATATATCAGAGGCAACCAATCAATGTTTCTCTCCCGCTCTTTCTCCCACCCTTCCCCTCTCTCTAAAAATAATAAAATAAATTAAAATCTTTTTAAAAAAAGAAAGAAGAAAAAGAGTTTATTTCTAAAGAAAAATAGGAAAAACATTGTTCCATGTTTTCTTTTTCATTATCTCTGTCTACATAATAAATATGATAAATCTAGGAATAGGTCTTCCAAAATATTTTCTCTGTTGGCACACATTGAATATTTTATATATACCGAATTGGAACTAGAAGTTAAAACACCATGCCTAGCTGCTAACAGACATTTCAGACCTATCACGGGAAACTTGACGCTTAGTCACGGGGGAAGGATCCTTTTGTTCTCGGTGTTCATTGTCTGAGTCCCCAGTTGCTAAAGGAAGGAAAAGTCATTCTATCAAGAAAATCCTCAGCAATAATGTGACCACTTAAAAGATCAGCGTCCACTTGAACACCCCTCCCGGGTAACACTCCGGGTCTAGCCCTGCCCATTGGGTCTATATCTTTAACATTTTGGGCGTTCAGTCCATCCCAGCTAATTTTGGGGTATGCGAGACGTTTGTCGACACTGATGAAAATAAAAGACAAATCGATGGCAGAATGCACTCGGACATCTGGCAGCAGATCTAAGTGTTCATGAAGTTCTTGGTGGTGAGACGGAGAACTGCCCTGTTCACAGGCAAAGCCTTCATGCACTGGGGCTCTGGACTAACTACAAATGGAAGAAGAGACCATTGAAATGCATGGGGACCATATAGGCATTTGAAAAGAGAATTATTGAACCCTAAGAACACTGATGTAAAACCTGAGTATTTAAACAATGATCTTCTTTATAATCTTCATGCCAAAAATGGAGTGAAAAATGCCAGAGGCCACCAGAACTTTGGGGTTCTTAAGCACAGCCCTCTCGTTTTGGAGATGCGGAGGTCTCAGGGGGGCTGAGAATGTGGTGCCCGGTCATGCTGCCGATGTCGGAGCAGGGTAGGCTTGGATCTGTGCCAGTTCTTCCTGCCATGGCAGCGACAGGGGTGTTCACTCCTCTCTTCTCATACCTCCCGTCTCGCCCACAAGCAAGTCTTGCTGTCCTCTTACCCCCTTCTTCTCGCCCCCCCATCCCGTCCTCCCGCATCCCTCCCCTGGGTTGTTGCAGCGGCTTTCCCAGTGGGCTCCCACCCCCACCCCGGTCCCTGGATCGTCTGTTCTCCACACAGCAGTCATTGTGGTCCATGTAAAAGAGGTCACGGCTCATCCCTCTCCTGCTCAGAACTTCCAGCAACTTCTCACCTCCCTCAGAACAGACTCCCCAGTCCTCCTGGGGTTATACAGCCCAGCGAACTCTTGTTCCCGTTGACCCCCCTGCTGTCCTCCATTTCATGCTCTGCCACCGCGCTGTCCTTTGGTCCCCTGGCGTCTCTGCTGCTGCTCCGCTCCCTAAGCACACTGCCCACCCCCAGCCTCACACCTCTGCCCCCTGGCTCTTGCCCCTGATGTCTCTCTTCCCTCTGGTTCTTTTCATTTGCTCTGAGCCCTGTTTAAAAGAGCACTCCAACTTACCATCCTTTCCTACCTAGTTTTTCTTCATGAGAAAAATAATCAAGACCTGCCATGTACGCAGATGTTGGTTGTCCACCTTCCCACGTCAGAATCTATGCTGCTGGCCGTGTATTGGTCGGATGTCTGCCTCTCTTGTTGGCAGGTGCTGTTAGGGCACCAACACTGCCAGCAGATGCTAGATGCGTCATTATCGAATAACAAAGAGATAAATAACATGGTGATGAGATGGATAAGCTATATTCTCTATAGTGGGGTGTCATGTAAGAGAGTTGTTTTAAAAGCCAGGATGTTTTGTCTTCCTTGCCTGGAGCCATTGGGATTGGGAAGAAATTTCTTACATGTATGAAGGACATTTAAACAAACTTGAAGTTTAGGCCCTGACTGGGTGGCTCAGTCCGTTGGAGCTTTGTCCCCCACACCAGAAAGGTTGTGGGTTCTATCCCCCATCCGGGCACGTAGGAGGGGCAGCCAATCAATGATCTTCCTCTCCCTCTCACATCAATAGAAAAACATCCTCAGCTGAGGTAAAAATAAATAAATAAAAATTTAAGTTCAGAATTTAGGCAGCCCTCTCTTGGTCAGAGATGACTGAAGCAGTTTCTGGGTATTTGGCCGGAGGAATGAGGGCAATGCACCCAAATTGTCAGACTCGTAGTGAGAATGGAGGTTGGAGTTCCCGGTCGGCGTGGGGTGGGGGTTGCACTGGGGAGCTGCGCAGGAGAGGGGAGCTGCCATCTTAAGGTGCATGTACTGTTGGTGAACCTTGATTTTGAAAGTTTGGGACACATATAAGAACAGTTTTTTAAAAAATTGTTCTCAATTAGCACTGGAGAAGGGAGCTTTGGAGGGGCGGGTAAGGCTGTGACAGGTGAGGAACTCAGCAGACAGAGCAGCGGTCACGGTGGAGGCAGGTCCAGCGAGCATCAAGAAGCGTGTGACTCCACACCGACAGAGGCTGGGAGTGTCACCCTGGAGCCAGGAGCCGCCGTGTCTCTGGGAAGAGCTGGGTCACTGATTTCTCAGGGTGCAGTTGGCTAGGAGCAAGCAGGGGACTCGATGTGACCTGTTTGGCTCCTGTGACCCTCGTGTCTGGGTTATTCCCCTACATTTCAGGGTCAGCAATCCCTAACTCATTTCCACGGCAATTGATCTGACAAGTTGGCGCCTGGAAGATTTGCGATGTAGGAAGATGCTCTCATTTCTCCAGTCCCCTCCCCCACAACAGAGTCATCGTGGGGAAGTCTGGAAAGTGGCGCTAAAACTCATTCTCTTGCCCTTGGCTCTGCCCCATAAACACTTGCCTGTGATATTCTGTGGTATGGAATTTCCCTTCATTATAGAGCGAGAGCAAGGCTGGCCTTTCCTCAAACCTCAGTCCTGATTGAAAGATGAGTGAGCCTACTAACCGCCATCTCCAGCAGCGTCCCCAGCCCTACAATGTGAGGACAGGGTAATGATGTCCAATTTTGCACACTTCAGATCCATTAGTAGCAATTACCTTCCTCGAGGTGTTTTGAGTTAGTTTTAACATAGCATTCTTACAGTTGGTGGATAATGACAGTAATAATGCACACAACATTTTCAAGTCACTGTTTTTAGCTACAATAACACCATTAGTAGGTCTATTTAACAGATGCATTTCATGCTGAAAGTGAAGGTTCTCATGATGCCTTTCCCTTCCCCCATGCGAACCTTAACTGCTATTTTATTCAATAGAGATTTTTTGCTCCAAAGTTCCCGAGACACATTCTTTTATTCTGGGTCTCCCTATGGAAACGGGATGGTTGCGTAACTGGCTTGACCTAGAATTATTGTGTAGTTATTCTTATTTAGCTCTTCGTTTAATGACATGCATGCTGACCCAGAAACACAAAGCTCAGAAAAAACGGAAAATACATGTATTTTCTAAAACTCACTCGGGATGCCTTGGAGAAGTCACTGGGTTTTACCTGATGCCTTCAAGACCAATGGGTGACCCCTCAGGTGGCCAGGGAGAAATCTCTCAGCAGGGAAGTGTCCGTCTGTTCTAGTGACTCCATCAAATTGTGTGTGTGTGTTTCACTTCCCCAGTAATTCAGGGGGTCTGTGTTACTCCTCCCCACATCCCTCCGGAAGCCACTGCTGGGCGCCCCAGCCAGCAGAGGGCTCTCCTCCTCTCGAACCCTGCGTCTTTGTTTTGCGCACTCACTTCTGGATACTTTTCTACACGGCTTCCTTTCCTCCTCTGCTCCTGCTGTTATTTTAGTCTCCATTTTCTAGCCAGTCATCCCCGCACCGCATCGTCCTGTACGAGTTTCCTAGGGCTGCCATCACAAAGGGGCTTCAGACAACAGACAAGTATTCCGGAGACTGGAAGTCTGAAACCAAGGTGTGGGCAGGGCCACGCTCCCTCGGAAGCCTCTAGGAGTCGATCCATCCTCGCCTCTCCCTGGTGCTTACAGGCTTCCTCGGTTTATGGCAATGTAACTCCAATCTCTGTCAATGTGTCTTCTCCTTTTGTATCTGTCTCTCCCCAGGGAGTTCTTTTTGTAAGGACGCTGGTCTTATTGGACTAGGGGCCTACCCTATGGCTACGTCTTGATCGATCACGTCTATAAAGGCCCTATTTCCATCTGAGGTCGTATGAACAGGTCACAAGGGTTCAGACTTCAACATATCTTTTTAGGGGACACAGTGTAACTCATTTTGCCCCTCAAGTAAGTTTGTAACCTTCTTAAAGCCTGGTGTGTTGGAGGCACCTCCTTAAACAGTGTTCCCTAACACCTTGGCCGGGGAACAGCAGTCCTTAGATTCTTGTTAAAATGAATTGTCACACGCGTTAGAGAAACACCGTCCCTGTCCCTGATCTGGAGACCAAAGAGGCCTATTAGCATATTAAAGGCATTGAGAAATCTTGCTATACAGACACTTGCTCAAATCAAACTTATTCTCAATAGCTTTTTTGACCACAGAGACTGTTTTCGGCTCCAAACTTTCTCCATTAACAGCAGTGGAATGTACTTTGGTGGAACATAGATGGCTGGCTGTTGTTTCTGCCATACAAATTGTCCCAGATGAGGAAAACAGAATAAATAGTATGGCATTCAGTGGAGTACTTTCTTTCTTTCTTTTTTGTATAGCGTGAAATGCGCATTGGAGAATGGGAGCAATTTTTAAAGATTCCATTTCGAGTGATCCTTGAATTCAGCCGAGAGTTGGACCAGATGAGTGTGAGTTGCCCCCACGCTCAGTCTGCTCTCCTGACCTCTGGATGGTGCGTTTCATCCTTTGAAAGTGGGGACAAGCATATGTCTTAAAATGGTGGGGACAAGCATATGGCTCAGACATGTGATGACTGAGCCCCGCAATCCAACCTGGACGGTCAATGAAGTCAGGGAGCCCTCATGCTGTTCTGTGCTTTCAATCACAGTGATTTTAAATGAGGTGATCGGATGGGGAGCCAGCTGACGACAATGTGGTTTTCTGCTTATGTTTAAAGGAACACGATGATAATTTTCAACAAAAAATCCTCTTCTTGACCTTTTCGACACCATGCGAGTTCTTTATGCATCTTTTTGGAAAAACTTTAATGCCAGGTGAAATTTTCAGCCCACTTGCAGCGGTTGTTTCCTTCCCCTCCCTGCCCTTTGGTGGGATTTGTGGGGTGCAAATCCACTGCGGTGCTGGCCTGAGCAAAACCTAATTTGGAAGGCCGGTCTTCTGGCAAAAATGTCACACGTTACATTATAAAGTGAAATAAAAGTGATTTTTGAATAATGAACATGTCCTGGTTTAAGATAAAGCTGGCATATTTTATAAAAAATAGATACATTAGAGGGATATGTCATAGAAAGCATTATTTAAAAAATAAGCAATTTGGAATTTATTGCAAGTTCCCTGGAAATGGTAAACACTCCTGGTATATTTCAGTGAAGAGTTAATTTCCGGGTCTGTGGCTTCCACACCAGCTTTCAGAACATATCAGTAGGCATGTCATGTGCTGTAGAGCATGCGCTTCGGAGCCAGTTCAGACCCTCACCAGCTGCACTCGCTGCCGCTGTCCTGTGAGTTTGTGCAGAGGACTTGCTTCAGTTTTCTCATCTGTAACATGGGCCCGATGACACCTCCCTGAAATGGTTATGGTAAAGACTAAAGAGATGATGTATTTGAAGCTCTGTTCCTGGTATGTAAAGAGTTTAGCATAATGTCCAGCATATGTATGTGTGGTAGATAGAAAAAGCTTAGCTCGTCTCTCACTACGTGTAGCTGCTGTTATCTGCTACCTTATAATCCTGTGTATTTTTCACTTATTAAGAAATACTTATTGAGTATCTCTCAGGTGCCAAGCACTGTGGGAACTGCTGGGGATGTAAGAAAGAACAAATAATTCCCTGCCTGTCTGAAGCTTCTGTTTTAGGGAGAGGCAGACACCTAACAAATTAATAAGCAAGTAGTATGTCAGGTGCTGAGGACCGCTACGGAGAAAAGCAAGGCAGGGTCAGGTAGAAAGGGTATGCAGTGTGTGTGTGTGTGTGTGTGTGTGTGTGTGTGTAGGGGCTGTGCGTTGCTATGTTACACAGAATGCTCAGAGAAGGCCTCACTGGCACCGTGATATCTGAGCAGAGAGAAAGGAAGTGAGGGAACGGCCTTTAGGCATAAAGGAGACGCAAAGGCCCGGAGGTAGGCACATGCTGGGCAGTGTCTGAGAAGCCACCGGAAGTCAGCATGGTTGGGCAGAGTGTGCTAAGGGAAGGTTCGTGGGGGGTGAGGTCAGCGAGGGAGCCTGAGCGAGGTCATGGGGACCTTGTAGGACCCAGAGCACCCTGGGATTTTACTTTGAGGGAGGTGGAGCCATTGGCAAGTTGTGAGGGATGATATCTGACATGTTTCAGAGGGACCAATCTGGCTACTATGTTGAGAATGTATTACATTGAAATGTGAATGTAACTCACGTGGATATAAATTTAAATAACAGGCTCTCCAATACAACTTTCTGAAGAAAGCCTTCTCTGATTCATTGCTCATCTGGCTTTTTCTTTCTCAGCTGTAGTTTTCAATACCCTATGAAGCATTCTCCTTTTGTACCCAGCTGCCCATTTCCCGGGGCAGCTCGGTATCACTGATGTTTAGGGTGGTGTCTTAGCTCATGCCGCCACGACAAAATGCACAGACTGGGTGGCCCAAGCAACAGACGTTTATTCCTCACAGTTCTGGCGGCTGGCGGTTCCAGGCCAGTTTGCCAGCAAGGTAGGTTTATTCTGAGGCCTCCTCCTTGCTGCACCCTCCCCTGGTGGGGAGAGCGACCGATCACTGTCTCTGCTTATCAGGACACTAACCCTCTCCAATCAGGCCTCCACCCTATGGCCTCACTTAACCTTAATTGCCTCTAAGGTACAATCTCTAGATACAACCGAATTGGAGGTTGGAGCTTCAAGATAGGAATTTGGGGGGAGTGCAAGCATTCTGTCCATACAAGATGGAAACAGCATTTTAAGAGTTCAGTTCTTTTTACCAGAGTGGAGAGTATGCTCCTTTAGCTGAAACCCTTCTCTGAGGAGAGACCCAGCAGTCACTGTCCTTTGTCATACTGAGGCATAACCGAGCAAAGTTGCCCCAGATACGGTGCCATTTACCAGGGGATTGAGAGCTGGGACCAGGACCACACCCCAATGGCCTCCATGGGGATGATCTGACCAGATGTCACTTGAACTTGAGAGAGGCTTGAGGAGGAGACAGACGCCTGCATCTCCTTAGCAGGGCCGCCCCTGGGACGGTGCAGGTCGTGTTCTGTACGGGGGCTCCCACCTAAGGGGGGCAAGTGAGGGCGGAAATCCAGCCGGGCTCCTCTCACTGAGCCTTGTGCCCTCATGGGTCGCGGTGGCCTGGAGAGGGGAGCCCACCCTTGTCTAAGGCGCACAGAAGCGCCTGTGGGCTGGCAGCCCTCTCCTTACTGGGAGGGCGTGATTGGACATTGAACAGTGTCTTCTCTGTCCTCAGGAGAAATCTCTCTCTAGTGTGAGCATCAGAAATAGCTCTTCCCTCCTCGGGCTCTGGGTTCGTTTTATCTTATGGGTACTTCCAACTGTACTTTCCTCCTAGAATCAGGTTGGAGCCTCCCCTCTGGCGAGTAGATGGGATTTCACGGTAGGCCCTCCTGGACCACTGGCCCCCCTGCAGGATTCCTGGCCTCCCTGAGTGCTGTGGGTGGGGCGGGGGCACAGTGCAGATTCCTGACCGGAGAACGTTTCTACA
The DNA here is from genome assembly GCA_004026765.1 of Micronycteris hirsuta. NCBI lineage: Eukaryota > Metazoa > Chordata > Mammalia > Chiroptera > Phyllostomidae > Micronycteris > Micronycteris hirsuta. The sequence goes on from PVJI01001104.1 coordinate 157,586, forward strand.
CTGATTGGACTCGGTCATAAACTGAGCTTGGTTGGCTTACTTTAGATGATTATGATACGTTTGCATTCATGGTATGTATGTTTATTGAGTATCCTACCCTGTGCTGGTCACGAAGTAGAGGTGAAGAAGACGGCTAGAGCTCTGCACTCAGGACCTTGTATGCTAATCAGGGAGTGGGCCGGTAAACCACTGGCCAGGTGATTGCAGGCTGGGGCAGTGCCCAACAGGAAGCGAGCCAGGTGTTCTCTGCAGAGTTGCTGTGCACGGGGAGGGACGGGAGTGCGGTTCCTTAGAGTGAGCAGGGAAGGCTTGAGCATTAATCTAGGTGATGCAGGTTAGGTCCCTAACTTGATGCCTGACCCCTGGCAAGCTCTCAATTCATGATAACTGCCATTGCTATTATTATTGTCACCTCTCCCTCAGTACACGCTGCTGCTCAGTGTGTGAGGGCAGGAGGACTACATCGGCCAGTGTGAAGAAGCGGTGAAGGCTCTTCAGACATCTGCGTGTGTGCCAGCCCTGGGTGGTCGGGGAACTCCAGGTCACAGTAACTGACTGTCTCTGTCCCTCTTTCCATCCTGAAAGGCAGGCCTTCCACGTTGGGGGGCCCCAAGCAACTCTGCCATGCACCTTACCTTGCGCTCATCCTGTGAACCCTGTCTCCAAACCATTATCCCCAACCGTTAATCTGCCGCACCTGCCTGCTCTCTTTAAATCTGTGTTTTCTCGATTCTTATGATAGTGCCTGTTTCAGTTCATGTGCATTTAGAACTGAATGCAATTAACTCCTGAATTAATTCAAGGGCAGCGACTAGCAAAAGGCCTTCCTTGCAGAGAAAATATGCAGTGCACAGGGGCGACGTTAAATGGATTGAAATATATCCCTCTACCTTCATGCTTTTGAGCACTTTCTGATCTGAGGATAGTCGGCCTACCTGGCGGATGAGGAGGGAAGGATTCGGGCCCAAGGCCAGGAGTTTGGGTGAGTGTAACAGGTGACATCTCTCTGTTCCTAGGAGTGACATAAGGGGAACGGAAGGGCGTGAGCTAAGCTTGCAGAAGGGCTGGAGGAGCGGAGGGCCTCCGTCTTGCCCGCACCACGGGGCCTTCCCTGGGTTACCTGAGGGAGTCCGCTTACGACTCTATTACCCGGGAAATTAGGAGAGGGATTCAGTCAGGTATATTTATCATGAGGAGGACCGAAGATAATTAATACACTGCATTGAATGCAAATTGCACCCACAGCACTTATCTCGTTTTCAATTAGCACAAATGTTACAGCGCTGCAGGCTTGTTATGATTTTACCACGGGCTGGGTAATTAATTTCTGTGAGCCACGTATCAGGCACCTGGTAATGCCGTTTATTACTAAATGTCACCCCAGGTATCGGTTTGTTAGAAGAGGTAAATATACGGAATGCACAGTTGTCTGCCCTGGGCAAATCTATTTTTACACCTCGCCGAGTCTTTTCACTTGTTTGTTTATTGACCAGAGTGACGACCGAGATGACAATGGCAGACGGAGGAAACCCACACCCGAGTGTGGCTCCAGCGGGGAGGCCTTTTCCTTCCCCCCAGGGGTGGCCAGGCTTGTGAGCGGAGCTGTCATGGGTGAGTTTCTGGTGCCTCCCAAAGCATGGTCCCCCCCACCCCACCCGTGAGAGTCAGAAAGGGGGGACTTCTGGGGCTCCGCCCCCATCTGACCACCAGCGCATGCACGGGGCAGCACGGGGCAGCCAGCTGTGACTCTTTGGGGAGCAAGAGACCTCACAGACCCATCTCATCCCCGTCTCCTTTCCTTGCTCCCTGTCCCATCTGTCCTCTCAGCTCCCTGGCCCCCGCCGTTTGGGCCTCTAACGGGAGGTGGGGAGGGTTTGGCCGCTCTGGACGAGGGTCGGTTGCTGAGCGGAAGTCCCTTATCTCTGTGAGCTTGTCCTCTTTCTCCGTATGAGGAGGTGACTTAGATTATTATTTTTTTTTTGTACATCAATGAGCAGATTCTGAGTACTTCCCTACTATAGGTGAGACATTTTCTTTTTTTAAAAAACCTGAATTAACGAAGTGACACTGGTTAATAAAATTGTATAGGTGTCAGATGTACAGCTCTCTACCACACCGTCTGTATGTTGTGCCGTGTGTTCACCTCCCCAGGCCAAGTCTCCTTCCGTCAGGGTCAGAACCTTTCCAGAGCTGGAGGTTCCCGGCTCCATCTCTATTTCATCAGCGCTCTTGGGAGGATGGCAGGTGTGCGCAGTGAACAGTTTTCTCTCTTTGCCCTGAACCAGCTGGGGCCGTAATCAAAACCCAGCAATTCCCACCGCACAGTTTGAATGTCGTTGCCCCTTGAGTTCCCTTGAAGATCCAGTATGAGGAGCTACTGTGATTTGACCGACTGAGTTCGTGCGTGTCGAGCGTTTACCGCAGTGCCTGGCACTCGGTTGGTACCGACTAATGTGGCTGTGATTAGTGTGCTTGTCATCGTCAGCACTGGTTACATTGTCTCGGGGGCTCCTGAAGGGAAAAGCTGCCAGAGGGTTATCATCTATTTAGGAGATACTTACTGAGCACCTACTATGTGCCTAGTCTTGTTTGGGGGCTGTAGGTAAAGCAGATCTACATCCAGGTGCTTACGAAGTATGCATTTGATTGGAGACAGGAAATAAGCAGATAAATAAAAGCTGCGGTTCATCCGAGAGTTTGAGCACCGCAGAGAAACCTCAGGTTGGGCGGGGTGGCTGGGGGGTGGAAGGGGCTTTCGGTCTTAAGTACGGCCCTCGAGGGAGGCCTCCCTGGGGAGGTGCCATTTCAGCAAAGACCTGGAGGAAGCTGGGGTCTCGCCCATAGGTGTCTGGGGAAGGAGGCTTCTCGACGGAGGGCAGAGCGAGTGGAAAGGCTGAGACGGCAGAATGCCCAGAGCCCCAGGGAGACCAGTAGGGCCAGAGTGGAGTGAGTGGGAGGAGGCGGCAGGAGAGGAAGCCTGAGAAGTTATGACGGTGACACCAGTAGGACCTTGTGGCAATTTTAAGAACTTTCTATTTTACTCTGAGACAGGGTGCCGCAGGAAGACGTTGAGGGGAGGAGGGGCATGATCTGACTTAGGTTTTAAAAGGATGCTCTGGCCTTTTACTTAGAAACAGGTGGCTCTTCAGGACGAGGGCAGAAGCGAGGGGGCCAGTGGGGAGGGTGCATTAGTTTCTTATTGGTGCTGTAACAAACTGCCACGAACTGAGTGGCTCAGAACAACACGCAAATCTGTCATGGACAGTTGTGGAAGTCCGAGTCCTAACGTCACAGTGTCCGCAGAGCTGAGTGCCTTCTGCAGGCTCTAGAGGAAAATCCATTCTCTGATTGTCTAGCTTCTAAACACCGCCTGCATTCTTCTGCTCGTGGCTTCTTCCCTGTCCTCAGAGCCGGCAGGGTATCATCTTCAAGTCTCTCTGTTTCCTTCCCTCTCCCGCTGTCAATTTTCCTTCTCTGACTCTGACCCTCCTCTTTCTGGATCAGGACCCTTCCCGGTATACTGGGCTCATTTGCATAATCCAGGATAATCCCCCTGTCTGGAGATCCTTAATTTAATCACAGCTGCAAAGTCCCTTTGCTAGGTGAGGTGACACAGTCACAAGTGGTGGGAATTAGGATGTGTCCATCTCTGGAAGGCTGTCGTTCTGACCACCACAGCGGTCAGTGCATCCGTGTAGGCGAAGGATGAGGTGGCCCGGGCAGAGGTGGTGGGTGAGAAGCAGCTGGATCCTGGTGGTGCATCAAGCAACCTGATACTTGGGGCCAGTCTCAGTATGGCAGCTTCCACAGTTTTCTTGGCCTGTGTGATGGGCATCCCCGTTTTCAATGTCATTTCAGTGGGCTTGAGGTCCATTTCTCTTCCCAGTAGTTTCTCTCACAAACTAAGAAACCACAGACAGCTGCAGCGGTGGCGAGGGACTCCAGAGGCACTCACGTCCCCATCGTCAATGTACAAATTTCCTGCCTGTCCTGGGCCTTCGAACACATGTTGGGTGGTTTGTACCAACTTTATCTGCTTATGCTTTTGTTCATGTATTCAGCGTTTTCTGGGCATCTGTTGAGTGTGCCGCTCTGTGCTGTGCAAAAGTAGAAACAGAAGATGTAAGCATCCCCGTTCTTATCCTTGGGAGATAAGGATCTATTTGCAATTTCTTTAGACCGAATCAGAGAACAATTGCAGAACTAAATATAAGTGAGTGGAAAATGAAATGCAAGATTTACGCATTAGTACCAAGGAAGTGAGGAATGTGGAGAGGCTTCTTGGAAGAAGTAGGAGGTCACGGATTTTTCTTCCTTAATTGGGGCCAGCCAGAGAATTGCCAGCTTTTAATTTTGCTAAGAGTATACATTAGAAACATTCTTACCATCGCTTAGTGCCATCATGTCGTAATAGGTAGAACGTTGAAGCATAAAAGATATAAAAATGGCATGATCTCAGAATAAAGGGGAGTTCCTCGAATGAAACACATCTAGCTTTATAAAAGCTCAGCGCTTGGGCTTTAGTTTTCTCATTTCGCTGACGGCCGTTAAAACTTCCTCGTGGATGGCACCGTCTCCGCGCCTCAGCCCAGGGACGGAAGGCTGTCTGCGCTGTTTGTCACTTGGGTTTCTGACTCTACGGAACATGACTGTCTCTGCGTTTCTGTGGGCGCTGACATCAGACAGCCGGCGGCCCGACGACTGAGGATCTGGTGTCTTGCGTGGGGACGCTCTCCAGCCTTGCCGCTGCCCACTGGCTCCTGCACCGGAGGGCCCTCGGGGAGGCGGAGGATGGCGCAGAGATGCAGACCGCGTTGTGCTGGGGCATCTGCGGCCATCGGGTGTCCAGCTGGTGGTCGGGCAAATGATCCTCTCAGTCGACATGGAGATTTGGGGATTTCCTGTGGGTTTCGGTCATCGGCTTGTGTCACTTTCCCGTGGCTGCTCTAGCAGACGGCCTCAAAGGAGGTGGCTTACAGCAGCAGAAACTTCCTCCCTCTCGGTGCTGGGGGCTGAGGTCTGCCTCTGCAGGCTCCAGGGAAGAGTTCTTCCTTGCCTCCTCCCAGCCCTTCCCTGGCGTTCCTGGGCTTGTCACTGCACCGCTCCAGTCTCTGCCTCTGTCATCGCATGGTGTGTGCCCCGTGTCTGTGTTTGTGGCTGTGTGCCCTGTGTCTGTGTTTGTGGCTGTCTCCTCTTCTTATAAGAACACCAGTCATTGAGTTTGGGGCCCACTCTAATTCAGTAACACCTCATCTTTACTTATTACATCTGCCAAGGCTGTATTTCCACATGAGGTTACATTCTGAGGTTCTGGTGAATATGGGTTTCAGGGGGACACTTTTGGGGGCTGAACTGTGTTCCCTTAAAATCCATGGGTTGAAGCTGTAACCCCCTGTACCCCAGAATATGACTGTTTTCAAAGGTAGGACCTCTAAAGAGGGAATGAGGTTAAAAGGAAGCCATTTGGGTGGCCCCAGTGCAGTCTGACCGGTGTCTCTCTAAGAAGAGGAGAGTAGGACACACAGTCACTCCAGGGATGGGCGGGCACAGAGGACAGACCATGTGAGGTCACAGCGAGAAGGCAGCCCTGTGCAAGCCCAGGGGAGGGACCGCAGGAGGATCCAGACCAATCACCTTGGTCTAGGACTTCCAGCATCCAGACTGTAGGAAATAAATCCTGTCGTTTAGACCACCCAGGCGGCGGTATTTCGTTATGACGGCCTCAGCAAACTAATACAGTGTTCAGCTGAGCACAGCTCCGATAGCCTTTAATTTTAGCGTGGACAGCCCAGCGCGTGATGGGGGGATTCCAAAATGGATTTCCAGACGTCTGTGCATACCTGTCCCCTTCGTGACCGTTTGCTCCGCATCGATTCCTACATGTGGAATAGCTATGCTGTACTCGGAGCGAAAGCTTGCGGTGAGGAGTGAGCGAGCACTCTTACACGAGGTGCTATGAGCTGGTGGCGCCCAGAGGGACATCTGGAGGCCACTGTCGCTGGGGAAAGTCTGACTAGGTGAACTACGGACTTGCACTTCGGGAATCCTCTTTCGTGCCGGGTTCAGCAGACTGTGTACCCGAGGGAGGGCTGGGGTGAGGCTTTAACTGCACTGTTTTCTCCACTCCCGGCCTCATTACCGCTCTCCAGGGACCTCAGTCTTGGCCAGGCCAGCCCTGCCCCCTTTCTGCACCCAGTAAACATGGCTGTTTGCTTTCTCATGAATATGGATTTCCATCATCCTTCACTGTGGGGATAGATGTTGGGGGCAGAGCTGTTGAGTACATTTCCAGCCAATCATTGCCCATTAGCAGGGAAGAGCGGTGGGCATTATGCCTCTTCAGTGAGGAGCCATTTGCATTTGGTTGGGCCTCTGCTTTCTTTCTGAGCATCTACGGACCCTCAGTGCACTCAATTACTCCTGCATCCGGCTCTTCCTCTGTGATGCTCGTTCGCGTTCTGAGTGTCTTGATTGGATTCACCAAATAGCTTGGTGCTGACTACAGCTGTTCAGCAGAGCCCTGGGTGGAGGGCGAGAAGGCCATCGGGACTTGGGGGCGCTGTACCAGCAGGAAAGAAATACCTTCTCCTTTTCCTGATTCTGCCTGCACCTCTCCCCACTCCCACCCCCATGGAAAGAACCCCCAATTTGGAGGGCGTGGCCCCAGCCGGCAGTGGGCTCATACTAGTACATTTGCCTGTTGGTAGAGGAGGCTGCAGGCACTTCATTCCAGGGTTCTGTGACCAGCGACCTTGCTCCTGGGGAGACGGTTTCCTTGACTGCTTTTGGGGGTGGGGAATCTGTGGGGTCCGGCACTGATAGAGACTGAGTTTCCCTTACCACTTCTGCTTCCGAGAAAGGGGATAAGCGCGTCTAGGGAGAGCCCGTTGGAAACGCACTCTCCCCTCCTGTCCCGGATGTGCCAGTGGGGTCGCTGGGCCGTGTGGGAAAAACGAAGGCTTGACCCGGGAGGCGGGCCCTTTCACAACCTGCTCACAAATCCGCGTCATCCATGTGGGAAGGACAGAGGGTCTCTTTCTCTGGCAGGATCATGTTATTTGCAACCCCCTTCGCTGCCCACCGCCCTCTGGAAAGCCCTTGCCCAGAGTCACACACATTTGTTTGCTCTCGTTAAGGCTGGAGCCATTTCCCCTCCCTCCTCTGGGCATCCTCATGCCCCTCTGCCGGGTTGCCAGCATGCTGTTTTGTTTTCTTTCCCTCTTTTGTTTTGCCTCTTCAAGAAAATGAAAGTGAGCACCTGAGAAAGAGAGAGAGAGAGGGAGGCAGAGGGGGGAAGAGGCTGGGAGCACCAAACAATCCGAGAACGATAAAGGAAGGTTACCTGTGTGTTTGTCAACAAGATGAAATAAATAACAGCAAAAAAAAGAAAAAAAAGAGACAGTCAAAGGCAATCAAATATGTATTTAATTAAAGCAAACATAAAAATAAAAGTTACATGTTGAATCAATAAACAGCACTTTTTTCTACATGCATTTTGAACAAGACAGATCAGAATCTTGCATGATGAAGACATAATGTGTCATAATAATTAGGAACACAGACAAAAGAACAGCTAATCAGCATGCAAATGTATGCAGTTCTGGAGATTCAGATGAGGCAGATTTCTACCTCTTTTTTGCTTGATTCATCTTCATTGCTAATCATCTGAAGGCTGCCAAATGTTCACTGACACTAATGTATTATAGGTCAAGAGAGGCAGGTCTTCACCTATTACCCCCCCGAACAATATGCTCCCCTTCCCTGTTTCCTCTTCAGGATTTTCAGCACTCACTGCCAGATGCAATCAGACTCCTTGAATAGGAGCAACTGAGGCTTGTTTGTGGCTCGGATTCATTAGAATCAGGAGGCTGAAGAAAGGAATAAATTACTTAATTGCACAAAAAACTTGCAGCCAAAGTGATGGTGAGAGAAAGTGATTGTGCAGCTTCGCATTAGGCCACTCTTGGAATGGGGCGTCTTAGAATAGCTGGTAGTTTGGCCTCGCAGATTCAGACAGATTTGGGTGTCCTCCAAAACAGATGGCTCCTCATACCATCTATTCTTCTCTTTGTCAGGTTTTACCATTTATTTGATCTTGGTCCCTCTCTGATGCTGGTCGCATTAGTTGTAACACAAATATGCATTCAGATCATACCCATTTAGTCTGGCCTCTCCAACTTTTATTCCTCACCCTTTTTCTTTTCTTTCTTTCCTCCCTCCCTCTCTTCCTCTGCTCTCTCTCTCTCCCTTCCTTTGTTCCTTTCTCTTTTTAGAAGATGATCAAGTTGAATGAAATGCTTATTGTCACCTTTTGAATGCTCTTCACATGAAACGCAGGAAGTGGGAAGATTGAACAAGGCTGAGTGCAGGGACGTGAAACTCAGCCTGAACCGAGGAGGGAGGAGCTGCTCCAATGGGGGAAGGAAGGAAGGAGAGAGAGAGAAAGAAAGGCTAAAGGAAAGGGAAGGAAAGAAGGAAGGAAGAAAGAAAGAGGAAGGAAGGAAGGAAGGAAAGAAAGAAGAAAGACAGAGAGAAAGAAAGAAAGAGAAAGAAAGAACTGATTCTGTTTTCCAACTACCAGGATACCTTTCTTGTCGCAGACTAACTCTTAATCTGTCTTTTTTTTTTTAAGGCACACTATTAATCAGTGCTGTTCCCGTAGCACCAAGGAAGAAGTGACAAAACCATGCCCAATGGTCTCACAAACATACCCTGCCTTTTCTCGGTCACCGTGGCATGTGTGTCCAGCCATGGGGGTCTGTCCCAGGCATTCCACTCAGGTTGTCGGTCATGTGCCCGGCTTGTGGATGGTCTTAAGTCTTGAAGAAGGAGCTTCTTTTTCTCGTAGCTGTGTGTCTCTGTGCACGTGTGTGTAGGTGTTAGGGGAAGGGGTGGGTGTAAGACAAGAGGCTCTGGCAGGAAGAAGTTGGGAGAGAAATAATTATGATTGATTTCTAGTTGGAAAAAAAAAGAATTCAGAGAGGGAGGAAACTTTTCTGGTACTGTTGAAAAAGTAAACACAAGTTTGTTCTGACATTTCTCCCTTCGCTCTTGCTGTTCCCTCTGCCCGACAGTCCCTTCCCCCAGATCTTTTCCAGCCTGGGTCATCTCATCCCGCAGTCTCACGTCAATTCCATGTCCTCAACGAGGTCAACTGTGCCATCCAATGGTCTGTGAGTGGCCACTCTCCCCCCCGGCTCTCTATCTCATTACCGTGTTTTTATTTCCGTTACTGTTTGTACTACTATCTGAAACTTCTTTGTATAAGCACTGTTTACTTTTATTTACATGTATGTTATCCCTTGGCTCTATCAGAAGGTGGGTTTTGTGAGGGGAGAACTATTATCTCTCTGTTGCAGTCCTGTATCCCCAGTCTGTAGCTTGGTCTGGCCTTCAGAAGGCACGGCTAGAGGTCCAGTCACATTAACTGTCAACCCCAAGAGGTTGCTCAAGTTGCCTTCCAAGCTGTGGTACCGTAGCAGAATTTCCTGGAGGCTACAGTGTGGGCCACTGATCTCCTTTCTTTACAAAGATATCTAGCCCAACTCCTGTCTCTAAGTCTGGGGCTCGTTTGATGGGTAAGCGACACAGGGACTTGTTGGAAAGGAATGCCGTTTTCTCCCTGAATTCATCGTCTGCGTTGTGTCCACTTAGTGCGAGTTGGGAGCCAGCCATCTCCAGGTTTCTGGGTAGACCTCTGGGTGGGAGTGGGAGTGGCTGGGTGGTCTTGGTGATGTGAGGAGAGCGGGGTGAGGAGGAGGAGAGATGAGAATGGGAGATGAGAAGGTTAGCGGGCTCCTCAAGGCTTGCCATTGCAAACCTTAGAGACCCTGTGAGTTCGGGACACTGTGAATGGACCCTGCGAGTTCGGGACACTGTGAATGGACCCTGTGATGGCTGAAATGCTGAGTGAAGTACCAGGTTGATTTCTGCTAAATAAGTGGACATGGGCTAATTGCTTTTTTCCAGGAGCTGATAAGCCGAGAGTCACTTGGAAACGCGTTTTCTCCTCCGCTTGGATCATGCCCTTTAAAAATCCCTGTGTTGCCCTAGCTGGTGTGGCTCAGTGGATTGAGTGCTGGCCTGCGAACCAAAGGGTTGCTGGTTTGATTCCCTGTCAGGGCACATACCTGGGTTGCAGGCCAGGTCCCCAGTAGGGGGCATGCGAGAGGCAGCCACACATTGATGTTTCTCTCCGTCTCTTTCTCCCTCCCTTCCCCTTGCTCTAAAAATAAATAAATAAAATCTTAAAAAAAAAAAAATCCCTGTGACATAGACTGAGGTTCCGGGTGCTGAGTTCTGCTTCTCAACCCTGAGCCCCTGTGAGGCTGGCTGTTAGCTGTAGCTTTTTATGAGGAAGTGAAGGAGAAGTCCTTTTTTGCTGGTATAGAGCATCACTTGGGCCCTTCAAAACGAAGTAAGTTCTTTTTTTTCGGGAACTTGCCGTAACTGATACAAATAGAAATTAAATTCATCTTGGGGCTTGTTTTCCTTTCTCCATCATTCCAGTTGGAACGATTCTTTTCTCCCAGGAAGCTCAGCAAGGCAGCTCCCCACGGCCTTGATCTCATTTCCAACCTCAGGGGACCCAGAGGCCGCAGATTTATTGGGAGCGGGGAGTGGCATGGGGGCCAGGTCTCGACAGAGCCGCTCAGCCCCGGGCACTTTAATTCCATGTGGAGTTGGCAGCGAGAAGCCCAGAGCAGGCCCCCAACCACCTAATCCCTTATCGCGAGGGCCCCAGCTGCATGCCAAGAACTCGACTTTCGGAGAATGGCAGTCGTTTTCGGGGAGGCTCTCATCTCTGCGGGAAGCCAGCAGGCCGAGCGAACACCTCCAGACAGAGCCTTCTGTGGCCAGTCCAGAGGCATCTGATTTTTTTTCCCCTATTGGGTCCACATAAGCCTCCTGTGCCTTCATCAGAGCAAAGCTGAGCTTTCCCACTCTCGCCGGGCGGAGACGGCTGTCTTAGGCGCCTTGGAAAAAGCTCCATGGTTACCTTTCTTTCCCTTCTCCTTAGATCTTTTTGTTTGTTTGTTTGTTTTCTTTCTCATAAAGTAAGAAAGACATTCTTCTGTGCCTTGGCAGACAGCTGTCTGAGGTCCTTCCTCTGTTAGGGTCTCACTGTTGGAACTCGGGCCCCTCCCACTCCCACAGGCGACAAAAGCTCCTCCTGCCTGGCCTTTCACACACCGTGTCTGAGGGAAGGAGCCGTCTCTGTGCCAGCCAGTGAGACCTTGGCACCCTCTCAAAGAAACCTGAAGTGAGGCGGGTTCAAGAGGGAGGTCGCTTTGTGGGGAAAAGTGCCCGCCACAGACCTCCGCCAGCCTGCCAGAGGTGCTGTGTCCCCCCCGGCTCCTTTGCCCATTGCTTTAACTTTAAACAGACCCAAGACAAAGATTTCCATGGGATATGGGAGAAAGCAGACCCCACTCCCCGCCCATCCGTGTCTGCTCTGCCTTTGGGGTTTCAGTCTCAGAATGCTTCATTTCCCCCTAACCACCAAGTGACTTCACCGACTCTTTGCCCAGAAATGTCGTAACCAACTGGCCTCTCTGTCCATGTCTAGGTTAGTGTTTCTTTAGCACAAATACGTAAAATTGTTTGTTTTTAAAAATTATTTGTTTTTTTTGCCAGACACTGGAGAATCAGATGATTAAATCACTAACCTGTTGGACTCCAGCAGGGAAGAGACACATGAAAGCAGTTGACTTACAGTGCAGTGTGGTGTCTGTGGCTCAGACAGGCGGTACCCAGAGAGATCTTCCTGCCCAGCACCTGGCCCAGGTGCTTTTGGGGAGGTTAAGGGTTCATGGGTCCTGGTGATGGATGGCCCCACCCTTCTCAGATGCAGGGGAAGGAAATTGGTGGCGTTAAGGCCCAGCTGGTGTGACTGTTGACAGAACAGAGAAGCCCCCGGTTCCCCGTCTCACTCCACTCAGACGGGGTGGTGACCAGTGTGGAGGGTGGAGAAGGAACTTTCCGTGACGTCACGGAAACAGGCTGCCACCTCCTTCCCGCCCCTCCTTCTCCCAAGCAGGTGAACAGTGAGGACTCCACGCCCTACATGCCAGTGCTTGGGTTTGGACGCTTTAGTCTCTCCTGGCAGGAGAGCTTTTCACGTCGCCAGCAGCTACTTGCGCATGGAAGAGGGAACGGCGACGAGGTGGTGGTGTTTGGCTGTTTTGTCGTTTCAAGAAAAATGAGAGAAATGAGCATTTAGCCATTGCTTTGCCCATGGAAGGAGGTGAACAGGTGCCCCTCTTTAGGGGAAGGTGGCCTGGCACAGGAGACGCATGAACTGAAGTTTCTCTGTTAAAAATAAAGTTTCTCTGTTCTAATGATGGATGGAGGATTCGTGTCTAAGAAGGAGGCTGGACTTGATGAACTTTAGGTCTCCATCTACCTCTTAAAGGTCTACTTGTCTATGAATTAATCAACAGCAGGGACTGGGTGCCCACTCTGTGTAGGAAGGTCCTCCTGGTGCTGCCCCCTCAGCTGTAGGAGGTGTGTGCTTTGATCTAGTTGGAACTGAAAACTTGGACCAGGAAATGAGAGATGTGATAAAAGTATTGGGTGGTGGGATCAAAGCCAGTTAGAGTTCAGTTTGGTCAATTATTAATTGAGCAACTCTGTATCATGGGCCTGGCCCCGTGTCAGGGCAGGGTGATGGGGAGGAAGGAGACAAGTGAGGGTAGGTGGAGGATCTCCGTGACGAGCTGACCAGAGTCGGGACAAGGCCTCTGCACCCGAGTCCCCGCCACGCTGCCTCTCTGTGTCTGGGGGCTGGTACGCCCAGACAGGCAGGGGCAGCCGCCCGAGGAGGGAACTTGACGGTGCTGCTATTATTTGGTTTCGAAGGAGGCCGTGACTTTTGTGTAAAACAGAGGTGAAAAGGCTGCGGTCCTTTTGTGTGGCCGTGGCACTGCGTCACCCTGCAATTCTCTGAAGACCCCTGAGGAACTTGTGCCGGCGGATGAACCCCTGGCCTCTCTCCGGGCCTCCTCCCTTGCTGCCCGGCCGGGCTGCCTTTGTTTTGACATCTTTTTACTCTTCTCTCCACGTTTCCTGTTTTCATGGATCTTCCCCTCCTGCGGTATTTTTCCTGTGTCGTTTGGTCTCCCAGATGTGGTAGCCACTGGTTATTTTGGTAGCTATCCGGGCATCACAAGATCTAAAAAAAAAAAAGGAAAAAAGACAATGGAAAAATTTTATATTGGAAAAAAATTTCCATACATGTGTCCCAGGCTGTATAATGGAGCATCCCAAGGTTTCCAGTGCTGATAGCTTAGAATGGCAGAGCCGACCAACTGAAGTGCAGTAAATTCACTTAAATGTCCACAATTCTTTCACGTTAAGCTGCTTCCTTGAAGCACACCACAGCACCCCGCACGTGGTTGGCTCTGGTGGTACGCCGGCTGAATTAAGTGAATTAAGTCCTGAATGCTCCCTGGAGATACATTTTTGGGCGTGGCCGTTCTGGACCTTTCTAAACCCCTTCACTCCGCTCGCTGCCGCACAGGGGAACAGGCAGCGGCACAGCGTTCCAGCCCAACGGCAGTGCAGGCCGTGCTTGTCTGCATATGCAACATGGAAGACATGCCATGGACGACATATGCTGCTCCGATGGGGACTCTCCGATCGCTGGCACCAGGACGGCCAACAGTGCCTGGGAATTTGGCCTGAGGAAGGCCTATAGGAAGAGTCTCATTAGTAAGTCTGTGTGGGCCAGCTCCCACAGGCAGGTAAACTGTTCCCTCAGACACCATTTAGTCGGCTCCTCTGCGGGTGGCTGTGTTGGTGGCACAGCTGGGCCGTGACTTCCTCTCTGTGTGGCGGGGTGTCTTCTCTCTGGTCTGACCGCAGACGCCATTCTGGAAGGCCGGCCTGGGATGGCGTGGCGGGATAATGCACTCCCTTTACACGGCTCTTTTCTGCCCACCATGGGCTGGACCCAGCTCAACAAGTCACACACAACGACTGACAAAAAAGACACCAGTCCCGCAGTGGATTTTCCCACCACTCCATGGATTAGGTAGAGGAGGCGTTTTATCTCGTTTCATTGGCAGAAGCTCAGGGTTCCCAGGGCCCAAGTGGCAGAGCTCAAAGAGCAGGGGCTGGAGGTCAGGCGTGGCGAGTTCTAACCCATCTCTTCCTGCTCTTGAACCCCCGCACCCCACCTCCAATCGGTGGAAAGGTCTTACTTGTTCTACCTCCCACACTGTTTCTCAAATCCATTTCTTTCTTTCCATTCCACAATCATAGGGGACCCTTAGGCTGATAGTTACATCTTTAAAGAGAAGGAGCCCTTCCAGCATTTCTCTTGTGAATGAGTGTAGACCCTCAAGTCTCTACAGGAAGACTTGGAAGGGGAGCCTGCCCGCTGATCCTGCACATTTATTGTCACATTTGAAATACCCAGTTCCTGGTGCTTTTTTTCATTACATGCAGATCTACATTTCCTAAAAGTAGAAAGCTGTACTTGGTGGAACAGATGTCATGAATTAAGGGAAAAGCCTGATGTGTCACCTGTATTAAGCGTATAGGACTCACTCACTGATGTGGTGCTTATCTCATATTTGATGGAAGCATCCGTGTTTGTCACCTCACATACACGCGAGGCTTAAGTTGATCTTCAGGATAATCAACCTCAGTGATTTATCCAGCTGTGCTGATGTGTCTCGTGAGGTGCTCAGGGTGAGATTTTGGGTGTGTATGTGTGTGCATGTGTGTGTTTTTTTTGGTTGCTTGGTTTTCTGCAGCTTCACGAGAGGTGTAGCTGTGGGAACGTTCCTGAACTATTTCCTATAACCCTGTGATGCTTAATGTTGCAGGTTAGGGACATTTTGGCAACAAGTAGGACTGGCTTTCTAATGGTGAGTAGGGAGGCTGTCACTGGAGAACTTCAAGAGCAGGATTTGGCTCCAAAAGGGAAGCAGACAGAAAACTCTTCCAGTTTCAGGGTGATAATAATAGCGGGAGCAATTATCACCTTTAATCTTTACAAGCACTCCATGAGTTGGACTCTATAATCTTCATTTTATAGATAAGGAATCTGAGGCACAGAGAAGTTGGTTAGCTGGCCCAGGGTCACACAGGTTTTCCTACATTTTGTCACATTTGGGAACACCTCTATTGAGTTTTTCTCTTGTACGATTCTGACGTGCTCTCTGAATTGAGTATTCCTAGCAGCCATTCCTACGCTAGGATCACTAGCAGTGAGATGTACAAGGTGCTGCGCTCCACACAGCTACACCCCACAAAATCTGAACTAAATGCCCTCAGCCATTCCCCCCGACCCAAGTGGAAGTTAAAAGGGAAGTCAGAGTGGGGAAAGGGAGAAGTCTTACTTGACTCTGGCTAAAATATCTTACTTCTGCAAATTTTATAAAGACATAAGGTCACGTGAACAAATTGCTAGGGCCTCTCTCCGGGTCTTTAGAGCGGTCTGCATGAGCAAATGAAGCTTATGCTCCTTTGCTTCACACTGAATATTTACAGGATTTATCTATGTACTTACAATATGGTAGCAGGACGCACGCCGGAAGGTGTCTGGTCTCCACAGCCAGTCGTGTTGGGTATTGCTCTGACAGGGATAAAACCTCTGTTGGAGATAATATGCAAAGGTTGCATTTGGAGCCATTTGTAAGTAAAGGGGTGTATCCAACGACTGCCCCACCCCACCTCTCCCTCAAACAACCTTAGCCCGGAGTTTTTATCCCCATTTTGCACCTGTGGGAGCTGAGGCTCAGAGAAGAGAACAGGGCGAAGAACTAGCTCTGACAGTCGCTTTTTCCTTGCGTGAACTAATGATGGCCTCTCTACAAAGCACAAATAAGGATCACATTTCCTGGCCTCTAGAGGGTGGATGGCAGGGAGCTTATTGCTCCGTGGGGGAAGTTAAGTACATAATGATAGGTTGTTGTATTAGTTAGGATTAGTTTTGGCTGCAAGTGGCAGAAATCCCTTAAATAACAGTGGCTTATGTCAGACGAATATTTATTTCTCATGTGAAGGTCTAGGTAGGTGGCCCACCAGCATCAGGGGCCAAGTTTCTTCTATTTTATTGCTCTGCCATCCTCCACATAGAACTGCTAACTCATGGTCCAAAGTGGCTGGTAAGCTCCGACTATGAGGTCTACATTCTAACCAGCAGAAAGGAGAAAAGGGCAGAGGGGAGACAGATCGCTTCCTTTTAAGTACACTTACTGAGAACTTGGTATATACACACAGGCACACAACTTCCACCCCTATCTATAATCCCATTGGCCAGAACTTGGTCATATGACCACACCAAGATGCAAGGGATACTGGGAAATGTAGGTTTTACTCTGGGGAAGCAGGTATGTAGATAATACTGTGGGAAAAGGGAACAGCTAGCATAGTTTTCTTGTGCTGCATTTTATCAAGTTTTGCTTTTTATAGTCTCAAGAAGATTGCACTCTCCTTGAAGAGCAGGGATTCTGTTCTGTGTTCATCCACAGAATCAGAACTATTTCAGAGTCTGAAATGACCACAGAGATCCTTCAGCTCAGTGATTTTTAAACTTGTTCTTATCAGTATATGTTCTTTTTCAAAAGAAATCCTTTATGGGACCCCAATATATAAGTCATAAAAGCAGTATATTATTAAAATAAATTTCTTAAGTTCAACGTTATAAGGTTTTCTTTATAATCAACAAGGATTTAAGTTAAAGTGCTGAAGGTATCTAATGGGTTAATATTTAACACATGATACAGTGTGTGTTTTCCACTGGTTTAGAAATCATTTAAAATCCCCTTTTAATGAAATTCAGTAGTTTCAGAACTGCTTCAAACTGGAGCTTGGAAGTGACCAATCTAGTCCAGATTCTCATTGTATAGCAACTATTGTGAAGCCCGAAGTGTTGAAGTGGTTCGGTCACATCCTGGCACGAGGCAGTGGCAGAATTCGGCTAAAATCAAGTTCAGGAGTCCACAAATGTGGACTGAGGTGCCACCATGGTGCCAGGTGCCAGTGCTTGTTATTAAGCCCCTTGGTGCGGCGTAGGGGACCCTCGGGCGCCGAGAGGCTGTGTGGTGTGCTTCTTGTAAGAGAAAGACCTTGTCTTCATGGCGGGGTGCGTCCAGTCCAGGAGAGTAGAGACCACAGGGTGCCCGTCATTCTTCAGTGTGGAGGGGACGACAATGCCTGACACTGGTCTGGCTTTTTACGTATTTACAAAGTGCTTTCACATACTTTAGCTCATTCAACTCTCTTAAAAACCTTTTCAGAAATGAGGGCAGTTATTATTCCTGTTTTCTAGATGAGGACACTGAGGCTCAGGCTGTTGAGTGGCTTGCCCGAGACCACAGGGCACGGCATGATGGAGCCGCGAATGACACCACATTTCCTACCGCAGATTCGCATCTCTTTGTCCAGTTGTCTCCCTCCCTGCTCGTGGCGCTTTTCACGGACTCACTGTCTTTTCCTCGGTTGCACAACTCTGGGCTTAGCATTTCGCACTGCGGTCTGTGGAGTCATCATGATCCAGTGTCTTTGCAGAAACCGCATGGGGTCCTTACAAATGACGGGGGTAAACCTCCCCCCTGCCCGTTGAAGTCCTGCCCTCCTCACTCTCCCTGGCTCACTATAGGGCAGGGCTCAGGGTTCTCACTCAGTCACCCCGTGGATTGTAGCGGCAAGGGTGGTAGTGGGATAAGATCTTAGCTTTTTTGTTTGTTTTTATCCTCACCTGAGGACATACTTATTGATTTTAGAGAGAAGGAAAGGGAGGGAGAGAGAGAGGGAGAGCAACATCGATGTGAGAGAGAAACATTGATCGGTGGCCTCTCATGCACGACTGAACCTGCAACCCAGGCACGTGCCCTGACCAGGGATCGAACCCGCGACCCCTTGGTTTAGGGGATGGGATGCCAACCTACTGAGCCATACTTGCCAGGGTGTGATAAGATCTTTTCTGAAGACGAAAGACCTGGGTTTGTGTTCCACCATCATTAATGAGCTGTGTGGCCTTGTCTCTCCAAGCCTTAGTTTCCTCCTCTGTAACAGTGAAGAGGACCTCCCGCCGTTTATGGTTACATCAATAATTGTGTGTATGCGGCTCTCGTCTCCAGACAGCCTTGTTTCCAGGCTACGTCACCCCGCCCTGTCAGCGTCCGAGGACACAGTGACAGAAGCAGCGAGTGGAGAGGGGCGCAGGTTGGGGAGGCGGGTTAGTTTTCCCTCCATGATAATGCACTTGGGATTGATTATGAGATATCATGCTCTTTCTTCCAGTATCTCATAATCACTCTGGCTGTTGATTTTGATGCCGTTCTCGGTGAAGACCGGACACAGCTGACTGGCTCCTGGCATGTAGTGGACATTCCTTTGATCACTTGTTCACTCACCAGGTATTTATTGAGGGTCAGCTACATGCCAGGTGTAGGTCGAGGGCCCGAGGAATGACACAGCTGCCCACCACATGGACCGAGTCTCTGCCCTTGTGCAGCTTATGATGGTCCTATGGGGAGAGAAGAGATAGACCAGAGGCAAAGACGCGCAGAAGTACCACAGTATAAGGTAGTGAGTGACAACGTCCCCGAAGACAATAAAGCAGAATGAGGGGCTGGTGAGGGCGGATGTTTTGTGTACGTGTTTGAGTGATACGTGTGCGTGCACATGTGTGCGTGAGCCTGTATGGGACAGTGGCAAAGACCTCCCTGAAAAGGTGACCTAAGTAAGAGCAGTGAACTGTGTGGTTAATTGAGGGAAGAGCCGAGTTCCTAGGCCTTTTGGGAAATGTCTGCTTAATGTTAAATAGTAAATAATTATTCATGGATCTGTTCAAACTGCACGTTGCCTTCCCATGGACTCCCACATCAAGTTCAAAATCTGCCAAGGGCCTTTCCAGCATGAACCTCACTCTCTTCTTTGATTGTCTCACTGCTTCCTGCCCATGAAGTCCATTGTCACCACCCTGCTTTGGCCTGGCCCATGGCTGCCTCCTCGCCTTGACCTTTCCAGCCCTTCCTGCTCCATGAGGCCTCCCACTACTTCACTGGTCCCTCCTTCCTGAGCATTTTGACTGTGTCTCACAGTTTGCACATACTTCATTTTTACTTCTTTCCTGTTTGTTGGCTTTGCCTCTTCAACTGCCGCTCAGTAGTTTGGGGGTGATCTGTCTAAAACCTCTGGATCCCCTGTGGGTTCTCCCACGATGTGAAGTCCATAGCAGGTGCTCACTGAACCCTTGGTTATTGGTTAATTGACGAATTAGTTTTCTCCTGGGAAATGGATTGGAGAGCAGCCTGGAGTGATACATTGCAAATGGCACAAACTTTCCCCAGCAAGATGTGGTGTCTGTTTCCCCAGCCCTTGGATCTGGGCTGGATTGGGGAGGTGTTTTGACCAGTAGAATGTGCTGGAAGGGACATAGTGCAAGTTGTGGGTCTAGCAGCCTTGTAGAGTTGGATCTTAGGCTGGAAGTACTTCCAACACTGAACATGCCAAAGCTAGCTTGGTAGGGGACAAGGGGCCCCGTGGAGAGGGAGCTTGGTGATTCCACGGTGGCCACAGGCATGGAAAGGGGCCCCCTGAGAACAGCTGAGTCTGGTTCCGCCCAGAGAGATCACCCAGCTGAGCCTGGCCCAAGCTGTCCGTCCACACAATTATGAACCAAATAACATGGGGTTGTTCTAAGCTACTGCGTTTGGGTGGTTTGCTCTGCAGCACCGAATAACCAATACATTCTGTGAGACCACGCTGGTAGCAAGACAGAGCGTTTCTAGAAATAATCCCTCACATTCATATAATGCATTCATTATATAGTTCAAACCTCTCTCACGTCCATCACTTCATTTGATTTTTGCAGCACTTTTTTGAGGAGACGGGCATTTGTCGTTGTACCAATTTTGCAGATTAGGAAACCAAGGCTCAGAGAGGTTGCCTTCGACATGCCAGCTGGAAGGAGATGTAGGGCTGGTTGCTCAGCCCACTCTCATGTGCAAGTCACAAGACACGGGGTGGCCTTCCCTGCAGAGGGCAGGTTGACCCTGAGGGCAATAGCCTGAGTTAGACAAGGAGAGTCGAGACCTGAGGGCCTCCCTCTGAGGCTGCCTGTCCTAATGAGCCCTGCTAAGCGGGCTCCTCTCACCTCCGGGTTGGAAGGTTGTGGAACGAGAAACTCATAATGAGGCTTAGCAAGTCCTTGTTTTTTCCAGAGTAGCTCTGCGTCTCTGCTTTGCTGCTGGATTCTGCTTGTGAAGGTTTCTAATTTGGGGTCTTAATTTTTGTAAAGCGTGAATTACAAGAAGTCAGAAGAATGATGCAAAGAGCATTTAATAATGCACATTCACAAAAGAAGTGGTGTAACTACATTAATTAGGCAAGTCTTGCGTAAAGATGCAATGTAATTATATATTTGAGACAGTTAATTAGGGAGCTACTTGGAAATTTCAGTGAATATTAAGGTAATTATACATAAATACTATAACCATTAAGGCTGCACCCATAATGAAAGCAATAACTAATTACATAAATAACAGCATACTTATGTTTTTACATTACCAACACCTTACAATGCTTCCTCTCCCCCGCCTCCCTTCCCCATGCAAATGACAAATCTTCCATTTTTAACTCAGATATTCTTGCAAATGGTTGGAAACAATGACCTTTCCTCTTCTTTCCTCTGCTGTGACAAATCTGGGCTGACTGCGGGAGCTTCCGGTGAGTGGACAGGAAGGAGGGATGAGAGGGCCGGGCAGCCCTGGCAGACTCCGTGGGCCTGGTGGTGGGCAGGAGTAAAGCAGGGCCAGCCAGGCAGTGGCTGGAGAGGCCACAGACAAGGTCAAGTTATGGGCTTGGGATAACCGGATTCTGTGCGGGCTCTGCCCTTCGTACGTTGAACAATCTCAGAGAAATCAGTTAGCATCTCTGTGCCTCAGTTTCTTCATTATATCAAGTGGGATGATAGTAATCCCCGCCTCCCAGAGCTGGGACGGAGAACAAATATAAAACCGCGACGTGCCATCCTGTGTAGGTGGCCAAAGTCTGCCTTCGAAGCACCTGACCACTGACCTCTGGGCCTGTGGCTCCCTTCTCAGGTCTCAGGGCCCTTTGGTACTCATCACGTTGCCTCCACCAGCCTCCCAATTAAGACCTGGTTTTACGCAAAGATGCAAAGATGTGGAGGTCATTCACACTTAAGTGTGACTGACGGATGACTTAACATGTGGGGAGGGCCTGGGGACAGGGAGTGTAGTTATATTTCGACAGAAGGCAAAGGCTTTGGCTTCGTAGAGGCCCACGCACCAAGCATTTCCTGAAATGCTTGAGGAGGAGCACGTCTGGGTACTCCAGACTCCTGGGTACCACGTGCGTGTTCGCCATCCCATCTGAGAGGGGCCGCCCAGAGGACTGAGGAGTCTGACATATCTGCAGTTAACATCTTGCTTCCACCAGCTAACTGCTTAGACCCTCTAATAATAATAAAAATCAAAGAGTCCGCATATATGCAGACCTGCACAGATCAAAGATCAAATCATGTCATGCAAGGGCCAACTGTATCTTTGATTTGCGGTTGGGAATCTGAGTATGTAGGGGGTTGACTAGTAGTTACACTTGGATTTTTAAAACAGATTTTGTTTATTTATTTACTTATTTTTAGAGAGAGGGGAAAGGAGGGAGAAAGAGGGGGAGAGGAACATCAATATGAGAGAGAAACATTGAACAATCTTGCAAGTGCCCCGACTGGGGACCAAATCTGCAGCCCAGACATGTGCCCTGACTGGGAATTGAACTGGCAACCTTTTGCTTTGTAGGATGACGCCCAATGAACTGAGCCATACCCATCAGGGCTGCACTTGGATTTTGGACTGCATGGGGGTCAGGGCCCCTAACCCCTCCCTGACCCTCCCTGTTCAAGGGTCATCTGTCCTGTTTACTTTTCAAGAATAAATTATTTTATTGAAGAGTAGTCTATATTCACAAATAGAAGGGCACAGCTTGATAAATATTATTACCCACATCAAGAAACAAAACACAATAGCATAATCAA
This sequence comes from Micronycteris hirsuta, assembly GCA_004026765.1. Classification (NCBI taxonomy): domain Eukaryota; kingdom Metazoa; phylum Chordata; class Mammalia; order Chiroptera; family Phyllostomidae; genus Micronycteris; species Micronycteris hirsuta. Next base: position 179,604 of record PVJI01001104.1, read on the forward strand.
TAAAATATATTTTTAAAAAAAGAAACAAAACACTACTAGTATCCTAAAAATGCCCCACCTACTGTCTCCATTTGATGAAATTATCAATCTTTTCTTCTACTTTCTTGAACATAAAAAGAATAGTTATTCCAAAGTTCTTATCTGAAACTCCAATGTTTGGTTTTCCTGTGGGTCTGTTTTTTTGTTTGTTTTTATAGACTATCTTTTAGTTTTCGGTTCACAGCAAAATTGAGTGGAAAGTACGGAGAGTTCCCATGTACCCGTCCCCCCGCAGCACCTGCCACCTCTCCTCCTGTCGACATGTGGCTCGACAGCAGTGACATCCAGCAAACTGGCAGTGACACATCATCGTCACCCAGAGTCCACAGCTTGCAGTGGGGGTCATTCTTGGTGGCGTTTGTTTTGAGTTTTGACATACAGTATAATGATGTATTCACCATTATAATATCATACGAAGGGTTTCACTGGCCACCTATGTATAGCCCCCTCCCCCACAAGCCCCTGGCAGCCACTGATCTTTTCTGCCTTTTCCAGAACACCATATAGTTGGAATCATACATTAGGTAGCCTGTTCAGATTGGCGTTTTTCACTTGGTAATATTCATCCAAGTTTCTTCCATGTCTTGATAGATCATTCTTTTTTTTAACTCCAAAGAAGATTCCATTGTCTGTAGGTACCACAGTTTATTCATTCAGCTTACCGAAGGATGTCTTGGTGGTTTCCAAGTTCTGGCAATTCTGCCTAAAGCTGCTATAAACATCCATGTGCAGGTTTTTGTGTGGACATAGTCCTCGGCTCCTTTGGGTAAGTACCAAGGAGTGTGATTGCGGGAGCACGTGGCAGGAGCTGGTTTTGTTTTGTGAGAGACTGTGAGACCATCTCTCAGAGCGGCTGCAGCATTTTGCAGCCCCACCAGCGGTGAATGAACGTTCCTGTCGCTCCAAGTCCGCATCAGCATTCGATGGTGGTGCTTTGGATTTTAGCCGTTCTAATACATATGTGTCTCATGTGTTGTTTTAATACGCATTTTCCTGATGTGGAGCATCTTTTCATATTTTTTTTGGCCATCTGGGCATCTCCTCTGGCGAGGTGTCTGTTAAGGTCTTTGGCCCCTTTTTTAACTGGATTGTTCGTTTTCTTAGTGTTGAGTTTTAAGATCTCTTTGTATTTTTTTGGATAACAGACCTTTAGTAGATACGTCTTTTGCAAATATTTTCTCCGAGTCTTTGGCTTTTCTTCTCATTATCTTGATAGGTTTGTTTATATTGATTTTTTTTGTTTTGTATTTTTGTCATTTGATCTTGCCTGTTCTTATACCAGTAATTTTTTTAATCCTTTCCTGATGACATTTTTTTTCATTGCTTTTAGAGAGAGGGGAAGGGAGGGAGGGGAAGAGAAAGGGGGTGGAGAAAGAGAGAGAGAAACGTTGATATGAGAAAGAAACATTGATGGGCTGCCTCCCATATACATCTCAACTGGGGCCCCAGCTGGAGGTCAAACCCACAACCTAGGTACGTGCTCCGACCAGGGAGTGAACCTGAGACCTTTCACTTTACGGGATGACGCTCCCACCATTTAGGCCATGCTGGCCAGGACCCAAGTCATTTTTGATTGAATTACGGATGCTGTGGAATGAAAATTGTGCAGGCAGTCTGAGGCTCTGGATGCTGGTTTCTTCAGAGATGGCAGGGAGCACATCTGAGTCCAGACAAGGATTAAGTTTATCTGAATCTGGGCTTCAGTCTTGAAGCTGAAACACTGGTCTATTTCGGTTAGGGAAGTGCTGGAATGTTTTCCAGGGTTATTCAGCTTGATGGACCCTAAATTCAATTTTCATTCGTCGGGCCACATGAAGTTTCCTGGGATTCTAAGCCTCACAGACTTGGGGCTCTTGCTTTCTGTTCTGCATCTCTGACCCTCTCTCCGCTTCTTGGCCCCTTATCTGTATCTTTAAGAATCAGCAAATTCCTTGACGTTAAAAACCACATGAACGGCTGACTTTCTTCTGTACTTACTTCTCTTTGCTATATTGGCCTCAGAAACCTTTCTGTCTTGGCAGCTTTCCAGAGCCGATACAGTTTTATTCTTTTAATAAATGTTTTATTGTGGAATAACTTTAGGTTTACAGTAAAGTTGCAGAAACTGTGTAGAGCATTTCTGGCTTCCCCTAATGTAACACCTTCTATGTCAAAACTAAGGAACCAACATTGGTATGTTACTAGTAACAAAATTTCAGACTTTATTTTAATTTCACCTTTTTTTTTTTTTTTTACTAATATCCTTTTAAAAATTACTGGATTCAATTTAGGATACCACATTGCATTTAGCAAGTATATTTTTAAAATCCAACTCTTTAGTTATTCTTAGCAGGAGGGCTGATCTGTTATAAGCTAATGGGACATAGCTGGAAGCAGAATTCCTAGTTATCGGTTTTAATATTTTGTAATTAACCAGTAGATAAAGCACAGAAGACAGTATTGGATATTCATTATTTTAAAAGTGATCAATCAAACAATGAAAAAATAAAATATAACCACCTCTGGGAATACATGTGAGGTAGGAGGTAACATAAGAATGTTAAATTTTCTGATTTTTAGTAGATGAGAGTTAATTGATACCACCAAAATCATTCCATGACACAGAATCACGATGAAAATGACTAGAAAACAGAAAATAGAAAGAATTGCTCATCCCTATGTAATGAGACAGAAAGTTGTGAAGGCATAAAAAATTTGCTTTTTTGTTAGTTGAAGCTGATTTGCTTAAAATTTTTCTTAAGTCCTATGAAGTGGAGTCTATGTGTACTGACATAGTATAAATCCTACTACTCAGTTTAAGTGGGTAAAAAAAGAGTCTGGCCTGCATCTGAATAACCCAGCCCTTTGTCACCAGTAGTGGGAGTCAAGAATGACAAATACAGTCATAAATTTCTCCTCACTAACAAAAAGTACAGAGGTAATACCTTTAAGTGCTGAATGACAATAGGTATTGATCCCGATTTCATAGCCCAAAAACCACCCTAATATTTAAGGTTTAAGATGGTACCTTTTCACATATTCAAAAACCAAGGGAATTAACCCTTCAAGACTGCTCCAGAATAAATTAATAAAGGGTATACTTCACAATAGTAAAAGTGATCCCAGAGGGAAAGAGTCAGATGCAAAAAATGTGGTTAAAAGTGAAATTAAGCCCTGGACAGTGTGGCTCAGTTGGTTGGAGAGCTGTTCCATAGACTGAAAGGTCTTGGGTTCGATTCCCGGTCAGGGCACATGCCCAGGTTGCGGGTTCGACCCCTAGTCAGGGTTGGGGTGCATACAAGAAGGCGGCCCATCGATGTTTCTCTCTCTCTCCCTCCCTCTCCCTCCCTCTCCTTTCCTCTCTAAAAGCAATGAAAAATACAAATGTCCTTAGGTGGGGATAAACAATAATTTTTTAAAAATGAAATTAAAAGCTATTGGTAATAAGATTAATTATTGTGAAAACTTTTTTTCTGTTTAGCAAAAGGTTCAACAGGAGAAATTAAGGGTATGGTTCTCAGGAGGTAGTTAAGTAGTTCCTGCTGTATTTTGAAAGAGATTAGAGACATGGAACAACTTTAGTATTAGGGAAATATGTAGTTACATATGTATATTAAAATGTATGGGTAACTAGGATAATAGGAATAAAAGTCTAGCTTTCAAAAGTCAGCTGGAGAATAAAGGAGTAAAGACAGCTTTATCAATCTGATAGTCCATAGGAAGTGGGGGACAAATGTGACTGAACCACAGCTGGAAAGTCCCTTCATATCTCCACAGGTTACGGGGACAGAATATGCGTGTCTCTGGGAAGCTGACGTTCCACCGGCCCCAGGGACTGAGTGCAAAGGCCCTGGGCTGGGCTGTGATTGGTGAGCTGGCAGAGGGCGGAGCGTGAGGAGGCGGGTCGGAGCGCGGGAGGGCCCAGCGGGCCCCACGGAGGGCTTGAGTTATCTCTTCCCAGGGTCCGAGGTGGGGCTTGAGCATGCTCAGTGCCCCTGAACATGGGAATCAACTGGGGAGCTGCTTAAAATACACGTTTCCTAAGTGAAATAAATCAACTAGAAAAGGACAAAAACCGTATGATTTCACTTTTGTGGACTATAAAACCAAAAAGAAACAAATGTACAAATGAAATAAAACAAACACCAAGCTCATAGATGCAGACAGCTGATCGGCAGCTGCAGCAAGCAGGCCGGCGGGCGGGAGGTGGGGGGGGGGGCGGGGGGAGGGTAAAGGGGTCCAGAATCTGGTGGTGGCGAGTGGAAACCAGGCCGAGGTGGTGAGCACGCTGTAGCGCGCACAGATCCCTATGTACAAGGTCGCACACCCAAAACTTATGTGATGTTACGAACACATGTTACCGCAATAAAAGAGAAAAAAGAAATGGAAATAAGACTTAAAAAACACATTTCTGGGTCCAAGAGAATCTGATTCAGGAGCTCTGAGGAAAAGTCCAAGACTGACCCCTTCTAAGCATCCAGGAGAACGTTCCAGGGACCAGCCTACGTCCTCCCGGTGAAAACGACGCAGAGGGTTGTGAACCGAACTCCCTCCGTCCAACTCTTCTTCCTCTTCTTCACCTTCATGGTTGCTATCGTTTCCCCGCCAGGACGCGCTTCGGGAAGCACGTGTGACCTAACTCTGGCCTAGGAGACATGGGGAGAAGCCTTTCAATGGTGCTGCTGCAGAATTTGTCCTTCTCCTTTAAGACAAGGGAAAAGCTATCCGGACATCGCAGCCGTCACTCTGTCCTCTTGAGGACGAGGTCAGCACCGAGGGTGGCAAGAAGGAGAAGCGGGGGACCTGGAGTGGGCGTCATTGAACTGCCGAATCCACCCGTTGCGAGCGCACCCTGTCTTTGGGTGTTCTGGGTGAGCGACAGCACATCTGCGTGTGGTTTAAGTGAGCGAGAGTGGGTGACTCTGCAACTTGCCGTGGAAGTGTTCCTCGCTGACGTAGCAAGAACGGCATAGCTTTTCTCAGCTGCTCCGTATTTCTTCTTTTGGGTAGAGTGGAAAAGCTGCAGCTCTTTGCTTCTCTCCCTCCTGTATGTGATAATAAACAGTATCGGGCAGGCTTGTGAAAGGGTGAAATGATGTCTTGAAGGCACTTTGCACAGTATCTGGCCCAGAGTAAGAGCTTGAAGTGATTGAATTTGTGGAAGGCTGGAGGGTGTTAGTAGAAGCACAGAAGTCTTTGTTCCTCGGTCCTTTCTCAACTCAGGACTGAAGATCACTCTGGCTGTCTTTGGCAAACATCCTGTTGTACCCATGACTCTTTGTACCAAGTTTTCTCTTAGCTTAGAAAACGTTTGTTAACCAGATGAAGGTCTTTGGATGCTTTTTACCCCTAACCCTGTGGCCACGCCCTGTGCCGTTCATTGCAGCCAGGACTGACCAATTACCCTGGGGTGACCTGGGGTGGCCAAGTGAGGTGGGGTGGATTTAGGCTACGTGATACTTGGGTGCTTGTCGTGTTTTTCCCAACGCAGCTTACTCCAAGCTTCTGGACACTTTGCTGGCTTATAATAGTTGCAGCGGGCCGACTCAGTCTCAAGTCCGATAAGTGTATCGGACCTTTCCAAGGATCATAAATTGACTAATATATCCTCAAGACAAAAGGAGGGGTTTCCTAGGTAATTCACAGTCATTTCTTGCTTGCACATAAATTTGTGAAACCTGAAAACCTTCTCAAACACAAAAACACAGACCACGTGGGAAACAAAGCAGTGTTGTATTTCAGTATTTACTCAAACATAAAATTGGAAAACAGGCCTCCTGACCTTTCTAGTAAAATGGCTTTGGGTTCGTTGTGCCACTGGACCTGGCAATGACGCCCAGACTTGACTGGGCCACGCGCGTGTGAGAAAACATGGTATTATTAACATCGCTGTCCCCAGAGACAGAGAATCTCGTCATGGGAAAGATAAATGTTTATGTTGATCGTTAGACTGTTTTCACATCGAAGGTTATGGCTCCGACCCCACCCTTACTCGGATCCTGCCCCAACTCCTGGCTGACCTCCGGGTGGTTTGAGTGCTCGCGTAAGCCCCCAGGGATTTGGGAACCGGGTGGTCTGGGAGGTGTGGGTTTAGTGGTGGGACAGCACGTTGCTTTGTCCTGCCCGGTTCAGACCTTGGTCCTGAAGTCTGTTCTCTTGCAGTAAGCGTGGGGATGGCATTGTGACTGGAAGTGTTTCTCCTTTGTGTTCTTTCTCGCGCTCTCTTTCTGTAACTAAAGTCCCACACCTCTGGGGTCACACGTGGATGGAAAGTAAACCAGAGGTCGGTTTCACAGCTTTGCAATCTGAGCTGGCCTTATTCTTTCTTTTCATCCTATGTGTGTGCAGCTATGTGGTTCTGTGATATTTTGATTTGGGTGCAAATAGAGCATTCTCTTTTATCAGTGAAAGAACATGTGGGGGTCCTGGTAAGGAGGATGGACACTTTCGGGGCAGATGTGGCTCTGTGTGTGTGTGTGTGTGTGTGTGTGTGTGTGTGTGAAAGAGAGAGAGAGAGATTGAGAGAGAGAGATGGAGAGAGAGCTGCTTCTGAGAGTTAGGGATCCGATTTCCCGAAAGCACCTGGAAAATCCTGTGCCATATTGGCCATTGCTTCTTAAGAATGACATAATGGAGCTGGAGGGGATCCAGGAAAGGACAGCTGAATTAATTAAAGAGTTGGAATGGTTTTAAAAAACACTTTTATTTTCAAATTATAAAAGTAATATGTATTCATTATAGAAAACTTGGAAACTATTCAAGGCAAAAGGGAAAAAATTATATATTATTCTACCCCTCAGAGGTAGTAGGGCTTAACATTCTTTTTGTATTTCCTTTCTGTCTTTTTCTATGTACACAATATACATATCACAAAATTGCTGCATATGTGGGGTGGGACAAAGTAGGTTTATAGTTGTTTGTGTGGAAAAGAATACAACAATTAATCAATAATACATTTGTGTATTCACAATACATACAGGGTGCCGCACAAATAACCCCCCTTGTTTATTACAAAATTATAAGCACGTGATTCTGTAACATAACAATATCACACTGAAGCACAACATATGGCATTTTAGGTGAAATGTTCTAATTATAACTATAAATTATTACACCCATATTATTACCCTACCAACCACACTCAAGCAGGCGTTACTTCTGTTGGAATATATATATATATATATATATATGTATACACACACATGTATATGTGTGTCTATGTATATATACACACACATTTTGTATCCTAGTTGATACATGCTTTTTATCCTATTTAGTCTGTTATTTTGTCATTAAACATTTTTGAAACATTTTCATGACTGTATAATACAGCAATTGATGGGTGTAAAACTGTAATACTTAGTTTAGTGTATTTTTAGATTATATGTAGTAAATTAATTACATATTTCCCTTTTTTTTTAAAGATTTTATTATTTATTTTAGAAAGAGGGGAAGGGAGGGAGACAGAGAGGAAGAGAAAGAGCAATGTATGGTTGCCTCTCACATGGCCCTCACGGGGACCTGGCCCGCAACCCAGGCATGTGCCCCGACTGGGAATCGAACTGGGACCCTCTGGTTCCCAGCCCACGCTCAATCCACTGAGCTACACCAGCCAGGGCACATATTTCCCTTTTTTGATGAAATGCTTTCTACCCAATCCTTCATGGGCATTTCTGATTATTTCCTTAGGATCAATTCTTAGAAGTAGAATTACAGGGTCAAAAGTTTGGAACATTTTTAAGGCTCTTGGCAGATTGTAGTGCAGACATAGGAAATGGATTTAGAAGTTGGGGACCTGTCAGTGTGAGAAGTTAAATGCCAGGGGAGACATGAGTAAAGTCCACAAAAGCACAGACGGTTTCAGGTGGTCAGGGAGAGACTTGCTAACCAAGTCCCGAAATACTGCAAACACGCAGTGACCCTGGGAGTGCAGCTTTGGGACCAGTACAAAGAGGGTGTGACTTGCGTGGCCCAGGGGGCATCTGCGCAATGCTCCGTCTTGCAAAGTGGTAGCTGGCTGAAAGCATGGACTCTGTAAGGTTGTAGAGGGCGGTCATGGGAGTGGAAGGGTGTTGGGGCGGGTTTGCCATTTGGAGGTGGTGTCGTCAGGTGCCTGGAACTGAATGGCACATCCTGAGATGGTGGCCATCATTTTGCTTGTGTGGTGTGCGGAGGGAAGGGATCTCTGTAGCCTTGATACCTGGAAACGGTGACAGAAAACTCTTCTACACTTCCCAAATGGCTTCTGGAACTGGCAGAGTGGAAGCAGGAGCAAGGATTTATTTTTGGGAAAGACTCTTTTTCTTTAATCTTGGGAGGGTGTCACTTTTGTGCAGATGTGATTCAAGTCACCTACCCTATCTTTTTAGGGAGCAGTGATCGAAATACAGATATTGGCATGTGAAGCATTCTGTTTATTAATAGCAATACTCTCCCAGGCTGGGGTTGATGATAGATAGGATCCTTCAGGGTTTGTTTGTTTATTTGTTTGTTTTTTAATGTGAGGAGATTGGTGGGGTTTTTCTTGTGGTCTGGGAGATTTTGGGAAAATGGCTAAGGAGAAGAGAAGTCAAGAATCAGTTCCAAATTTGTTGAAATACCTTTAGAATTGAACATCAATTTCCCCCCTCCCTTTTTTCCTCCATTCCTCATTTTCTCCCTCCCTCCCACCTCTCTTTCCTACCTTCCTTTTACCGTAGGTGCAAGGAGGATTTTCAGTGTAAGGAACGATGAACAGAAGTGTGAGCAAAACAATGCATGAAGAGGTGCAAATGAATTTTGGTTCTCTTTAATATTCTTTACTATTATTCTGAAACAAAAAAATGGTTTTATTCAATTAAAAATTGAAAGATACTTTTATGCATATCAATGCAAAATAAAACATGAAGGACCCATTTTTTGGTCCTGTTCTTAAATTGGAAAATTTAAGGGAAACATGCTACCCAATTTTGGCTAGAGTTGGGGAAAAAGTCACTATGGGAAGTGACGTTGCAATTTTATATTTAAAATTTTTTTCAATTACAGTTTACTTTCAGTATTATTTTGTATTGGTTTCAGGTGTACAGGGTAGTGGTTAGACAATCATGTACTTTACACAGTGTTTCCCCCTCAATATCTCCAGTGCCCGCCTGGCGCTGCACACAGTTACCGCAGTGGCATTGACTGCATTCCCTGTGCTGTGCTTCACGTCCCTGTGGCTATTCTGTAACCACCGATCTGAACGTCTTAATCCCGTCTTCTCTTTCATTTAGCCTTCCAACCCCATTCCCATCTGGAAACAACCAATCTGCTTCCTCTGTGTATGAGTCTTGTTCAGCTTTGTTTGTTTATTTATTTTGTCAAGAAAAATATTTTAAAAAATAGAATATTATAAAAGCTGCATAGGAAACAGTAAGTACAAATTATTAGTTGCAATGTACAAATGACAAAGAATTTATAGGTTCGCTTTGAGATGCTGTACTCTCTAAATTTTCTACATCGCAGGCAGGGAGAGCTGGTGGTACAGCCTAGCTCTGGGGAGAGAGGGGTCAAAGATGTTACAGAAAGCAAGTGGAGGGAAGGGCTTTCTTTTTCCCCTAAAGAAATTCGGTGAAATAATCATCGCAACCAAAGGAAACTCATCGTCCTGGAAAGGAGCTCTTGGAAGCTCCTCAGCTGGGGGGAAGCTTCTGCAATTTCGGGTTGAGAAAGAGTTCGAAAACGGAGGCGGAGGTGACTAAAGATCTGAGTTCAGTCTAGTTGGGTTTGACTCCCAGGTATCCCGATGATTAATATCAAGTCTCTGTTGCTTGAAGCCTGAGCAGCCTTAACGCTTGTCCTTGTCCGCGTGCTTTGGCGCAGCTGGCAGTGACGGAAAGCCCGCCTGGTGATTAGAGAGGCTTGGACACCACCACCAGTGCCGGCCCAACCCTCCTGGTCCCAGCCCTCGAGTGGGCACGGGCAACCGCAGTTCTGGGTCTCTGGAAGCTTCCATCTAAGAGGCACTGACAAGGTGAGCAAAGTATGCGCTGTTCCATCAATGCTTACGCCATCTATTTAAAAATCAGTCGATCAATTTATATTTGATTTCAGGACCCCAGAGTGACTGCACCGGGGGAATGAGAGTGGTGTGAATGAAGGGTGACCTGAGTGTGGGGGTCAAAGGTACAAACTTCTAGCTATAAAATAAATAAGCCCTGGGAAGTAATGTACAGCATGGTGAGTCTAGTTAATAATATTCAATTGTATATTTGAGAGTTGCATGGAGAGTAGATCTTAACATTTCTTAACACAAGGAAAAGATTGCAACTACGTGTAGTGATGGATATTAACAAGACTTATCAAGGTGATCATCTTGCAAAACAAAACAAAACAAAACAAAAATATCTAAACAATCAGTGTGAAATGAGAGAGACAACAGGGCCTCCTAAAATAAAGATCTTTCTCTGTTATGCTGCAGAATTTACGTATTTACTATGTTTATTACTTGTCTCTCCCTGGTGGAATGTAAGCACATTGGGATGCAGATCTTCGTGGTGTTACCACTGACGTCCTGAACCCTTGAGTTTGTGGTCAGCGTCTATTGAATAAATGAATGTTTCGATATGCGTCTCCAATAGTGCTCATCCATTTATTTACTTACAACAGTATACTTATATCTCACTTAAAATGTGCCAGACATTGTTCCAGCCTTAAATGTATATTAGCTCGTTGATAATCTTCTGACATAGGAACTACGTCATTATCTCCTAATTTTACAGATGAGGAAACCGAAGCAAAGAGGAGGAAGTAACTTGCCTAAAGGACACCCGGCCATTAAGCGTTGAAACAGTGATTGTAACCCAGGCAGCCTGCCTCCGGCATCCACCTCTTTAAAGGCGTTTCCTTCCTAGGGCGTTGGGTCCAGGTGTCTGGTCAGCACTGAAGGCAAAATCTGTGGCTGCGAAATGGAGTGGAATGAGCTGCCTGAGTCCTTTCTGACTTTTTCTGTCCAGAAGGTTGCCCTTCAAGTTCATTTCAGCTCAACTGAATTATCAGCATCCCTCAGTTGAGTTTTTAAGAGTCAGCCATGCATATTAGCATTTCATCTTGTACGGAAGACGTGACACAAAAGCAAGCAATCTTTTGTAACGTAGAAAATGGAGTCACCGTGAGAAAAGCACAGAAAGATATGTTATGGGAATTCAGAGTGTGGTGCTGTTGTTTCCGTATTTTCGGTTGAGAGACATGGGGAAATGGGACGGAAAGGTAATCTGGGCAGAGGGACCAGCATAAGCACAGACGTGGAGGGCCAGCTGAGAGGCCTCTTCTTAGTTGCTGTCAGGGCCCCACACAGCCAGAATCCTTCCTCTCATGGGCCAGCAGAGTCCCCACTGAGTCCCAGGATGGCCGCCCTTTCAGCAGTGTCAGGACGGAGTCTGCGCACTGGTTAAGTGACGCTTAGCTGTTGCCAGCACAGGCACCTGGCAGTTGGTGGGAGTGCCCACAGGCTGAGACACTCTTTTCAGGGAGACTTGTAAATCTTTCCTTTTTTTTTTTTTTTTGGTGAAAAGCAAGTTATATAGCATTTTGCAAAAAATCATGCTCCCGAGTAGGCTCGTGTAAATGAATGTATTTTTTCGTTCTAGAAACCATGAAAGCTTTAATTACCTAACTCTAATGAAACTTGTCTCTTGCAGAAAACACAGGATATTAGCTTATTTTGTACTTGGCTCAACTGTTTTGTTTTCATATATTGGGCAATCTTCTAGCTAACTCTCAGTTAAATTCAGGGGAAACACTTCAGAAATGTTTCCAATGCAGTGGATATTTTATTGAGCATTTACTATGTGCCAGTATGGCTTAATATTTAATAGCAGAGGGCCCTGAGATCCAAACTGCCGGATCCATTCCTAACTCTGCCACGCACTAGCTGTGTGACCCTGGACCAGTTAACTGTCTTTTGCCTCACTTTCCCTATCTGTGAAATAGGTAGTATAATAGTACCTGTCTCGTAAGGCATTTACAGAAATTATGTGAAATAATGCGGATAAAGCATTTAGAATAGTGCCTACACGCAGTGACTGCTAAATACAGGCCAGCCCTTAGTGCGGACTGGACGCTGGCCAGGAGCTGGGGAAAGAGCTGCAGTGGGCAATGTCCTGGGATCTCAGAGCTTGTCCAGTGGGGAGGCCAGACAGCGCACGAATAGCCAGAAAGGAAAGCCATCGCAGTATAAACAGAAGGGGCAGGCGAGGTGTTTTGCGAGTTATTATTGGCCTCTACAGACACCCTGGATGTTTTGGTTTTCTTACGTTATTAACATAAACCGATTCATGTAGCATCACAAGTCCTCAGGGTTGGAAGACGCTTTCAAAGACGGCTCGCCCGTTTCAGTGACCCAGGTAGCAGCTGTCTTCGTATGACAGCATGCCACGTCTGCTTCCTTCTGCTGCTCCGTTCCTGCACCGGGAGCTCTTGTCCCCACATTTCCCGGCTCAGCCTGCGGTGGCCCACTTTCAGGACGCCCCTGTGTGGTGACGACTCAGGACCTGTCTGGGACAGGTGTCTTCAGCATGCGTCCTCAGGACGGAGCTGTTGTCTGCCTCCACTTGTGACCCGCGGCATCCTGATTCCCGGACCTGGGTGTGGCTCCCCAACCATTTTCTGGGCCTGTGGCTATTGACAACTCTGCCTGTGTCACCCCGGCTGTTGTGAGCAACAGGACAAGGATGGGCAGAAAGCAGGGGCCAGTCTAGGAGGGTAACGATCACCTCCCTCCAGTGAGCTCAGCCAATTACCTGTGAGCCACCTACAACAGGGTCACCTGGGGTAACTGTTTAAAATGAAGATTCCTCAGACCCTGTGGGATCCAGGAATACACATATTTAAATAAGCGTCCGGGGTAATTCCTAGGAGACACCCTCCCCAAAGCAGAGCCCCTGGGCCTCTACGAGCCCTAGTTGGGGAAAAACAATGCCTTTCCCTGCCGGTTCCCAAGTGTGGCGCACCTACCGAAATGGTTCACATCCTATGAGGATTATGATATACTAGGGAGATTAAACAGGTACTATGTGGTAAACATGAGAGGGAAGGTACCGAGTCCTCAGGAAGTTCAGAGAGAAGCAATGATATAATTCCCATTAGAGGCTCATTGTGGAATTTCATTTGGCTACTAGAAAGAGACCTGGCCACAGTGACTTAAACAGCGTTAGAGGCTTATCTCCCGAAGGCAGCATACCAGCTCCAACACAGTCATCTGGGAGTCAGGCCTGTTGCTTTTCTATCCTATGTCCTTAGCATTTGTTTCCATCCTCAGTATCACCTGAGGGCTGTTAGAGTTCCAGCCATCTCATCTGCCTTCCAGGAAGGAAAGGAAGAAGAAGGGGAGAGGGTAAAGGGGACTCTTTTCGCTTAGTTAGCTCCTTTTAAGCAGCTTTTGCATTTGTCTTATATAACACTTTGCTTTCCTCTCCTTGATGAGAGCTTGGTTACATGCCTATACCTTACTATAGGGGAGGATAGAAAATGCAGTCATTCAGTCACACTGAATGAAATCTATCTTTTGTTAGAAGAAAGAAGGGAAGAATGATGATCTCGGGCAACTGGCAATGTCTGCCAATCCCACATATGTTCCAGAATATGGGGCTTTTCTGTCATTGCCTATTAGTATGGCTTCAGCCATTTATCCATTTAAGAAAATGTTATTAAGCATTTCTGTTTACTCATGCTGACACAGATGCAATGGAGGTGAAGAGCAAAATTCTCTCCTCTAGTAGCTTATGGTTGAGTCAGGAGTGGGGGAAGAAACTCTTGTACAAACTTGCAGTTTCTATAAGCCAAGCTCTTTGCTGTATCAGTGAAACAATAGGGAGTTTGAGAACAGAGACAGGCCAGTTCATAATTTTATGGGGCAGAAATAGTAGCCATGGCAGACCGTGCTGAGCAAAGACGTCCCGGCGATATCTCCCATCCCACAGGCCCGTCCACGATGCAGCCTTGCCACTCCTCCGTGAGGAGGCGGGGGCTGACCTGCTCCCGGCTATCTGAGGGGGCTCGTGATTGTGATTTTGTGTTTGTGTTGACTATGAGTATGGCAGAAGGGTTGCTGTGTGGCTTCTGATTCTGGGTCATAAGATGCCATGCAGTGTACCTTGTCCACTGCGATGCTTGTGCTGGGAGCCTGAAGCTTCCCCTAAGGGTCTGACGCTCCTGAGGCCACCAAGCCATGATGGAGGCCTTTGAGTCTTTCCAGCCCAGGCACTGGATGTGTGTGGACATGCCTCCCAGCTAGTCCAGCTTCCACCTGTCAAGTAACCTCCAGCCTTCGAGTCTCCCCAGACGAGGCCTGGGCATCACGGAACAGAGACAAGCCATTCCTCTTGAACTTGTCTAAATTCCTGATGCACACACAGCAAGGGCATGGTGAGATGTTTATTTCAAGATGCTTAGTTTTGGGACATATAGTTACACAGCAAGAGTGGAAAATCAGCTGTTGCCTATATTGTACTTTTTTACTCTTCACAGCCTATGGGAAGGTAGCACCTACGTAGGTGCTAATACTATCTCCCTTTTACAGATGAAGAAACTGAGACACCGAGAAGTTAAGTGATTTCCCTCTAGTCAGACGGCAAGATGTGACAGGTCCTCAGCATTCTGCCCCGAAGTCTGCACATTTTCCTACTACATTCGACTGCCATGCCATAGATGAACTGTGGTCCGGGGGCCATTCAGAGAATCACGCTGCAGTTAAGTCCTGCTGGGTACAAGGGGCTCCCCAACATCATCAGAGCCAGGTCATCACAGCATTGGGATTGGCCACTTTTACCAGCGACTCCCCCTGGCCCCCACCCTGCCACCTGCCTCTGGGATTGACAACTCACTCCTTGACCCGTAGTCTCCCAAAGGCACAATTGCACTTCCTCAGTTGGTCAGTTAATCTCTCTCTTATACGTACCCTTGTCCCTGTTGTGTCTGTACATCATCATCCAACTTCTTAGCTCTGACACCACTTCTTCACATCCCCTTGATTAGCTAGGACCCAGTCCAGCTCTGAGTAGCTGAAAACTCTACTGGTGGGGCTACAGGAGGGAAAGGTTCATTTTTATCACATAATTAGCAGTCTGGAGATACTTAGAACATAATCCAGTGATGGGCACCAGCTCAAGGATGTTAAAAAGGACCAGCTCCTTGTGTCTTCCAGCTCTGCCATCGTTAGGGATGACTTTTGTCCTCATGTTGCAAGATGGCTGCTGCATCTCCAGGAGTTGTGTCTGTGTCCCAGGCAGAGAAGGGAGCAGTGAGAATGGCAAAGAGCAAAGTCTTCCCTTCTTTAGGCTTTGACCTTTTGGGAAGAGGAATGAAGGGCAGTGGGGGAGGGAAAACCTCTCTAGAAACTTCTACCTATATCTCATTGGCCAGAACAGTTTCATATTGCCTCCTCTACACAGCTGTAGAAGGGGCCAAAGTTCAGTATTTTGCTTTCTGGTGTCTATGGTAGAGGCAGTCAAAACATAGGTGGGTCAGGATATGGGTATTTTGTGTGAGGCTCAACAAGCTTTTTCTGTAAAGGATGAGATAGTAAATATCTTAGGCTTCGTGGGTCCTATGGTCTCTCTCTACCATGGTGGCATGAAAGCAACCACAGACAATACACAAATGGATGACTGTGGCTGTGTTTCAATAAAACTTTATTTATTAAAATAGGCAGTGGGCTGGATTTGGCCCATGGGCTATGGTTGCCAACGCTGGTTTAGTGATTCAAACTATAATATCTTCCACTGGACACAAATATTTTAGTCAAAATGTAATTCTCACAAATTGGGGTGCAGGCATCCCTGAAAGATGAAAGTGGATAATGGATCTCAAGATGATCTGGTGATCCCAGGGATGACTCTGATGCTGATAACCTCCCAGAGTGGCCCATCCCTTCTGTGTTACTCACTGTATGTCCTTCCCCAGTCCACAGGGCTAGTCACAGAGATGATCAAAAGCAACCCCAGCAGGAGAAGTAAGAATGGTACATGCTTTACCTAAAAATCTGAGGTTTGAGTGGGCACATAGGACTTACTGAGTGCCATACATATGTTTGCGTATTCTTGAGCTCTTTGGTACCCAGAGAATAAACTAACAGTAGATGTTTGGGATACAGGTTAGAGAAAGCGCCTCACAAAACTTCACACGTGTATCTGGCGTCCCCTTTGCTAGAGTCGAACCAGCATTGAGATGGTATGTGTTATATAATCCCACATCAAACCTTCGTGTTTATCATTAAAAATATGGCAACATCCGTGCGGTTTTAAACAGAGTTACCAAGGAAACCAGTTTATCATAATTAGCTGTTTATTCCCTGTCCTTCTCTCTCTCCCTTCCACCTGAGCTTTCTTTGGGCTGAAAGGTATGGTAAGCTGTTACCAGCCTGGGCTCAGTGGCTAATTAGGTCCTAATATTGGTTCATAGAATTACACTGCTCTTTTCCATGACTATGCGGTAATGCATTGTCTGTGCTTATTACAAATAGACCCAGTGGCGGAGCAACTGGTTTGTTCTCTGTGTTTTGAATAGTCATAATAGCTGTCCCCAGGGCAGTGCTAGATCAAAACCCAACAGACAGAAGATAAAAACTTTCGGTCTATCAACGTCTTGGGGCTCTTTCTCGTACATTAGGAGATTGCTTCCTGGTTGGGGTTCCCCAGTCCTGCAGGACTTTTCTTATTTTGATTGTTCATCATAACAGAGGCCACTAACTGGTGTTTCTACTCCACACTGACGTCCTAGAGCAGCAGCTGGCAAACTTTTTCCATAAAGGACCATGGAGGAAATATTCTAGGCTTTTCAGGTCATGTGCCCTCTGTTGCAACTACTGAGCTCTGCCTTTAGAGCAGGAAGGCAGCCATAGACAATACCTAATGAATAGGTGACTGTGTTCCAATAAAACTTTATTTACACAAAGAGGTGGTGGGCCGTATGTGGCCACTGGCTGTAGTTTGCTGACATGCTGGTCTAGAGCCTCAGTCCCTAATGTAGGCAATGACCTCTCAGTTGGGTTTCT
Source organism: Micronycteris hirsuta (assembly GCA_004026765.1). NCBI lineage: Eukaryota > Metazoa > Chordata > Mammalia > Chiroptera > Phyllostomidae > Micronycteris > Micronycteris hirsuta. Next base: position 196,630 of record PVJI01001104.1, read on the forward strand.
TTAGAGTGAGACCAGCACCTGGGGACCGCTGAAGGAGCCACCAGGAGCCCATGTGCTCCTACCCAGTTGTCTTCAGGGCACATCTCTTCCTGCTTGTCAAGCTCTCATTGAGAGGGGAAGTTTTTCACAGTGACCCTCTCCCCACAGAGGGGTGGCCTGGGGATCAGATGACCTGCAGGGGGTCCTGACTTGGACACTTCACTGGATGGCATCTTCTCATCTGCAATCTGTTCTGCCTACTCCAAAGAGCTCCAAGAGTCACCGGAGACAATGAATGGGGAGGGCTCTGTGAACGGTCAGCCGCCAAACGCATAGCCACAGAAGGTGTGGCTCTCAGGACTTCGCTTTGAAGCAGATGTCACAGAGGTGATGGCAATGGCCCTTTTCCGGGTTTGTGTCCAACTGTCATTCGAACCTCGAGCCCGCCCTGCTCTGCACCTGCAGGAAGCTGTCCAGCCCGAGTTTTAATCTCCCCAGCCACTGAGTTCAAAACCTTCCAGGGTAGCCCGCTCCATTTAGAGACGGTTCTGTCAGAAATTTCCTGCTGATATTGAGCCCAAATCTGCCTTTCGAGATCTTCACCCATTGGTTCTGGCTCTGTACCTTGGCATTTTCCAATAAGATTCACCTCTTTCACTTGACAACTTTTTGACTGTTTGAAGATAGAGGTCATGGTCTCCAAATTAAACATCATCTGTTCTTTGAGCTGTTTCTATAAGACATGGTTTTGAAGCTTTTCACTATTCAGGTTGCTCTCCTCTGTGCAAGTTCCATTTCCTCAAATCGCCTCCTGATTGCTATGCCCACAACTGGACATTCCATGCATGTTCTGACTAGTACAGGGTGGCAGTATAATCTCCTTTGTTCTAGATGTAATGATTCTGTTAACGCAGCCTAAAATCATGTGAGCATGTAACAATGTTTGGTTTTGAGCTGAAGCTGACTAAGACCTTTAAGTCTTTTTTCACATGTTTACTCACTCATGGATACCCCATCCTGACTAGTACAGATGAAAGTTTACTTGGATTTCTGATTAAATTTTTTTGGCTGGATTTGGATCTTTTTAACATAAGGTCATAGTCCTTTTGAATTGTCACTTTGTCACTATATATATTAGAGAAACCTCTATCAGTTGCTTCCCATATGTGCCCTGACTGGGGATCGAACATGCAACCTTTTGGTGCACGGGATGATGCTCCAACCAGCTGAGTCACCCGGCCAGGGCTGGGTAGTGTGCTTTAATGAGAATGCTGACTGTGATGTCAACCATGTCTTCACCCAGCCTACCATGAGCTCTGTCGCAGTCAAAGACATGGTCTCTAAGTCAGTGCCACGCAGTTTTTACTTGTCTGTGAAAAGATAGAGAGCTCACTCTAGAATGCCAATAAAAGCATTGCCTCGAGGAAGTCTGAGCTGAACCAACACCATGCTTAGAGACAGAGCTGATTTGTAGTTTGCAGATAGGCAGCTATCTTTAGACCACACGTTGCTGCATGTGGCTCTAAAGGACACTCTAGGAACTTGATTGGGACCCTAGAAGCTGTCTTAAAGAGGGTCGATGAGAAGAAAAAACATCGTCAGAAAGAATAAAAAGGATCACGGTGATCAGATGAAAACTATCCTTGAGGTTCAGTCTAAGTTAGGGTCCCAATGGAAAACCTCCTCAGTCCGGATTTCCGTGATTATTCCATGCATGTCTGTTGATTTCTTAATCTGTGAGAAGCACTGTGCTAAGCATTGGGGGCTCTACATTTAAATAAGATATGGGCTGAGTCGTAGTTGGGGAGCCCGACAGGAAAATAACAAATTGTGGCAGAGGTTGGTGGTGTCTCCCTCTGGCCCCGTATTCTCTCCTTTCATCTTCATAACCGAATCCTGATTTTTTAATTCATGACAGCAACGTCCTCAGGTAAAAGACCACATATCCCAGCACCCCTTGCAGTTATGGTTGGTCATGTGATTTCCAGCAATCATGTGTCACCAGGGACCTTAACCATGGGAGTTTCCTGCCATAGGGATGCGGGAACAGAAAGACAGCAGGAGTCCATCTCTGATGACTTCGGGGCACCCCCAGCCCCACTAACTGTGAACTTCTTTTACATGAAAGAATAAATCCTTGTGTGTTCTCGCTCTTTCTGTATGCAGCTAAACCTCCTCCTAAGTGATGGAGAATTAGACGCTTGGAAGGAGGCTGAAACAGAATTTAAGGTGCAATATTGACTGAGTGGAGGAGGCGGGAAGGCAAATATTTGGCCCTCAAACCAGACAGCCGGTGCGCCTAGATAGGCGTTGGGAGAGCATTTGGTTGCGTTGCTGCCTCCTCTGACTGGGAGGACAAATCGCACGCTGACTGTGGCTCCTGCTTTAGGGGAAGTGGCAGAAAAAGCTTCCAGAGTGCCGGTGTGCTGTCTCCTCGCCACTAGCAAAGCCCTGCAAGGAGTGCTAGCCAGGCAGAGGGCAGATAAGGAAAGACATGCAACTTTGCTTAGGAGGTGCGCTCCGCCTTGAGGCCTGCAATCGAGGTTTATTTGGAATCCTGTGATAGGAAACTTTGCTGGCTCTTTATGGTGGCTATAGAACCAACACCTTAGTGGGAAAGAAGGCTGGCGCCCACCGCAGCAAAAACAAGGTTAAGGATGCTGTCTTCCCATAGTGCGTCTGAACTTATTTCTGCTAGAGATTAAACCCCTGTCTTTAAGCTTCTGATATCTGGGATTTTCTGTTTATGGAGTGGAACTTAATTGATTCTCAGTCTGGGAGCCGATTCTGGAAGTTTTCTTCCATCATGCTGAGGACTTGGCACGTTTTTATCCTCTGGGCAGGGAGAGAGGCCAGATGAGACTGGGGTTTAGGGAGGAAAGGGGCAGGTGACCTCTCACCTGTGGGTTACAGGTTATGGGCAAGACCTCCTATTCCATACCTTCCTGCACCTTGGCTTGTGGGGCTCCTGACATTCACCATTGCACTTGCGTTCCTTTTGTTTTGAAGGCATTTCCAATGTTGAAAGTCTCTTCTTAATGAATTTCAAATACTCAGAGGAGGGGATGGACCCAAGAATGCCGCAGCCCCTGGCAGTCGCCAGAAAGACCCTGGCCCCGTGCGCCGAGCGAGGCAGAGATGCCTGGGAGTGGGAAGGGCACCCACAGGGAAGGGACGAAATGTCACAGAGAAATGTGGCCCCGCTCACAGTTCTGCCCAAGGCCGGTGCCACCTGGGATGGGGGGTCTGGGACGTACTTTTCAGTCAAACCCACTCTCTGAGGCTGAACCTGCGCTACATCAGTGAAGTGGAATTTGTTCCATGTAGACAGCTGATCTGGACATTTCTGGCCTGGGTTATTTGTTTGGCTGTCTCCCCTGATCAAATTAACTGGATAATTGCCAAACCCCGTCTCCGTTGTGCTCCCTTGGGCAGCTGGTGCAGCCAGCAGGATGGGGTGGGCCTCCACGGACAAGCCAGGCTGGAGAATTAGCACATGCTTGCTACCTGGTGGACCAGGGGAGACAGCCATTTAATCAGGGGTGAGGAGTGAGGGCCTGGGTGTGGGGAAGTGGCTGATAGATGGGCCTCCACTCTCCTGGCTTCATAAGCAAGAAGCTGTAACAGTGATGCAGCTTGCACCTCCCCAGGTAACCCTCCGGACCTGCAGGTCAGGTGGTGCCTGAATGCACGTAGGGAGCTGCTCTAAATTGCCCAGACTCACTGAGGTGTGCATGTTGAGGGTACCCCAGGATCTTATCTCTCAGCAGTTGTTGTGTGGGGAGATAAGTTTCTTAAACTCTGGGGCCAAGAAAAACTGAAAACAGCCTGTGACACAGACAGGGAAAGAGGTCTCCCCTCACCTCTTCTTGGGGTGGTCGGGATCCAAGGCACCAGCACACTCTGGACCTTGGAGGTTTCTCGTCTCCTCAGCCAGGACACATTTCCTTTATTGGCTTCTTTATTGGTTTCCTTAGCACCTAGCAGTGTGTCCGGCATATGGTCAGTGCCCAGAGAGCTGGCTGGTCTGTCGCTTAATTCCGTAAGGTTTATTGAGCACTTACTATGTGCTCGTACACTCTAGGGAGAGCGGAGATGGTCAAGGCTAACTTTATGAGGAGCAGCCTGGTTTCAGGGCGTGACAAGTGACTGCGGTGCAGTATGGGAAGGGAGAAGTCGGTTTTTTTTTTTGTTTTTGTTTTTTACAAGACAGATCTTTTCAAATTTCATTCATAGAGACCAAAGATACATGATAACCAAATGCAATGCAAAAGACTTTGATTAAATCATGATTTGGAGGGGGGATGGGGAGGGAAACTGCTGTCAAACATATTAGGGGAATTTGGATATTTTTTAGTTTCTTAAGTGTGTTTTTTTTAAAATAATTACTTTATTGTTGTTCAATTACAGTTATCTACATCCTCTCCCCTCCTCTCCCCCCACCCCCTCCAACCCCACCTCCCTCCCCAGCCTCCCTCCTCCCCCTTGGCTCTGTCCATGTGTCCTCCATAGTGGCTCCTGAAAACCCTTCTCCCCATTGTCCCCCCTCCCGCCCCAGCCACTGTCAGACTGTTCTTAATTTCAATGTCTCTGGTCATGTTTTGCTTGCTTTCTGCTTTTGTTGATTATGTTCCAGTTAAAGGTGAGATCATATGGTAT